>CM056049.1:494171953-494399453 GCA_029574335.1 Rana kukunoris | reverse complement strand
GCAAGGATGCTAAAGAATACACCCAAATAAAGACAAACATCAACGCAGCTAGCTATTTAATAATAAATCCGTAAGCGTATACTTTTACATGCAAATATTGCAATTACCCAAACTTGGCTAAAGAAGTAGAAGAGGCAGGACTGAAAGCCAATGGAGTGTGCTGCTAGCAGATGTGCCAACAAATACAGATGTTTGCATTTATCTTAACCTAAGGCTTGAGAAGGATCCACAGGATTTACATTTGGGCCAAATTACAAACTATCAGCTGATAAGTTTGCACGTCTTTGCCAAAATGTAAGAACAACTCATGATGCACTGCTTGGGCTTTGTCTTTGCCCCGTTTAGCTGAGTCATAAAAGTCAATGATCTTTCGAGTCCTGTAGACAGTCAGTAGGCACTCGGTCTAGCAGACGGACGTGTGCCTAAGGCCGCGTACACACGATCGAATTTGTCCGCTGAAAACGGTCCGATGGACCGTATCAGCAGATATCTCCGATCGTGTGTACGGCCGAGTAGACAGATTTGTCCACCCGACAGATTTCAAAGCATGCTTTGAAATCTATCGGGTGGGAATCTGTCCGCCCGACATGTCTGCTGGTTAGTACACTTACCAGCAGACATGTCGTCCCGCACCGCCGCCGCACCGCCGCCGAATGGATTTGGCGCATGCGCGGAAGTGTTTTACTTCCTGGTGCGGTGACGTGGCGGCGTCAACGTCACCGCCACGTCACCGACACGTCAGCGCGCCGTCTGCTGGCGGGGATTTTGGTTTGCTCGTGTGTACACGCGAGCAAACCAAAATCCCAGCAGACAGATTTGTTCAAATCTGTCGGACGGACAGATTTGAACAAATCTGTCCGCTGGTGTGTATGGGGCCTAAGAGCTCCTCTCACCTGACCTGCAGTGACTAATCCCAACCCAAATACCATTATATACCCGGCTCAAGCACCGAAATTCACCTTAAAACCCATCTCCATCGTTGCCACTAAAAATATCATTCGGTCTCTGCGCAACAGCACGGCACCCAATGACATCATCCCCACTAAACTGCTGAAAGAAAGTGCCGATATATTGGCACCAGCTATTACGCAGCTTATAAATCAATCATTCAAGGAAGGCATGGTGCCCTCCTTGTTGAAACAAGGTACAATAAAACCGATCCTGAAAAAAAACACCCTTGACCCTAAAGATCCAAACAATAGGAGGCCCATAATAGGTCTAAATGTTTTCTCCAAGATAATTGAGAAAGAAGTTGTACAACAGTTACAACTGCATTTAGAAACCCAAAAATTACTCAATACGTTTCTATCAGGCTTTCGGCCAGGTCACGGAACTGAAACTGCTCTGGTAAAAATATGGGATGACGTTCTAGAGGCCGCAGATGAAGGAGAATCTTCTCTCCTGATCCTGTTGGACCTATGTGCGGCATTTGACATGGTAGACCACGGACTACTACTCACTAGGCTAGCTGAAGTGGCAAAAATTGCGGAAACAGATCTACCATGGTTCTCCTCCTTCTTGGAAAACCGATTACAAACAGTGAAATTGGGATATTTCACATCAGGAATGCGTACGGTATCATGGGGAGTCCCTCAGGGATCTCCCTTGTCATCGGTACTGTTCAATATCTATCTCTGCCCCCTGTTGAAATCATCAACAACCAGAAGCTACTTTACCATTCCTATGCAGACGACACTCAACTATATCTCCGAGTCAGTAACGAAAAGGATCATTCTCTTGGATTTGAGAGATCCCTCACTCTAATAGATAACTGGATGACATCCAGTTATCTTAAACGTAATGGTTCGAAAACAGAGCTTCTCCTGTTTCACGCAAACCGGAAAAGTCACTCCACCCCAACTTGGACCCCACCGCCCATTCTGGGTAAAAATATCACCCCTAGCACCAAAGTCAAAAGTCTCTGAGTCATTTTCGACTCCTACATGACAATGGAAGTAACAGGAGATATATTCGAATGAAAATAATCCACCACCAATTTTTGTGAGTTGAATAGACGTAACTGCTCTTCACAATCGCACCAAAAGTGGTAAGTAAACACCCTTACCAGAAGTGTTGGACCCCCTGTTAGATGAGGTCATACAGGCATCGATATCCACCCTGATGGGTAATACGAGGTCCAGCGGTAGTACGTAGCTCCACTCCCAACAGATCGTTCATTGGCTCCGGGTTCTAACCGTCCCATCCAGACAGGAACCTTCAGGCAGATGATACACCTTGTGCCAAACGATCAGCTCCTAGGCTCAGCGTCACAAGGGACCGCCGAAAAAAGAACGGGAGTCTCACAATAGTGAAGTACCATACTGAAAAAATGTGATTCAAATTTGTCGACAGAAACAAATAAAATTAAACGTACACCCGTGCATCCGGGGTCACCTTAACGTGGTGACATTAGTGCGTGGCTCCGCCCTGACATGTTTTGTCATAAATGATGTTCTCAAAGGGCACGAGCGACGCACTAAACGTTCACCTCTCTTATGCACGTGGGAGAGAGACCAAGGGGCAGATTCACAGAGAATTAGATTCTCATAGAGTATCAGAAATACACTACGCCGCCGTTTTTTTACCTGGCTCTACGTGGAATCCAGGTAGATTTTGTCCAGTAAACGACGGCGGCGTAGTGTATTTCTCCCGTCGCAATCTATCTGCGCGAGTAGGGGGCGTGAAGCATTTAAAATAGGCGCGTTCCCGCGGCGATCGAACTGCGCATGCTCCGTTCGCAAATTTCCCGCCGTGCATTGCGTGAAAACACGTCGTCACGTCGTAGTAGCGTCGTTTACGTACATTCCTATTCCCGAACGAGTTACGTTAAAAAAAAAGAATATTTTCAAATCGACGCGGGAACGACGGCCATACTTTACATGGGTTACGCACTGTTAGACCAGCAAAAAGCTCCTCTAACATTACGTAGCCAAAAAATGACGTAGGCGATTGCGAGGGACACTCGTACCTTCGTGGATCGCCGTAAAAACTCATTTGCATATCCCGACGCATGAAAACGACACGAACTCCTCCCAGCGGCCGCAAACATATCGCAGTGTAGATCGGAAGGCTTACGAGGACGTAAGCCTCTCGGATCGAAGCCCGAAGCCGCCGTATCATGGTTTGAGGATTCAAACTAGTGATACGGCGCGCGAAATTTGAAATTACTCCTGTCTAACACCAGTTAGACAGGCGTAATTGCTCTGTGAATCTGGGCCCAAGTCTCTATCTCGTAATGCCGTAACCAATGGGATTAGGACGCATTACTTACATTGATATGCAACAAAGCTCCTCTATCGTGATTAAGAAAACATCAGAACTAACTGGCGTTATGTTCTAATTACCAGAGAAAGGGAAATAGGACGAAAAACTCCAGAGGCTAAATGTTGTGAACCTATGACAATGACACCAATAAAAATATCCTGTGTCAACCTCCATCAGTGTCGTTCTAACCCTATCCCTGGTCGACATAAAAAAACACAGTCATATAAAACCATATATATTTGCATACAGAAAAATAAATATGTACATATTTAAACATATTAAGCTGGGCACACCTGCCTATCACTATGCATGTATAAGTTAATGAATTAATACACAAGCAGGGGATTCCAAACTCTTCAATACAAATGCATGTGCAGGGAGCAGGAAGAAGAGGGTCGGCCAGTTGGAGATAAAAATAATGGCTGGACATGGCTACACAGGATACCAAAACTTGACAAATTTGCAGAAGGGTAAAGCGATGGTGAGTTAAGTCAGCTCAATGGGAAGGGTCCAAAAGGATGGAGAGACTTTCAGGGGACTGTTTTTAAAAGCTTCCTTTACCTTTATACTGTAGCTGGTCTTAGATAAAAAAAAATATTTGGGTGGGGGGGGGGGGTTTCGATCAGACAGAGGGCTTATTAAAAAATAAAATAACAGATTTCCCCTATCAGTACAATCAAGGTGGGTGGGGGAATCCTACCCATTGTGCCCTTAATATTATGTCAGGGGGGACTACACTGATCATCGTTGCAGCTGATTGGCTGCAGCTGCTGATCAAATCAAACTTTTTTTCAACATTCCTGTTTTCACATGTTTACCTACCTATTCTTATCTGTATTTAATAATAAAAAAAAAGCCTTATGCCGCATACACACGATCACTTTTTGTGATGAAAAAAAAAAAAACGACGTTTTATGTGATGAAACAAAACGAGGTTTTTCAAACGTAATTTTCCAAAACGACGTTGCATACACACCATCGTTTTTCCAAAATGCTCTAGCAAAGCGTGGTGACGTACACCACGTTCGACGGCACTCTGTTCCATCGAAGCTCCGTCTCATAACTTGCTTCTGAGCATGCGCGGGTTTAAAAACGTAGTTTTCAACGTAGTTTTGCCCACACACCATCACTTTGTATGACACAAAAAATGACATTTTGAAAAACGACACAATTCAAGCATGTTCGAATTTTTTTTTGGTCGTTTTTTTGAAGACATAAAACAACGTTTTGCCCACACACGGTCATTTTAAATGACATTTTTGAAAACGTCGTTTTTTTTCATCACAAAAAGTGATCATGTGTACGCGGCATTACAGAACTTAAAGTGGTTGTAAACCTCAGACATGAAATCTGAACAAAGCCCTTTTTTTTATAATGTTGTTATAAAGTATTATTTCTCTCCGCTGTTCTGTTCTTCTGCTATCAGCATAAATCACTTTTGATAAGTTTTCCTGACACCAAGAGAAAGATGGTGACAGGGGAGGGACCTCCAGCTCTGTTCCCGTGTGCTGTGTGAAGGAGGGTGTGTCCCTCCAGTCAGCTTTGTACACTGTGTAACTGCAGTTCCCGTCCCCTGCTTTATGAGTTTGTGAAAAATCCTTTCCATCTCTGAGTTTTATAAAGATGTACTGGATTAATGGCTACAAATAAACAGGCACAACTTATGTAGGGAGATTTGTTTTATCTCTGTGTATCAACCGAGACCTGTCACTTCACTGGTATAGGTAAGGGTTTACATCCACTTTAATAGCTCACAATTACACATGCAACTGCCTGCTGTGGTCATTAGTGCCATATCAAGTTTGAAATAGATAGATAGTCTAAAAGAAAGCAACTTCTGCTTCACTCTCTCCTTGGAACATTCATAATGCAACAGTGTCATTGAAGTCTAAAAATTGAAAATGTTATGTATCAGTACAGTAATTTACATACACCTGTGTATGTGTCTATATTAGGTTGTAAGCTCTTCTGAGCAGGGCCCTCTTAATCTTGTATTTTATTGTATTATAACTGTATTGTCTCCCCTTTATATTGTAAAGTGCTGCGTAAACTGTTGGCACTATATAAATCCTGTATTATAATAATAATAATAATAATAATAATAATAATAATACATTGCAACACTGGCAATTACAAGAGGATAATTTTCATGCATATGCCTTTGCGTGTGTTTACGCAGGGTCTTTACAGGATATTTTACCCAGGATGTTTCTGTCAACAAGATTCTGAATATACAGTAAACATTAGTGATTTGTTATGTCCATGTGCAACTGGCCTAAGTTTCATGAAGCAGGTAAGTTTTTATACCAATACGAAAGTGTGTCTCGTAATTTCCCTCCTCCGTACAGAAAACCATAGATCATATTTGATGGGGCAATCAAGCCACTTTCTTTTCTTCCACCTGTGGTGGAAGAAAAATCAAATCATCTATGGCCTGCCTAAAGCCGGAATGTTGGGAGACAACGGTTGGCCCATGTGTATGTCGGTCTGCCCTGCAGGGTTAAACGAAAAAAGAACCCGTAAAACTAACCCATTTTACGGGTTCTAAAAAATGACTCTAGCAAAGCGCGGTGACGTACAACACGTACGATGGCACTATAAAGGGGACATTCCATTCGGATGGCGCCGCCCTTTGGGCTGCTTTAGCTGATTTTATGTTAGTAAAAAACGATTCGCGCTTTTCTGTCTGTTACAGTGTGATGAACGTGCTTACTCCATTACGAACGTTAGTTCGAAGGTGTTTTTACAATTTGGCACTGCGTCGCTTTAACAGACAATTGTGCGGTCGTGTGACGTGGCTCCCAAACAAAATTTGCGTCCTTTTCTTCCCACAATTAGAGCTTTCTTTTGATGGTATTTGATTGTCTCTGCGATTTTTTATTTTTTTTTGCGATATAAGCTGAAAAAGGCCGAAATTTTTGGAAAAAAATTATATTTTCTACTTTTGTTCTAATTTTAGTCAAACATTTAGGCCAAAGTGTATTCAGCCACATGTCTTTAGTAAAAAGAAAATGGCAATAAAAAAAAAACTAGCTACCTAGCGGCAACAGTGACACTAATACAGCGATCAGAAAAACGATCGCTTAGTGACACTGGCAATAGGGGGTGAACTAGGTTCGTGATCAAGGGGTTAAACCTTTATTAGGGGGGTACGGGGGCCACCCTGGACCTAACACTAACTGCCTGTCACACTCACTGTCACACTGACACTAAATGCAGTGATCAGTAAATATATGATCACTGCTATTAGTGACACTGTGACAGGGGGCTGGGAGGGGTAATTTGAAAGGGTTAAGTGTGCCTATGTGTGTGGTGTCAGTGTAGTGTTAGTGCAAATTACTTGTGATGTCTTCTCTCCTCTCGGCGGATTGAAAATACCACCGAGAGGAGAGCTGACATCACTTCCTTTGCCTGTGTTTACATTATACAGGCAGAGGAAGTGCAGAGCAGGGAGGGAGCGGATTGGCTGGGAGCGATCTGGAGGGGGCGGACAAAAACAAACAGCCGCCCCCTCATCCCGGATCGCTCCCACGGAATTACCGACCGCCGCAAGTATTGGGGGGGTTCCCGATCGGACCCCCGACCCACATCTAGGCAGGGATGTACAGGTAAGTCCATCTGCCTGTACGTGCCATTCTGACGACGTATATGTACATGCGGCGGTCGTGAAGTGGTTAATAACATTAAAAAAAAAACTAATTTTTTAGAACCCGTAAAACGGTTGTGTGTACGGGGCATTAGACTAGCATGCATAGCCTCCTATACAACTGATTGTATGCTGTGGTTTCTGCACAATGGAGAAGCAAAATAGGAAATAAAGGCACACCAACCCATTGGTAGGTGAGTATATTTACCTGCTATGTTTAACCTGATATGCATGAGATTGTGGCAGGGTCAGTAGACAATAGGTTATGCAACTGTATTTTAAATAAACATTTTTATACATAGTTTTGACAAGCTAACCATAGCATCCTACATGGTAAAAAAAAAAAAAAAAAGCTTCACAAAGAAGCCCTAAGGCAATGCAGCTTTAAAGAGTAGAGCTTCCTTATGGGGTGCTGATCAAGTGTGACATTACCCACTGGTAGCATAGCATCTTTACTCCTCTTCAAATATTTATCCTATTAAAAGTGAAGGGAAATAGCATGGTGAGGAAAAGGACCACTCATGGATTTCTGCATTTGCTTCATCCAATACCCCCACGTGTCACAAACAACAGGTAGATAGGATTATACAGCTGAATATGTGTAGGACTGCTGAAGTGGAAAGTGTCCCTACTGGATTCTTTTGCAGGAGCATGAAATCTACTCTACCCCCAGCTGACTTAGAAAGTAAAAGCACAAGTTGCCTAAAGTAGATGTAAACCCCCAAGCTAAAGAACATTTTGTTTGCTAAAACTCTCTGTTTCATGAACATTTGCCTCTTTTTGTAAATAATATATTTGTTTTCACCTTTTTTTGATCATTTGATGAATTTTACTGTTGTTGATATCCTTCAACCTCTTTTCAGCCACTTCCTGTCTACAAGCACACACTCTAGTGATAGCACCAATACAGGCTTTTATGATATTGACAACAGCAAACCATGCCTGCGTAATGTGTGTTACAAAATTCAACTGTAGTCTTCATCAGAAATCTGTGTCACAGTGTGACAACACACTCGTGAAATTGAAAGACAGGGGCACATCATTGTCATTCTATATTAGTGTAGCGCTTCCCCCAAAGGGCCATTGATTTGTCCTGGGTTCATTACCCAGATTAGGGCAATAGCAACCAGGCACACAGCAACAGTCACTATTCTGGTTCAATAAACAGTCAAGGGGTTGTCTTTTTTTTTTTTAAGTGTTGCTGATTAACTTAGATAGGGCTTAGGGAGCTGTGGAATACCCCATGAACCATTAGCAATGAACTGAGGACACTCTTTACTTAAATACTACTTCTCCAAAAACAGTCTCTCCAACAAAAGCCCAAAAAAAAGAACAGCACCAGGACACCTTTGGCAAAGTCCCAGGCCAGGCAAGCACTAGTAAATACCGTATTTATAGGCGTATAACACGCACAGGAGAATAACACGCACCCTAACTTTAAGAGGGAAGTTTCAGGGAAAAAAAGCTTTCCACAACCCCCTGCATATAACACGCGGGCACAGTTTACCCTCTATTTTCAGGGTAAAAAAATTTGTGTTATATGGCAAGAAATACAGTATATGATAGGGACATAAAGTGCCTTGAAAATGTATTCATGCCCCTTGACATTTTCCACATTTTGTCACGTTACAACCAAAAATTTATTTCACCATATTATTTTTATTTAATAAAAACAAACTCACTGAACAGTGAACAGACGCCTAGGCCAGTGGTGGAAAGTTTTTTGAAAATTGTAACATATATAATCCAGGATAAGTAGGGCTCTTATATGGTATAAGAAAGGAACTACAAACAAAGACAAATGGTAACCAAGTGAGGATGCCACGGTACCTTTACGATCTGTAGAAACATAACAAACTACTATAGTGCTTCAGATGATCAGAGCCTGAAAATTTGTAAAAGGGGTATAAAAACTTTTTCAAACTTTTTCAAGGCAACTTTTTCTTCAGGCAGGGAGCTTCTCCTGCTGGAAAAGAACAGGGCTGCCCCAGACTATTTATGCCCTCTGAAGCCACCTACTGAGCACCCTCAGGGATTGGCTGAGACCACATAAATATTCAGACTGCTGGTTTGGATCCTCCCAACCCATTATATTCTGGAATCCTCAAGAAGACAGGAGAGAGGCATCAAACATGCAGCCTACAGATCCCAGAACAGCACAAAGCAATCATACACTGCTCCACAAAAGGGACTACATTTCCCCATATTTCTTAGCAACCTATTTAGGAGGTTGCTATCAGGCCTGGACTAGCCATAAGGCACACCAGGCATTTGCTTGGTTCTTAGGGGTCGCTGGGCGGCATGTCCCAAGGGCTGGCTATTGTGAGTCGTGCACTGAATGCCTGACAGTGTGATCGTGTCCCTTCTACTGCGTTCTGCCTGCCTAAGATCTGCCGATAACCAGTGGCTGTTGTGATGCATATTTCCCTAGATCCCAGTACCAGCTAAAGGTTCAGCCTGCTTTCCAGCAGCCTGCAACCCAGCAAGATAAGCAGTGTCAGCTCGTTGCCCAGCCGACAGCAGCCCCAGCCTTAGCAGTAAGCACACGACAACCAGGCCACGGTGGAGATCATCACCAACCACCCAGCCGAGCTGATCAGAACCAACAGCTTGAACTTTCTCTGCTCAGTGCTGCTCTCCCACTAGTACTACAACAAGACCATGCTGGTAGCATTCAAGGTGGGTACCGGGGAATGGGATAGTTATGTGTCTGATTTTCCAGTTTGTGTATCTATTATTCCAGCATTGTGATTTGTGTAATATTTAACTTTAATCGGAGTACATTTTAAAAAGTAAGAGCATCACCTCAATCTGTCCAAAGTAACCCTAGGTGACATAGCAGGAGATGAGAAGCAGTATTTAGCTTAGTGCAGTATGCACCATTTAATCTGACAAGAGTTGCCTATTGAATAGTCCCATTGGCTTTTAAATATCCTCCATCATCTATTCCAGTGGTCTTCAAAATGCAGCCCGGAGGGCCGGAGGTGGCCTTTTGCTTGCCTTTATTTGCCCCTTGGGACACTTTTCCACCAACTGGCACCAATGATGGAGCACCATTCCCCTGACATGACACCATAATGGGGCACTATTATTCTCATTGATATCAACAATTAGACACTATTCTTCTCATTAAAACCAATGATGTGCCAGGACATTTTTTACACCCACTGGTCACAGTCCAGCCCCCCTAAAGCCTGGATAGTAAAGTGGCCATTTGCCTAGAAAGTTTGGAGACCCCTGATCTATACCATTAACAATCCCCATTTTTCCTATAGCCGTTACTCACTGTTAAACTGACAATGTGTTTTGTAATTTTTATAATGCACATATAGGAATGGTCTATAATATAAGTTCCTGGAAAATTAAATTCAAGTTGATTCGAATTTGGTAACAAAAAAAAAGGGCTGCTCAGTCTAAAATGCCTAAGCTTTAGTAGTCAGGACCTGGCTGCTACAGTAAGATGTTCCTGAACAAGGACTTCCTGGCAGGATCACCAGGTGATAAAATGTTCCCTCCTCATACCCATGCTGCAAACTGTTTGTCACCATGTGTAATACCTTTTTGTATATCCTTCTATGTGGTCATATGATCAGGGCCATTTGAAGGAATTTGAGGGCCCCAAGCAAAATGGGGGGCCCCCCAAGCACGCCGCACGCAAAGCCTATGTTAGCGCTACACTAATTTACTCCTCCCCCCTCCCTAGTCCCTATGTTTTTCTATTGTCACCTCCCCTTCTTCCCTGTAGGCTGCCGCTGTCGCGTGGCCGAGCTCCTCTTCCTCCTGTCAGTCCGGTGTTCTATCATTATGGGTCCCCAGTCCCCTATCGGATAGTACCCAGGCCGGGTACCGCATGTTGTACAGGAGATTCAGATTCATGTGTTCCCGGCTGGACTGAAAGGAAGTGAGCACTCAGTGTGCACTTCCTGTCAGTCCGTCCGAGAACAGGAAACAATCTCCTGTACCACGCGCGGTAGCCGGCCGGACTGACAGGACTCCAGGAGGAACGAAGAGGAGCACGGCCCGGCTACAGCCTGGGAAGGGGAAGTTGGGGGCCCCAAGCAATTGTTTGTTTTGCCTGTCCTGTAGCGACGGGCCTGCATATGATCACTAAGCTGCAGCTCCCCTATTTCATTGACTGGCTCGACAATGAGGCTAAATTTCTTTGACATCACAAAGGAGATTTAAAAAAAAGTATTTACAAAGAGCTATTTTGCAAAAAGTATGGAACATTTGTATAGGGTGGGTGCAACATTTTAAGCCTCAGGTAAATTAGCAATAACTTCCACTTTCATAAAAGCTGCATATCTAATATTTGCAGAGTTTATCTTTGCTATAAAAAAAAAATCACCATTTAAGATTCTACGACATCACGATTCATGAATTGTATGATTTTCTGCAGACTGGACAAATCTGAAGCATATACTCAGGAGAATTCTTAACTTTGCCAGTTTTTTTAATTAATTAGATCATCGCTGCTATTTTATGTTGCCTCATAGTATATGTATTTTTTATTTTTTTGCAATTAAGTTTCTCTTTAAACATCTGCATTTCTGCTTGAAAATATTGGCCTAGATTCACAAAGCGATTACGCCTGTGTAAATGTTGTTAGACAGGAGTAATTTCGATTTACGAGCGTTTTTACGCTAGTCGAAATCCTCAAACCATGAAAAGACACCTGCGTGCTAAATTTCGACTTTATTACGTGTTAGTACGCCTTCAGATCTACGCTGCCTGAAAATTGCGGCCACTGGGCGGACTTCCTGTTGTTTTTCACCTTCATGGTATGCTAATGAGCTTTTGCCTGGAATCCACAAAATTTCGCTCTTCAAACGCAATCTCTTACGGCACCTTTAGTCATCTTTTTTTTCCGTTTCACTATACCAGCTTTTTGCTGCTCTAATATTAGACAGCCCATGTTAAGTATGGCCGTCGTTCCCGCGTCGAATTTCAACGTTTTTCGATTTCTTTTATTATTTTTAACGTAAGTCGTCCGGGAATAGGAATGTTCGTAAACGCCGCTACTCAAACAACGAATGACGTCACGACGTGATTTCGCGCAATGCACGGCGGGAAATTCCTGAACAGAGCATGCGCAGTTCGATCGTCGCGGGGACGCGCTTAATTTAAATGCTTCACGCCCCCTACTCACGTATTTCGATTGCGCGGCGGAAAAAAAATACGATACAATAGCGTACGCGCAAAAAAACTACCTGAATTCGGCGTAGAGTCTGGTGATAGACGGCAGCGTAGCGTATTTCGATTACGCAGCGGAAGATTACATCTATGTGAATCTGCCCCATTATTTTTTGTACGTGTAAGTGTGAAATTGCAAAAGTTATTTTAGCCCAGACTACAGAACTGCATGGAAAAAAAAACTCCACTTAAAGAAGAGTCATAGCAATATAAAAGTGTAAAAATGAAAATTCTCCCTGTTTTCTGCAAGAGCTAGAAAGTTATAAAGAACCTTCTTGGCAATATTAGGTTTGAGGAAGCACAATCACATCACAAAAGATTTACTTTCACAGAGTAAACTCAATAGAGGGCAATAACAGTCTATTACAAGCAGAACAATACAACGGCAAAGGAATATTTAAAAGAACAAGACAGAACCTTTAAATCAAACAAATACAGTTATAGCGACCCTAAGGAAAAGTGCCGCAGAGAATACAGAACCATGTTTACAAGACGTGTGACTAATTTGAGTTATTACAGAGATTGTTAAAATATATTTTTTCAACAAGAAACTTAGATAAAAATATATTAGACAATAAATTATTATAAATAATGAAGATATACAATATACTCTTAAAAGTGTTTATTATGTTTAAGTCCTTTTTTTTTTTTTTTTTATATATACTTAGGTTATTTTTTTGTGATTAACATTAAATTGTGGTCACACAGTTATTTAAGGCTGTACAACATGTATACAGCACCAATGGCACGAATGGTACAGGCATGTTAATGGCATATAACTGGCATGAATAAAAAAGATACAAAAGATACAAAAGTCCCCAATGCAATGGCACGATTGGTACAAAAAAAGATACAAAAGCCTCCAATTTGTTTGAATTGCCTTTGGGGACTCCTTTCAGACAAACATATACTGTAGTGGTGTTTACAGAATTCCATCATATTTTAAAGCGGGGTTCCAAACACATATTGCAATTTTTAAAAATAAGTTCTTTCATCAGGCGATTCTATACTAAAAATAATTAGACTTACCGAGAGGTAATAACATCAGGGGAACTCATTTTACATTGTTTGCATAATAAACGTTTTGGGCTTATAAATGCTTATACATATGTAGCAATACCCCCGAAGGAGCTGCTGGTTTGTTTTGGGTGGCATGTTACCTCATGTTTCTCCGGTGTCTAGGCGTGTTTGGTAAAAGTTGTGGTAACAGAATGTCCACGACAGGTGTCTTTTTCTGTGCTCTTTATTACCCAGCCAGGTAAAAACAATAAAACTTGGTGAAGAGTAGAGGTAGAAGAAGTAATGAAGATAGCAGATCCAGATGTCAGAATTAGGGAAACAGTCCTGCTCCCACACGTAATGTCTATTTCGCCACTCCAGTCTGAGTGGGTTGAGCGCACTTGGACAGCACTCTCTCACTGGCCTGGCAGCCAGAATGTCTCTCAAACCTTAGGGAAAAGTCTCTGCCACAGACCCTCCTGATAAATGAACAGTGGATATAATCCTTAGCAGACTTGGCACCTGGATCTCCTTCAGGTAGTTTTAAATTAGGGTACCAACTGACGGGTGGCCAACATCCAGCCTTTCAGTGTCCAGTTACCCTGGTCCCCCAATGGATAGTCAGACCCCTATCGGAACACCAGCCTCTCTTGGTACTCCTCAGGCAGACTCTCCACCGTACGGCCTCCTCCAACTGGACAGATGACCCAGGACCTTCCCAAGTGTGGGACCCAGTCGATTACTTAGTCAATTGCTCCGCGCCAACGTGGTCCCGAAGCCAGGATCCTTGCATTGCACGCGCAACCCCGGCCCGGAAGGCCGTTCGCGGGGGGGGTGGCGTGAAGTGGCTACCCTAAAGGTGGGCGCCACACAAGGAGAGTACAGGAAAATGGCGTCTACCTCATAAATACCCTCTCCCATCATGCACAGCGAGGCCAAACCCTCCTGATAGGCTTCTGGGCAAGAGTACCCAATCCTTGACTCCACTGTTGCCACCTGCCGACCTTGGGTGGGATCACCCCAAAAACAACAGAATGAACCACAGCACAGCCAAAGCTGAGACAGAGACCCAAATTTAAACAAATCAACATGGTCAGAGTCAACTACCTTTTGTGTGGGACCTGCTTGCATGGCTACCTTTTAGCTCAGGAGTCCATGCGGAGAGGTGAGCATAAAACATAGAGCAAAGGTGGAGGGTCTGTCACCACTACTGAATATTCTGATATTCACCAGTGAATTCATTCATCTGGGACTTGTTGTTCAACAGCATTTTGGACTGTGTCTTATTATTATTTTATTGTGCTGCACTAGTTATTATCATTGGCTGCTCATTTCAATGCATTTTATTAAAATGATAACATTTTACCGTAGTCCCCATATTTTGCCAAAACACTAAAATTTGCTTCTCTCTAATTGAAAGATATAAGGCGGAAATCAAGGGCAGTATGAGGAAGTCAGCCAAACATAGTTCGAACATAAAGATTATAAACATTTGGCACAAACTGCTAAAAGGACATTAAAAAATCTGCCATAAACAAACTGACCTGGCACATGTCGCATTTCAAACTCAGTGAATCCTTTAATGCTACCAAATGGCAGAGTATCTAATGGTTAAATTAAATTAGTTTAAAAATAGGGAAATAAGTGAGTAAGGAATTACTTTACTATTACATTCAAGGTAAACTTGATTCCTCTAAATGGAATTTGAAGGGATGGTAGTTAACTAAACTTCCTTAACATAAAAGACAATGAGGTACAGGTCAGAAGATTGGGTTAACTGCAAAAAGCCTTTTGCCCAGTCCCCAGGTGATACCTGAAACAAGGAAGCACTCACTTTGCAGGCTTAAGCACAGGAGAGGCTGAATGTCACACAGTGACTGCTTTGCATTTGACCCATCAGCCAAGCTGAAAAGTAAAAAAAACTGCCTGTGCTGCTAAGCAAGAGAAGGACTTGAATGTCAGGGAAGCATTGTTAGACATCTATCTTTATGCATAAGGACTATCATGTGTATAGTAGTGAATAGGAACCCTTGAATAAAGACAGTATCCCATTTTTTTCCTTTAACAGATGCATTTAGAGAAGTTATTGAGCCAGCGGCATTGGGATATTATGTTCAAGAAGATGCCATCAAAATAAACGTATGCACGAGAGGCCAAATAAGAGCATGTGCCGCTAATGGCTGCTTATTTTACTGGATAAACCAGAAAGTGATATATGACAATTATGTACAAGTGGAATGTTGGAAGCACTATCTATCTATCTATCTATCTATCTATCTATCTATCTATCTATCTATCTATCTATCTATCTATCTATCTATCTATCTATCTATCTATCTAGCTATATATCTATCTATTATATAGGATGCCAAGATGCTTTCCATGCAAAGGCAGTGTGGTGCCAGGCTGAACAGCACAACGAAGATCACAGGAGCAGAAAGGTAGGTAAGTGTTTTACCAGGCGGGCTGCACTTAGGGCATTGGGGACGGGGGGGGGGGTTCATCTAAGTAAGGTTTTAATTTGTTTTCTCTTTAAAAAAAAATAACTATCATAAAAGATACAGTATGTTGGCTCCTTCTGAACATTCTAGTTGCCTTGTGATAATACTGTTGCTTTGTCTTCATTACCCATGAACATTGTTTAAATTTTATGATTTGTATGACTTTTCTCCTCTGACACTTGTTTGCTAAATCATTGCTCAGAAGTCAGAGAAAACTATTTACAGAGAAAAGTAAGCAATGGCAACCTCCATATATCCATAGTGAGTGATAAAACAGAGTCTGCAATTGTAGAGTTCCTTTGGGAAAGAAAAATTATTTCGATGTCATGCTGTTACAATGACTATACTTTCTCCCCCTGATGATGTCTACTACGATGAAACAAGTTGGGCAGGGTTAACAGATGTGATGTATGTTTTGCCGGAAGTCAGTATTTTGCCGATCAGATGTATGTAATGTAATATTAGCCTTGCTGGGCTATTGCTATATGTGAGTGCACTTTATATCATTTTAAAATAAAGTTGGGGTTTTAACTTTATTACCCTATGTGAGTTGTCTTTTCCTTATTATTGCGAGGGAATATATAAGCATCTTCCTGGATATGTATGCGCTGGTGCAGAACAGATCAAGACAATGTGACCCCTACCCAGGGCTGTCTTAATGAGAGGGCACACCTGGGCACTGCCCAGGAGCCCCAGTTGCATGGGGGGGTCCCTGTAGTTTCCCCAAAGCAGGGTGTAGAGGGGTGAAAGAGCTGGGGGGGATATCTGGGGTGTAGAGGGGTCAGAGTGCTGGGGAATATCTGTGGTGTAGTGGGGTCAGAGTTCTGGGGGATATCTGGGGTGTAGTGGGGTCAGAGTTCTGGGGGGATACCTGGGATGTAGAGGGGTAAGAGTGCTGGGGGATATCTGGGGTGTAGAGGGGTCAGAGTGCTGGGGGGATATCTGGGGTGTAGTGGGGTCAGAGTGCTGGGGGGATATCTGGGGTGTAGTGGGGTCAGAGTGCTGGGGGATATCTGGTCTGTTTTCCTGCGCTGTCTTCATTGTAGGGGCCCCAGAGCATTTCTTTGCCCAGGGGCCCATGATGCTCGTAATAATGCCCTGCCCCTACCCTGTCCACCTTTAGGAGATCCCTGAAAATGAATTTGTTTAGGGAAGCCTATCCCACACCCACCTAACAACTGTCCCGGAGCCACCCCCATTAAATGATTCTCTGCAGCTATTACCTTTCATACCACCCCCCCCCCCCCTTTAGAATGTAAGCTCTACAAGCAGGGACCTCCTGTGCCTTCTGTATTAAACTGTACTATAATTGTGCTGACCCCCTCTACATTGTAAAGCGCAGAGTAAACTGTTGTCACTATATAAATCGCGTATCATAATAATAATAATAATTTAATCCTTTAAGGTCAATTTGACCATGAATTATATGATGGTCACATCTAACTTGTACACATCAGGGGAGCACTGGCTGATGGGTGGCTCTGTTCACAGAGAGTTGCTCATAAGAAGCAGATTACATCTTTCTTCATAAAGGAAATTCCAACTGACTTGTGAAGATAGAAAGAAGAATAAATGCTTTTTTGAGCAAATGAGCCAGCCTGTGAAAAAAGGCATGCAGCAGAGCTTCCTTTCTTCCATGTCCCAGTAACCAATCCTGAGCAGTTTGTTGTCAAATCATTTTATCTAGCCATACAATTTCCTTTTTGTTGTTGCACTGTGGCTGGAATCATGGAAATGCATGGTAAATGAGTGTAGTAACATGTGTGGATCACAATCTCCTTAGCTACTTACATGAGGTCCCAGGCACTACAAGCAGTGATGTGAGCTGAAAGAGACAATAATTATATTAGTATAATTTTTACAAAACTAGGAAGAAGCCCTCATTCATATTATGTAGTGTGCCACGTGTATGTGCATTTTCCATGTATTGTTGTGTTTTGCCCATAAGGCAACTTGTTTATTTCAACTGGCTGCAAAACTTCAAGAAATGATGGCTTCTTTCACTGAAGGGATGGATGTTTGATGATTTGCCTTGACCTTGCTCAACAATAACTTCAGAGCTTGTCCCAGACCTGCAGGTAGAGCAGCAATTGAATGGGTAGCTTTACAGCTGCCTGAACCACTTCCACCAAAAAGCCAACATCCAAAGAGTGTGTCCTTTACAAACCAACTGACAGCTTTCTGGTAGAAGTGATGTGAGTGAGGTATGTAAAAGCTACTATGAGTGTAAAAGACTTATGTCAGTAGCAAAAAAAGAGTAAAGGCAAAAATGTTGCTTTTGCACCCATTTTTCCAATTGTTTCTTTAAGGAGATGGGAAGCACCCTGATAAATTGTTTGCTCCCCCTAAGAATCTACTGATTTTCTATCCAGGAAATAGTCTGTCCTCTTTGTGGATTCAGCCATGTCTTGCCTTAACAAGGTGACTATCATACCATTTCACAATGCACCTGCCTTTCAGGACCCAACCAGTAAGTGATTGGAAGCTCTTTCTAGAGTTCTGTTCTTGCTAGCAGGTCCTACCCTACGTCCATTTCTGGCTGTGTATTTCCTTTGTCAATCCATATCTAACTTGTCAAAATCCCTTTAAAAGGATCCAATATGATTTAAAGGGATCGTGTTGAATACATGAAACAGATGGCTGTATTGATAAATTTAATCTGCAATGGTTTGCTAGAAGCCTCTCAACTTTTTTTTTGTATTTGTCTCTTGTTGGTGAATATGCTCAGTGCCATTTGGCTACAGGGCTGGCCTGTGAATCAATGCTGCAACTTACACAACATTGCCTATAATGGGCAAAAGCTCTTGATAATATCATTAAGGATGCTACTGGTGGCAAGAGCACAAATCTTCCCCAATAAAAGAAGCCTAAGCAGCAGGCGGCAAAGTAATTTCCCATGTTTCTCATCAAAAAGCGGCCTATTTTATCATTCCCTCAATTTTAGCTTTGAGGCCCTCCAAGTCTGGATGGAGGGACATTTGTTGACCTTTGTAGATGCATGGACAGCTTGCATTCAAGGTGTTTGGGAGCAGGAGATGGTTCTTCGAGTTTTCCTACTTGCCCCTTCCTCATTTTCTCCTTTCCAACATTCATGTGTCTCTACACAGAGTAGCAGGTCTCCACTGGGCCCTTTCAGGTCCTCTTGATCAAGGTATTATTGCCTACATTTCCATGGTGAATCCAGTCCCAGGGGTTTTACTCCAACCTATTCACTGTTTCCAAACCAAAATGGAACATTTGCCCCATCTTGAATCTCAAGGAAAGACTCTGAATGTTCTCATTTGGACTCAAACATTCCAGATGGAATGCGCCATATTTGTGTACATTATAGGTAGGGTTGTCCAGATACCGATACCGAGTATTTGCGGGAGTACTTGTACTCGCGCAAATGCTCCCGATGCCTAAATAGAATACTTTTTTTGTATTTATCAACATGTTCTGTGAAAATTCTTTGAGTTTTTTACTACTGCGTGACAAGAAAATAATTTTTTTTTATTAATTTTTACTCATTTTTATTCTTTTATAATGTCTTGAGTTAGAGTTCTTCATAATTCTAAAGAAAATATCCTTAGTCTGTATTGTGGTTTGAAAACTGTCACATGACATTTAAAAAAAGTATCGGTATTCAGTATCGGCAAATACATGAAAAAAAGTATCGGTATTTGTACTCGGTCCTAAAAAAGTGGCTTCGGGACAACCCTAATTATAGGCATTGGAAATTAACAGGCAGATTTCTAAACCAATTAGTGCTTGAAATCGGGAGAGTGATCGCTATACCCAAAGGTGTTCCTGGACCTGTGTCATAAGTGGGAGATGCTGGACCTAACAGGTTTGTGTCTAGGTGAAGTGATCCACTGGTGGAGTCACTGGATGCTCTGGTGGCTTCAAGGGATTAGTATATCCGTATCTACTGGTCATCTTTCCTTCCCTTAAATGTTTCACTTTTCTGCTCTGCCAGGTCCAGGTGGAGAGCACTCTGATGATCCTCAATGCTCTGGATGACGCCATGGGCCCTGCCAGACAGGTCTGCTGTTCCAATGGCTAATTTGCCATTTTATTTTAGGGTTCCTGGCCTTAACGGCATGGTTGTTGAAGCCCAGGTTCTGATGCCACGTACAAACGATTATTTTTTAGCATGAAAAAAAAACTTTGTTTTTCAGCATGTCCAAAAAACAAAGTTTTTCCCACTTCAACTTTAAAAACAACGTTGCCCACACACCATCGTTTAAAAAAAATGATGAACAAAGCGCGGTGACGTACAACGGCACTCTAAAGGGGAAGTTCTATTCGCCTTTGGGCTGCTTTAGCTGATTCCTTGTTAGTAAAAGACTATTCACGCTTTCCTGTCAGTTATAGCATAATGAATGTGCTTACTCCATTATGAACAGTAGTTTTACCAGAACGAGCACTCCCGTCTCATAACTTGCTTCTGAGCATGCGCAGGTTTAAAATATCGTTTTAGCCCACACACGATCATTTTTTACAACCCGAAAAACGACATTGTTTAAAACGACGTTAAAAAATGCAGCATGTTCAAATTTTTATTTTTTTTTGTCGTTTTTCAGAACCTGAAAAATGATGTGTAGCCCACACATGATCATTTTAAATTACGTTTTTCAAAAACAACGTTTTTTCATGCCGAAAAATTATCGTGTGTACGCAGCATGAGGCATAAAACTGCACCTGGATCTGGACCAGTATCTCAGCACTATCGAAAGATATTGCTCTCTCCATTCTTCAGTGGCCCCATGGAATCTACTTATTTTTGTGCTTTAGAACAGTTGCTGGAACCCATTAGATACATTCCTCTCTCTATACTAACTTTCAGAGTGATCTTCCTTGTAGAAATCATCTCTATGGGGTGTCTAAATTTGTGTTTTGCATAGGAAAAGGGGGATATTGAGGTCTTGGACCTTCTTCTTGTCTAAGATAGTTTCTGCATTACCTCAATAGGGACATTGTTATTCCATCCCTTTGTCTGGCCCTGTTCATCAAAAGAAAAACTATCTCTCAGTCACTGCTTCTTTTATAAATACTGATTCCCATTCTGACATTCTGGATGGGTCTCAGAAGGGCTCCCCAACTTTCTATTCCACCATTTCTTTGTAGATCAGATAAACCATCTTTCAAGCTTATGGTCTTAAGACTCACGTTCCTCATTTTCTGCCACTATGTCTGTAAGCATCTCTTGGGTGTTTCTGCATCAGGCAACTGTTTCCCAGATTTCTAAGGCTGCTACCTGGTCTTCTGTTTGCATGTTATCTTAGTTTGCCAGCTTTGGGCTTAAAGGGGTTGTAAAGGTACAAGTTTTTTTACCTTCATGCATCCTATGCATGAAGGTAAAAAAACATCTAGCAGCACCGCCCCCCCCCGAGCCCCCGTTGTACTTACCTGACCGTTCGAATCTCCCGGGCGTGTCCACGTCGTCCTCTTCGGTTCCCAGCCTGGCCGTTGATTGGCTAGGCTGGGCGGATTGATAGCAGTGCAGCCATTGGCTAGCGCTGCTGTCAATCAGGCGGATGACGCGCCGCGCTGGGGGGCGGAGCCGAGTGATACAGTCGGCGGCTATGGCCGCCGCAGTATCACGGGAGCGAGCTCGCAAAAGCTTTCCTCCATGCGAGCGCCCTCGCATGAAGAGGGAAAGCTTTTGCGAGGAGGAGCCCAGACAGCCGCCGAGGGACCCCAGAAGACAGGTTTCCTGGCCACTCTGTGCAAAACGAACTGCACAGTGGAGGTAAGTATCACATGTTTGTTGTTTTAAAAACAAAAAAATCCTGTGTTTAGTGTCCCTTTAAGGCCCTTCAGGCTTCTCTTTGGGCTGCAGACAGTTCTCAGTTTTGTGTTGTTACTTTGGACCTGGGTTTGATTGCTGTGTTTTCCATCCCTAAGCTGAACTGCTTTTAGACGTTTCTCAATGTATGTGAAGGAAAGTAGGATTGTTATACTCATTATAAAATTAAGGGACATAGGTCCCACTCCATTGTATTCATGATCATATTGATGCTGATTTGCTGATTTGCTTCAAATAGGAGTTATCTAGGGCTGGTCTACAGTTTTTTATTTTTATATGCCAGTGTCAAGTCCTCCTATAGATACGAGTATAACTAGAAGGTCTAAGACTTTCCCCCCGTGTCCTAGGGACTTAACGAAAAAGATTTTATATATATATATACAAAACTCCCACGTTCTGTGGTCTAATTACAGTATTTTATATATTTGTTTTTAGCCAGTCAGAACATAGGGCATAACCCTGTTGTCCATGGACACAGTATCTATCATTACTCAACGGGTTATTTAAAATTGTAGAGTATCCTTATGTGACTGTTTATAGTATATTAGCAAACTGCAGAGGAGGTATTTTCAAAAGACGAACCCTAATATTGTAAATAACAATGTTGCTAGTGTTGGAGGCCTGTTATAACATTATGGTAGTCTACACTAACAAGCTGGTGGTCTCTAATTGTCTTCAGTAAATTGTTGATGCCCTCTTACAATATACTTTAATGTTTAAGAGAGTCTATTTTTAGCTACCCCCAACCCTTTCTTGGAGTGGTGTCCGACAGTCTCTAGTAACAGGACATGTCTCTGATAACATCTTCCTATTCAACATAGTAGGTATGGTCTGCCTTTGGCCCCTCTTGTTTTAATGCCCTGTTGAACAATACTATTTTCTGACAATAGTATCAATTACAGTGTCTTGTGCTTTTTTTATTATGATACTATCAACAGTGAAACAAATGAACCCTCTTCTCTCACATGTAACTCCAGCCAAAACAAGTGTCTTAATTGGAATATATTCCTTTTATTCCTTTTCTGGTGACAACTGCACAATTTTGCATTCCCCATCATTTTATCTAACCGTGACACTAGAGAAACAATGGGTTTGGATCTCCCCAAGAGGGGCGCAGACAGCAAACAATTCTGTCAAAGGTTAAAACTAGAAATGTAGTTTGTATTAAAGTAGGATACAGTCTGAATTTTGGCTGTTTGGCATTCATCTGAGTTGTTTACTGGCCCACTGAGCCCAACATTGGAAAATAATACATTTAGCAGTGAAATTACTATATTTAGTATGTACAGCGAAAGTACAGCAAAAGAAAAAAATAAACATTGGCAGTAAATTAAATTTGCCTGTCAGCTTTTTTTTTATTATTTCTGGGGGAAAAAAATGAATAAAAACCGTAGCACTTGATTCTGCACTGCTGTGACCGTTTTTCAGCTGACATCGGGTCACTGACATCACTCAGCCATTCCATCCACCCAGATGGATCGGCAGCCAGCTCAGCTTCTGCCCCTTTCACAGCCCAGAACTCCAGTGAGAGCTAAAGGGGCACAGCAGAGAGTCGATTAGTAGCAGTCAACAGCTCTCTGCTCATTCAAGACCAGGAACTGAGCAAGCAGCGGTCTTTGATTGCTCAGTTCTCAGACTTCGAGGTGTCAGGGGACAGATGCAGCATCAGACCAATGGTGCAGCCACCTAGCGGAGTACGAGTGTTTGTTAAATGTATCTTTATTTTTTGTTCTGGGCACATGTAATTTCTGGAACTAGACATACTATGATATTTTATCCTTATTGTTTTTCATCTGTAAAGATGTACGCAAGTTTTCAATTGAAGCGTTCTACAATCTGCAAGATATCACTTGGATTGAGTCACTGTCTGCCTATGCTGCTGAGATTGTAAGTGTAACGGGAGGGCCCGTGGCACCCAGAAGTTCTTATAAAGTATGAGATACTCCTGTTTCAGCTTCCCCAACGCCTCTTATGTGTAGATCACCCTGTGTCTCTAATAGGGGCACAGGATGAATGAGAACCCCACTATGATCTGTACTAGTCAGATTTAATGCGGTATACATTGTATATATATTGTATATATATATAGTGTGTTGGCTGTTGTGTACTATAAGCTGGCAATGATGAGATAGGGTGTGATTGCATTCTATTGTCTTTTGTGGTAATTAAGTCTGCTACTGTGGTGATGTGGTTTGGATTTAGGAGACGGCAAGGCTAGCCTAAAGGTCATGTGTCTGAGTCATCAGCTGTAGTTAATAAGCTCACCTGTTGTTGTTTACTAAGGGATGAATTGACACCCAGAATAAAGTGTATTGGTGGCTCGTTAGGTACCATTGTGTGATGATGTGGGTGGATCCGGGCCATATCGCCTGTGGTATGCTAAATTGTATATAAGAGCCTGTATTTCTCAATAAAGGTATTCCCGTTTGGAACCTGAAAACAGAGCTGTGTCTCATTAATAGGGGGAATTATCCTTATGGGTCTTGTTCCCCTGACTGTGGAGTCTCAGAAGCTACCTTGTGTTCGGAAAGGGAATATCCTAAACGGCTTTAATCCCTTTTGCATTTGGGGTGCCGTTACAGTAAGTTATAGCTATCTCACCACAACTGGATCAATTATAGAGATCACACTTGCAATCCTTAATTGGAAAAGCAAAACAGGTAAAGTTAGTATTTTATTAGGGCAAATTATTGACAGGTGTACAGTAGAGCTGCACATTTAATCGTTAAAAAATCATGATCTTGATTCAACCCCCCTGACGATCTCCAATGGGCAGTCTGCCAAGTTTTAACATGAAACATTGTAACTAACTTCCTTCTTAGATCAAACTTATGTGTGTAAATGCAAGAAGTTTAACCAAGTCCAAATCTTTTTCTGACACTTGTTTCTTAAGTTAAAATCAATATTTTTTGCTAGAAAATTAATTGGAACCCCCAAACGTGATATATATTTTAGCAGAGACCCTAGGGAATAAAATGGCAATTGCTGAAATATTTTATGTCACACTGTATTTGGCCAGTGGTCTTTCAAATGCAATTTTTAGGGAAAAAATACACTTCAATTAATATATAAAAAAAAAGCAGTAAAGTTAGCCCAATTTTTTGTTGTTGTTGTTTTAACGTGAAAGATGATGTTATGCCGCAAGAATCGTGATCTATCTTCTAAGCAAAAAAATTGTGATTCTCTTTTTAGCCAGAATCGTGCAGCTCCAATGTACAGCAGTAGTTGCCCACTGCCTAAGAAAGTCATCCTCAAAAAGCTTTAGGTCAGTAAAACATTTTGGAGGAGTTTTATCAGGAATAGTCCAGTCTCAAAATTCTCCAGTAGAGAATGGGTTTCAAGAAAGGAGTGTACTGATTTGTTTTTAAAGTTTTAGTGTATATTAGGGAGGAAAGACATCCATCTTCCTAGGGCAGTAGCAAAAAACGGAAGCATCTTCCTGTAAACAGCGGCATAATCTAATCATGTCTGAATACAGAGCTTCTTAATGAATGAAAAAGAATACAGTTTGGCTGGAGTTCCACATTAACATTGTAAAAACCAGAGCTTTTTTTCTCAGAAAATAGGTGCAGGAACTCAACCACGACCCCGTTCAGATTTCACAAACAGTAGAAGGGTCTTAAAGAGGCATTAAATACCAGAATTGCACTAATACAGAGTGCAGAGTTCAGGGGGGTTACACACAGAGTGAAGAACTGGCACTTGTAAACACAGAAACCAGACTTCTGTGTTTACAAGTGATTGTGGTGAGCAGGCACCAAAGGGTCTGAGCCAAAGGTGGTGGAACTGAGTTCCACCAAGTTCCCCCAGAAAAAAAGCCCTGGTAAAAACTACTGGATTCTAAACTCTAGCAGTGAGACCTTTAAGAAGGTTTTATTGTACTTCTTGGAAACTCTAAAATTGGCTGTTCATTCATACAGTTTGGCTGTTTCATTATTCCACTTACTAGTAATAATTTGTTGGTCTAGTACTTGGCCAATCTGGAAAAGAGAATTTTAATTATGATAGCTAACAACTGTATTTAGAGTGGAGCACAAAAATATATATCTTTTTTAAAATAAACAAAGTATATCTAAACACTAACTGGACAACACTTAGTTATGAAGCCTATATGAAGTTATAGTGAGGCCGCGTACACACGAGGGGATATGTCCGCTGAAAACGATGGACCGTTTCAGCAGACATCTCCGCTCGTGTGTATGGGCTAGCGGACAGATTTCTCCACCCGACAGATTTCAAAGCATGCTTTGAAATCCATCCGGTGGGAATCTGTCCGCCCGACATGTCTGCTGGTTAGTACACTTACCAGCAGACATGTCGGCCCCCACCGCTGCCGCGCCGCTGCCGAATGGATTCGGCGCATGCGCAGAAGTGTTTTACTTCCTGGTGCGGTGACGTGGCGGTGACGCGGCGGCGTCAACGTCACCGCCGCGTCACCGCCACGTCACCGAGCCGTCCGGCGGCGGGGAATTTGATCCGATGGTGTGTACACGCCATCGGATCAAACTCCCGATCGGACATATCCGATGGAAATGGTCCGCGGACCGTTTTCATCGGATATGTCCGATCGTGTGTATGGGGCCTTACACTTACTGAAAGTCTGGTAAAACCTTCTAGCAGCTAGTTTAAAGGGGCTGTAAAGGTTTTTTTCTTCTAAATACGGACCTTTTCCTTCGATTTCTCTTTTAAATGTTTTTTTTCTTTGTCTGAATTTATCGCTTCCTCTTTCTCCTCAGTAAGCTTGCCCCCATCATTTGGCTGGGGGTTAGTCGGGCAGAACAGCTTACTGAGGAGGAATAGGAAGTGAGAAATTCAGACAAAGAAAAAAACATTTAGAAAGGAAATTGAAGAAAAATGTTAGTAAACCAACAATGCACTAGTTTAAAGGAACCTATTTAGAAAATAAAAACAAACCTTTACAACCCCTTTGTAGCATAAGTTCAACTTTACAAAAAGCACAGTATGCTGTCCCATATGTGTATAGCAGCATTGTATGCTAAACCTAACTTCCAGCCAGGGCTCCCTTTCAGATTAAAACCACATTTAAAAAAGCCTTTCTAAAATCTTCTGCCCCCTGTGATGGCTCCATTCCAAATTACTGTTGGGCTGACCAGTGTTTCTTTAGTAGACATGTGCACACTGTTTGTTTCGGAATTTCGTCCGAAAAATACATTTATTTAGTTACTCCCGAAGTTAGTTTTTATTTATTTTGTTTCATTAAAAAAATGCATTCGTCCGAAAATCTGAAATAATTAAAGTGGAGTTCCACCCATTTTTTTTTGTTTGTCTGCGCTGCATGCCCTAATCTCATAGGGCCAGATTCGGGTAGAAGTTTCGCGGCTTATCTGTAGATAAGCCGCGTAACTTCTAACCTACGCCGTCGTATCTGTTTTCTATATTCAGAAAACAAGATACGCCGGGATTGAGTTCAGATACGAGCGGCGTAATTGTATTTCGCCGTCGTATCGGAACTGCAAATTTAAAATGGCCGCTAGGGGCGTTCCCGCTGATTTACGCCAAGAATATGTAAATCAGCGAGATACGCCAATTCACGATCGTACGCGGGCCCGACGCAGTCACTTTACAGCGTTTCCGTAAGGGGTTTCCCGGTGTAAAGATAAAGCAACAAAAGGCACGCATATCCTATGTTAAGTATGGCCGTCGTGACCGCGTCGAATTGAAAAAGTTTCACGTCCATGAATGGGTATTGACGTCATTGACGTTCACGTAGAAAACACCGTCCTAATGTGGAGCATGCGCACTGGGATACATTGACGGCAGACTCATGCGCAGTGCGTTCGCCGCGGGATCACGCCTAGTTTAAATACTACACGCCCCTTATCCGCCCAATTTGAATTCCGCCGGCCCATTTTCGCTACGCCGCCGCAACTTTAGAAGCAAGTGCTTTGTGAATACAGCACTTTCTCCTAAAGTTTTCCATCTTTCCTTTGCTTCGTTATGCACATTAATACAAATTTTTACCTGGGGTGCCCAAACTTTCGATCCACACTGTATATCAAACTGTTGTCACAACGAAAGGGAAAATAAAGCATTTTGTTTATGTCAGATCTTTCGGTTTTCAGATTCTGTGCGTTAGTTATCGTTTGTTAAAATGAAAATAGCTGAAATACGGACGAAAATGCATTCGGACAAAAACGAAAGCACATGTCTATTCCTTAGTGCCATGACAGGCAGTGCAATCCTGTTCTTTCGGGACAAATTTGCACAATGTGTACTCTCTCCTTTTGCCTATAATGAGCAGAGTGGCTGCAAACAGAAAGAGTACAAATTGTGCATGTGTGGCCTGAAAGAATAGGATGGTACTCTCTGTGTTGTGCTCTGTCCCTACAATAACTGAGGACTGAGCCATTAAAGGCCACAGATGATGTTAAGAAAGCATTTAAATGTGGGTTTGGACTACAAGCTTTAAACCTCCCTGTCTGGAAGGTAGGTTTAGCACACCCTGTGGCTTTACCCATTTGAGACAGTACAGTGTGCTTTTTTGGTAAATGTGATTTTACCATGACAGCCAGCAGTTTATGCCATACAGGCTTGAGGTTGGCTGAAAGCCTTGTTAATGTTTTGTAAAAGCTGCTATACACATAGCTTTTGTACAAGGTGTAGCCTGTTTACATGTCCTATTATTGACAAAAAGGGTTGGAGACTGACACAGGGGGCCAGATTCAGGTAGAGTTAGGCTGGAGTATCAGTGATACTCCAGCCTAACTGTCACTTTAAGCCGGCGTTTCTGTTTTCTGTAACCAGAAAACAAGAAACGCCGGGTTGGAGTTCCAATGCAATTGAATTTCGCCATCGCATCGCAACTTTAATTTAAAAATGGCGCCGGGGGCGTTCCCGCTGATTAACACCGAAAAAATATGTTAATCAGCGGGAATCGGCAATTTACAATCGTATTCGGGCACGACGCAGTGACTTTCCGACGTTTCCGTAAGCGATACGCGGCGTAAAGATAAAGCAGCTCCCAAGTGGAGTATCCTATGTTAAGTATAGCCGTCGTCATTGCGTCGAAAAACAAAAAATGTGCGTCGCTTGCGTAAAACGTCCATGAATGGGCATTTGACGTCATTGACGTTCACTGACAGAATTTGGAGCATGCGCACTGGGATGCATTGACAGTCGACGCATGCGCAGTACGTTCGCCGCGGGATCGCGCTTAGTTTAAATAATACACGCCCCGTACCCGCACAACTTGAATTCCGCCGGCTCATTTTCGATACGCTGCCGCAAATTTAGGAGCAAGTGCTTCATGAATAACAGCACTTGCTCCTAAAACTTCGCCAGAATAACGTAAATGAGAAACGTTACTCCAGATTAAAGATGCTCCCATCTACCTGAATCTGGCCCAGGATGTGTAGTTTAATTTTAAAGGGGTTGTAAAGGTTCATTTTTTATTTTCTTAATAGGTTCCTTTAAGCTAGTGCATTGTTGGTTCACTTACCTTTTCTTTTGATTTCCCTTCTAAAAAAATGTTTTCTTTGTTTTCTTTGTCTGAATGTCTCACTTCCTGTTCCACCTCAGTAAGCTGTTCAGGAAGCTGTTCTGGCTGACTAACCACAGCTTGGATGATGGTGTCAAGTTTACTGAGGAGAAACAGGAAGTGAGAAATCCAGACAAAGAAACAAAAAAACATTTAGAAGGGAAATTGAAGGAAAAGGTAAGTGAACCAACAATGCACTAGCTTAAAGGAACCTATTTAGAAAATAAAAAACAAACCTTTACAACCCCTTTAAACATAGACTTTTCATGTAAAAGAGAATGTTGTAAGAACAGTCTCTCTAAGATAAGTCTTTCTTTCTTTCCTCTCAAAATTAATTTTGCTTTGCTCTCCAGTAGTCATTTGCAGGTTTACACTGGCCATAAATGAATCTATGGAACAAAAAAAAAATTTATTGATTCCTCAATCCACATAAGCAAGGTGGATGGAAGAATACTCCCACACATTATATTCTGTCAGAGGGGACTCTCTGCTGTCAGAAAACACTGATGAGCGGCTGTAGATGCTGATCAAATTTTTTTCCCCAACAAGCCCGTTCAACAGAAGTGGATTGTTAGATTGACTTCAGGTGAGTGGGAATGAGCACACATGGACTGAAATTCGGCAGATCTATGGCCATCTATGGCCAACTTAAAAAGATTGAAAAGGTAAAAAAAAAAGGAACAAACATGTCTATACTTAACTTCTCTGTGCAAATTGAATAGCAAACAGTGGTTGCAAACCTCCTCTTCTCAGGTCCCCCACTGACGCTCCTGGTCCCTTCTCTCTGTCCAGTGCCCCCTATGTAAAGCCGCTTCCCATGGGGGCACTCATGCATGCTCACTCCCAAGCCCCACTGCTGCCTCTATTGACACAGACAGCAAGACATGCCCTCACCCCCGCTCCCTCATCACTGGCTTTGATCAAAAGCACTGTCCCAAGAAATGCCAGCAAGACCCAGAAGTGAGAGGAGAGAAGAGCTGCAGACGTGCATGGCACTGAATAGACAAGGGCTAGGGTAAGTAAAAGGGGGAGTGAGGGGGGATGCTGATACCTAAACATTTTATACCTTAATGTAAGGAATGCATTAAAGCGGATATCCGCTGAAAAAAATAAATATTAAAAGCCAGCAGCTACAAATACTGCAGCTGCTGACTTTTAATATCAGCACACTCTTTAGACAGGTATATGCACCCCCCTCCCCCCTAAAAGTTGTCAAATGTGACACCGGAGGGGGGGTTCCGATCAGCGGGAGTTCTACTTTAGGGTGGAACTCCGCTTTAAGGTAAAAAGATGTATGCTTTAGAACCAATTTAAGCCTTTATATCTTCCTTAGAATAACCAAAATGTCTCCAGGGTATTCAGGCCCTATCTGGGGCCCAGTAAAGCATTACACAAAGACTTGGACCTAGATGTGGAGCGAAAAGGTTCACACAAACAGCTCTCTATAACACCAAATGCCTATGAATAGTGATCAGACCACTTTACGTTCTCTGCCAACATGTGTCTGGCTGGGGTATATGGGATGCTTGCACTAAACTCTTCTCTAACATATCCACCAATCATTGGTAGGCCACAAGACATTCAAGGAATTTCTGCAGACAGAATCTCTGTAGATATCCTATCTAATCCTAATAACCCTTTAATCCCTGCTAAACTGACAGTAGTTAAACCCACGATCTGTACTGTAAGATCTTACTACATAATTAAATGGAAATTCCCTTTGGTTACTTTGAGGTTCAGAACAATGAAGCTACATGTTGTTTGATTCCCAGAGTACCGATGTACACGCAACAATTTACGAGATGCTGATTAAATGTTGGCAGTGGCATTTGATTGGCTGGATAGCAGCAACTGTGCAGTTAGTTGGAGTTGACCGATAAACCATTCAGAATGAGATGCTTGGTATACCCTCTCAAACAAAAGGATAAAAAAAACACACATAGGCGGCGTACACACGACCGAGTTACTCGGCAGAATCCAGCAAGAACCTCGATGGGAGATGTATTCTGCCGAGGAAACCGGTCGTGTGTACACTTTTCGCCGAGCAACCCGCCGAGGAACTCGTCGAGCCAAAAATAGAGCAGGTTCTCTATTTCCTCGTTGTTCAATGGGAAAATTTGGCTCGACAATCTTTTTGACTGCCGAACTAGGAACTCGACGGGCGGAACGATGAGTTTCGCCCGACGAGTTTCTCGGTCGTGTGTACGCCACCATACACACACATACAAAAAAAAAACGGAAGATTAGCTCAGCCTGCCGGAAAGGGATGCTAATAAACTGACTCTTTTCTTAGCTAATTATCTTATCTACTCCTTACTGATTGGAGGAATAAAAACATACCTTTGCTTGTGCCCTCTGACTTTCAGGTAGACATCTTGAGAACACTGATAGAACTGATAATGAGTTACTTTATAGGGCTCTAAAAGCAACTCCAGAAATTAACAAGGCCCATTAGACTTTCTGTCATGCATATGATGGGAAAAATATCCCAGCATAAGATCCACCTGATTGTCTTGCTGTGACAGCAGCAGCTATTGTTTGCTAGAGATGCTGGTTAGTGGAAATTTCAGGTACAGCAAGGAAACAGAGGGGGCTTTGTGATAGGCTATCAGTGACCTGCAACATACGAGTACAAAGTACATCCCAGCTATGACAAGAAGGAAAAGCTTAACAAAAGATGACTGGCCTGTTCCAGTGTCCCATTTCAAGTTTAACATTTGCTTTCCTATACAAAGATTAACTAAGCGTGTTGATAGCCAAATTATTTTTGTCTTGTTGTACGCCTTGCCCCAGTGAACATTTTAGGGAAAAGTATATTTTTCTTGCTGTTAAACACTCAGAGTTGAAATTTGCTTGCCATTATAAGAGACGGGGGAGCAAATAAGACCTATGTGCATTAAATTTAAATTTAATTTACTTTAACCACATCTGGGCACTTTCGTCCCCTTTCTTCCCAGACCAATTTTCAGCTTTTAGCGCTCTCACATTTTCAATGCCAATTGCGTGGTCATGCTACGCTGTACCCAAATGAAATTTTGAACATGTTGTTCACACAAATAGAGATTTCTTCTGGTGGTATTTATTCACAACTCCATTTTTTATTTATTGCAAAAAGTGAAGTGAAGTGAAAAAAGAGCGGAAATTTGAAAAAATATTTCTTCTTTCTATTTTGAAAGAAATCCAATAAAATCAAATTTTGTAATACGTTTAAGCCAAAATGTAATCTGCTACTTGTCTTTGGTAAAAAAAAAAAAAAATCCAGTTAAGTGTATAATAATTGGTTTGTGTGATCACGGACAGATGTACGTAGATGATCATGTACATATGTGCGTAGATGATCACGGACATATGTGTGCAGATGATCATTGGGACATGTGATTTTACTGTTACATATGTGGGGAACAGGTGTTTTTACTGTGTGGGGAAATGTGTGTGGGGACAGTGTTTTGGGGACACTATTTTGGGGACATGCGTGTGGACACTAGGCTGGTGATCAGTGTGTAAAAAGCTGTAAAAAACAGCTCACTGATCACCGGCTGGCTGCAGAGATGTGCTTTCCTCTCCTCACTGACAACTTCCGTGTGAGGAGAGGAGAGCCGATCGCCTACCAATTGGCTCTCTATTTACATCACATGAGGGCTGTGATTGGACACAGCCATCATGTGATAAGGAGGGCCAATCAGAGATGCGCCGTGTCTGGGTGACATGAGTGCATCAGGATCGGGCCGATGTGCTGATAACCTCCTTCTGAGGGACGTTAGGTTATAGTTTTTTTTGTCATGGACACAAATGTACTTTTACTTATTCTGAGCGTTTATATAAACTTAGGCTGGCCATACATTACACAATTTTCTTGTACAATTTTCCTTTAGAAAAACCATATAATATGAGGTCACACCTAAACACTTTCAATGTGTATGCAGTCAGGCAGGCTCTTGTACTACATAGTTAAAGGTAAATCTACAGCAAATTGAATAATAAAATTGTATAATGTATGGCCAGCCTCACTATAACATAAGAGATACCTACCTAGGCTATTCTAACTAATTTAGATGATCCTACCAAATGACAACATGAGCAAAAAGTAAATCTCAGTGCACAAAAATAGTGATATATAGTTGTATGAACAGTGGTATAAATATCTTATATCCTCTAAATGAAACCAGGAATGGATATGAATTAAACATCCATGGTATTACTACATATACTACACAGCATAACAAAGAAAATCAATGTCCGCAAACAAAATAAATAAATATATAAAGTCCAGTTCCACAGGGAAAAATGGGAAAAGGGAGTGAAGAGTGTAAGGGATCAAACAGCCATCCGCCACCACCAAAATGGATTCTTCCTCGTGTTCCACAGGTGAGAAAGGGGGGAGGGGAGAACCCTTACCAGATCCGTTGGACCTCAGGTGACAAGGTCATATGCGCTTGGCAGGTATACCTCTGCAAGGTTAAGGTTAGTAGCCTCCTCCGGGGCATCTCATCTCCATCCTCACAGATGTTAAATGAAGCATGGAAGGGGCACTCTCTCCTGGACAAACCACTCTGTGAGTAGGATAAAGATTAAAAAAAGATAGGATTCGCAATAGTGTGTTATCTTTGAAAAAATTAATCATTTTATTGCTGTATAACTGCAGAAGAAAACGATACAGGCAAACAGAAAAAACACAGCATAAAACAGCCGGCACAGCTAAAAATTTCGTACAACGGTGCTCCTGGGGTCATGTAGGGATGTGGTGACGTCGGTACGTAGCACCGCTCTGACCAGTTTCTTCACAAATGACTTTATCAAAGGGCACACCTCATTTGTAATAGACATTTGTGACGAAAAACTGGTCAGGATGGTGCTACGTACCAACGTCACCACGTCCCCACGTGACCCCAGAAGCCTGGCACACCCCCTGTGCACGTCTATGTCTATTTTAGAAAATTATCATTGTTCCTTGCTGTGGATGCTGTGGTCAGGGTAGTCCTTTCCAATCCCAGGAACTTTGCTGTGACTTTGTCCCCCCTCCCCATGTTTTTGATGTGTGTGTTTTTTTTTTTTTTATTAACTACTTCAGACCCGCGCTACCGTCAAATGATGGCAACAGCGCGGGTCTGAATAGCCAACATGCCGTCTTTTGACGGCCGCCCCTTTGGGCGTTCCCAGCGCGCGCTGTAGAGCGCACTGCGGGGAAGCCCTGTGTTGTCCGTGTCCCTTGGACACAGCCAATCACAGATCGCGGCGAACGGCCAGTTAGAGTGGCCGTTTGCGATGCGATCTGTGGGCGAATGAGAGATGATCTCATAGATCATCTCTCATTGCCGTTTTACACAGAGACAGTGTCCTGTCTCTGGAGAGGAGGAGCCCGATCTGTGTTCCTTGTACATAGGGACACAGATCGGTCACCCCCCCAGTCACCACCCCTCCCCCCACAGTTAGAACACACCTAGGATACACATTTAACCCCTTCCTCACCCCCTAGTGTTAACCCATTCAATGCCAGTCACATTTATACTGTAATTAGTGCATATTTATAGCACTGATCGCAGTATAAATGTGAATGGCGCCAAAAATTTGTCAAAAGTGTCCGATGTGTCCGCCATAACATCGCAGTACCAATAAAAATCGCAGATTTTCCCATTTCTAGTAAAAAAAAAATAATAAAAAAAAAATTCTCTCCCCTATTTTGTAAGCGCTATAACTTTTGCGCAAACCAGTCGCTTATTGCGATTTTTTTTTTTTTTACCAAAAATATGTAGAAGAATACATATCGCCCTAAACTGAGAAAAAAAAATGTTTTTTTTTTTTTAATTGGGATATTTATTATAGCAACAAGTAAAAAATATTGTATTTTTCTTCAAAATTGTCGCACTTTTTTGTTTATAGCGCAAAAAATAAAAACCGCACAGGCGATCAAATACCACCAAAAGAAAGCTCTACTTGTGGGGAAAAAAGGACGTCAATTTTGTTTGGGAGCCATGTCGCACGACCGCGCAATTATCAGTTAAAGCGACGCAGTGCCGGAAGCTGAAATTTCACCTGGGCAGGAGGGGGGTGTATGTGCCCAGTAAGCAAGTGGTTAATAAATCTCAGTCCTTTTAATACTACCCTATGGTTACATTTGTGCTGCTCTTTCTTGTTTTCACATTTATTTCATTATTTCATGAACTTATATAGTGCTGTCATTTTATGCATGGGAATGCCCCACTTTATTTATGCGAAATAATAAAAGCGCATAATCCCAATCGCGTTTTGCGATCCACGAATCGGAACCTACTCCAGGTTCCGAAAGCCAACTTCAAGTCCAAAGGAGAAAGGAGATTCGCGATCCAAGGCCCCAGACTATGGAACGCTTTACCAACCAGCATTCGGTTGGAGGAGAACCACCTAGCATTTAGAAAAAAGGTCAAGACTTTTCTCTTTTGATATCAAAGGAGACAGGAACAACAAGCGCCCAGAGGCGATTCAGTTCGCATGTGTCGCGCTATACAAGTTTTCATTCATTCATTCATTCATTCATTCATTCATTCATTTACAGATACAGTACTTTTTACTTTCACATCAGTCCCTGCCCTCAAAGAGCTTACAATGTAAGGTCCCTTAACTCACATTCATACATACAGTACATATACTAGGACCAATCAATTTAGATAGAATGCAATTAACCTACCAGCATGCCTTTTGAGTGTGGGAGGAAACCGGAGTACCCAGAGAAAACCCACAGAGAAAGCATGCAAACCAAAGGCAGGTAGTGTTTGAGATTCAAACCAGTGACCCTTTACAACCACTACACCACTGTGCTGTCCACTTTAAAACAAACCTGTTGGGTACATACCTAATCAGGGTATTGCTTTAAACCTATCATCCCAACAGCATATACTTTCCTTTTCTTTAATCTACCACCACTCTCAGCTAAAGGCAACCCTTCTGGGCACATATGAGGAACATATGATAGTACTAGGCAATCATTGCTGTCAGATAGGAGGTCAATACCCATGTGTAAGGTGGGACTCTGATGACTTTAACGTAAAGGGTCACTAAAGGCAAAAAAAATTTAAATAGCAAACATGTTATACTAACCTCCACTGTGCAGCATGTTTTGCACAGAGTGCCCCCGAATACTGTCTTCTGGGGTCCCTCGGCGGCTGTCTGGGCTCCACCTTCATGCGAGCGAGCTTGCATGGTAGAAAGCTTTTACGAGCGCGCTCTCTATGTCCGCCGACTGTATCACTCGGCCCCGCCCCCTGGCATGCCGCGTCATCCGCTGTGATTGACAGCAGCACCAGACAATGGCTGTGCTGCTATCAATCTGTCCAGCCTAGCCAATCAACGGCCAGGCTGGGAACCAAAGTGGATCACATGGACACGCACGGGACTTTCAAGGGGTCAAGTAAGGAAAACGGGGGTTCGGGGTGGGCCGGTACCATCTGATGTTTTTTCACCTTAATGCATAGGATGCATTAAGGTGAAAAAACATTTACCTTTACAACCCCTTTAAACAGGACTTAAAGTGGAAGTTTCCTCAAAATATAACTATGGCTAAACCTACTACCACCCCCATTATAAACCCTTTTTTTTATCTAACCCTGTAAAGAAAAGATCTGTATATTTGCCTATTCTACAGCCACTCCGATCCAATTCCATGGTCACCTGTCAGCGATGGAATCATTGTACTATGTTCTAATTGTTAAAAAAATATATCTGGAATAAGCCAAACCGGCCCTGTACACAATTCTCCGCCAAAGTATGAAAATATTTGTATGTGTTATTGCCACCATTTTACACATTTTCATACAGATTGCCAAGGTAATATTATTGAAGTAACATTATAATTTCATATTCAAATGTCAAGGTCAGGCTAGATCTTGAATGGTGGGCCTTCAGTCAGTTTCAAGCTATGGAAATCTCAGCCAAATGCTAATACACTCTAGGGGATTTGAAGTTCAAGATTGCATTTCAGGTCATGCAGATAAAAATCAGTCTAAAGTTTGCCCAAGTTCTTTTCAATGACCTCCTTTATAACCACAATTAGACACGAGGGATGTGAATAGGCTTGACATGTACACACAGAAACATCCTGGTGGCACACACTGCCATCAGTCACAGGCTCACAAAACTTTTTTTGTATGTTATTGCATAAATTAGCATGTTAGCAATGGTTGCAACACTACCCTTTCCTTTTGTCTTTTGTCCTTTTGTAAATCTCAGCTTTGTCCCTGCAAATACATGGCCTAACATGGCTACAGTTCTTGAAGACTGAAAGGACAATAAAGACTTAAACCAGACTGAAACTACTTAGATTTAAACCCAATCACTTAAAGTCGCTATAAACCCTCACATATCCAGTGAAGTGAACAGCCTCAGATGATACCTAGGGATGAGCTTCGTATTCGAGTCGAACTCATGTTCAACTCCAACATCGTATGTTTGATCGTCGTCGAATTACGAAAGTTTTAGGCCGTTCGCGCCAAATTCGAGTTACGTTTCACAGCCCATAATTCACTGCGGCATCACAGTGCATTGCTGGCTGATAATTGGCCAAGCATGCACTATGATCCACATGATTGGCCAATCACAGCGCTCAAAAAAAAGAGAGCCATAATTGGCCAAAGCCAGGGTGGCTTTAGCCAATTATGGCTCAGGCGGTTTAGTACACGTCCCACACTATAAAAGGCCGCCTGCAGGTCGGCCTTGTGTAGTGTGTTGCGGCGGTGGTTAAAGAGAGACAGACAGAGAGAGGCAGTGTCATTTTTTCTAGGTAGATAGAGCAGGCAGGCTAGTCAGTTAAAGTTACAGTGTATAGAGGATATATATGCATCCTAGGTGTTGTACATATATTTATACACTAGATCAGCTCTTTCTAATTTACTGGCAGGCAGGTGATTGTGCTAGCTGCAGTATTCTCATGTGGTGTATTGTTTATGTCCTCTGCAGTGTGCACCATAAAGCTATATGGTGTGTGTACTGCCTTTGTCCTCTGTAGTTTGCACCTAAAGCTACTTGGTGTGTACTGCCCGTGTCCTCTGCAGTTGGCACCTAAAGCTACGTGGTGTGTACTGCCCGTGACCTCTGCAGTTTGCACCTAAAGCTACGTAGTGTGTGTACTGCCTTTGTCCTCTGCAGTTTGCACCTAAAGCTACTTGGTGTGTGTACTGCCTTTGTCCTCTGCAGTTTGCACCTAAAGCTACTTGGTGTGTACTGCCCGTGTCCTCTGCAGATTGCACCTAGAGCTACGTAGTGTGTACCGCCCATGTCCTCTGCAGTGTGCACCTAAAGCTATGTGATGTGTGTACTGTCTGTGTCTGTGCTATTTTTCTCAATGATTTTCATCCATATTGCAGGGACCAGACATTACATTAAAGCCGCAAGCAGTTTTAAATTACTTTTTTCTTATAGTAATCTCATTTTGTGCAGGGACAGTTCTAAACATGTGCCACATCACAGGCATACTATAGACACCCAGCAGGTACGATATTTAAAGGCATTTTTAATTTTTTTTTTTTTTAATAAGCATCATTAAAATCACTGCTCCAGAAAAAACTACCGTTTTTAAAACTTTTTTTCCATTGATACATGTTCCCTGGGGCAAGACCCGGGTTCTCAAAGATGTTTTCACAGGCATACTATAGACACCCAGCAGGTACAATATTTAAAGTAATTTTTCATTTTTTTTTTATTTAAGCATCATTAAAATCACTGTTTCAGAAAAAACGACCGCTTTTAAAACTTTTTTTCCATTGATACATGTTCCCTGGGGCAAGACGTTTTACGACAATAACTTGCATATTAGGCTTTAAAATTAGCACTTTTGAATTCAAACGTTCGAGTCCCATAGACGTCAATGGAGTTCTAAATGTTCGCGCGAACGGTCGGTCCTTTCGAAGGTTCCGGTGCGAACCGAACAGGGGGGTGTTCGACTCATCCCTAATAAAAAACCCAGGAACCTCAGATTTTACGAGCATAATCCATTCCAAGAGAATGCTCGTAATCCAAAGAACTTGCATATCAAAGTGACTTTCCCCATTGAAGTCAATAGAAACGAAAATAATTTGTTCTGCATTGACTTCAATGGGATGCAATACCGCATGCAGCCAGAGGACGTAAACGTCCTGGAAGGCCCAAGCTCACCACGGCAAACGTTGGAAAGGCTCGGAAACTGAGTATTTCCATGTATTTCCATGTCTTTCTGAGCATTGCCATATGGTGCCGAACGGTGCCGATCGGCTGCGATTGTCACTGTTTGGCTCTTCTCGGCTCCAGCACCCCCGCACCTCAGGCCAAATGTGGTACTGCAGGCCCTATTAAGTTGAATTCTGCTCATCTTGCGAGACAGCACTCGCAAGCCGAGTCAGAATTTAAAAAAAAGTTGCTCGCAAATCAAAACACTTGTTAACCGCGTTACTCTTAAAACGAGGTTCCACTGTATTGTTTAGAAAGTGCTTTTCATGTTAGGAGATTTTCTCTTCCTTGTTATCACTGCAGTGAAGCCTGGTCATACAGTCAAGACAGCTGATTGGAAGAAAGGCACACATCCCCTCTCCTCATAGGTAGAGACTTTCAGCTCTGATTGTTGAATCATTTAGGGCTCTGCTAATCTATTTATAGCATCCCCCCCAACACAAAACTCAGGCTGCTTTTATCATATGTGACAGAGAACTTCTCAGAAGTTATCAGGCTGATTACAGGAGAATGGAGCAGGAGACAGCTACGGAACATAGTACTTTGAAGAGTGATAACACAACACTGCAGATATATGTGCCCAGCTCAAATTTCATGACATCCAGTTATGGTTTAATTATACAGTACTTTATTTTTGTAAAACCATCAGTCATAAAGAATAGTTAGGCCCCCTTTACACAGGCCGGATCGGGTTTTGCTCAGCAGGGAATCCATCCCCTGATCCCTTGGTGAGCTGACAAGAGCTGCCGGATTACAGGTCCGTGTCTGCTACATTTATGCAGAGCAGACACGGCTCACTCTCCTCTACGAGCAGCCAAATGTAAATGGTCAGACTGTCCATTTACAGCCAACTACCATCTGATTGAATTTAACCAGAAAGGGTGGGAACATAACCCTCTTCCTTTTGTTTTTTTCTGCATCAAAGCATAGGTAACCAGGTGCAAAGTCCATCTATATCTGGCTGCTCATAGAGGAGAATGGAGGGTCGAGTCGCTTCCTTCTGAAAAACGGACAGGCGGACACGACCGGACCACCCATGTGAAAGGGGTCTTATTAATTGTATAGTTTACTTCAAGAATTATTTGTTCTCTTAAGCACTCTGCTTCTTAGATGATTAGGGCAAAAAGGCAAACTGAAGATCCTTTATAAAGTGTGTTTCTTACCACTAAGAACAAGCTATCACTTATCCACTATAATTTGCAAACAAGGTTCCACAATACATGATAAAAACAAATGTACCAAGACACACAACAATCTGGGTGTCCTTTCTAGTTGTGTCTTATCTTTAAGTACATGCTACTGCTTCAACTGTATCCTCATCTATTATAGTTTGCAAACAAGGGTCTAGAGCACATGACAAACACACATGCACACACAAGACAATCTAGGTGTCCTCTGTTTTGACCTTTGAGGCTACCTCTTTTGCCTGTCACTGTTGTCATTGTGTTTCGTGTTATCACAAAGGAAAATCATCCCTCCATCATACCACATTGATTGACGGCTTCTTTACTGACTGCTCTCATTTGACACCCACATACATAAATGTCTCTACCCTAAGCTTTATCTTGGAGTCTTGCAACAGACATCTGTGATGATTATCATAACTATACCAGGAGGCAAGAGGGGGGGTAAAAAAATTACTTTGCTATACATATAATCTCCTAAAGGATACATGCATTTCACTATGTTATAAACATGTACACAGATTAGAAAGTCTAGTTCTACTACGTCTTTAATCCTAAAGTATTTAGTCTGTTTTCATTTCGAAAAAAATTGTATTGTTTTTTTTAAGAAAAGTGTGGAGTTATCACATACTGTAAGTACATTATTTTCTTAAAAGAAGAATGCATCATGTAGAAAAAAGAAGAGAGAATGCAAGACACATTTCCCATCTTTGCGTGTGTTCAATAACATTTGATTCAACCAGAAAAAAACAACAATCAGTAGAACAAATGCTTTCAAGATCAACACAAAGACAAAGTAACTGTAAATAAACGGGACCTTTCCGCACCCCATCGTTTTGCCTGAGATATCATTCTTATTAAATGTGTCAGCCTGAAGTAGTCCAAACTTGCAAACAGTGGGCCAACAAGGAAGCCATCTTTAAAGGGAGATCCTCTCCACGGCCACATCCAGTTTTACAAACTTAAATGATTCGTTGCATATGATATCGCATTGGAGCTAACGATAACTCCTCCGAGAGGAGGAAGAAAAAGGAGAGATAAAGTGGTGTGAAATAAGACAGAGAAAGAGACGTAGGTCAAAAATCTATGCCTTCCCTAGGCATGGTTGACAGTTACATTAAACATTTCCCGAAATATAGAAAATACACGGATCCCAAATTTTAGCTTAGCTTTAAACCATATCGAATGGGACAACTGACTTTTAGTATCTCACAATGGTGATATCTGTAGCTATGTAAATGACGGAAAGCAGTCTGCTTACGTGTCTCAGAACCTCCTGCACAGAATAGCCCAACAGAGCTTGTCGTTGAGATTTTTTAAAGGTAATTTAGGTCATAGAGTAAATATAATTGTAAATACGTATGCAGTAACGCTTTACTCTCGGACAAGACCACCAAATATGGTGGAGTGTGCCCTACTGACCGACAACCTCTAAATATTGCAGAGGCTCCTGAGACAAAGGAGGCCAATCTAGATGGAACCATATACCACCGGAGCAGTATTTTGTAGTTAACCTTAATTATAAACATGTTTATATAGGATAGCATGTAGCATTTAATCTGTTTTAAATGCAATAATGTGTCAATACCTGTTACATCCCCATTCAATCTCTATTTAATTTTAAAGCTAAGGCTTAGGCCTCATGTACACAGCTGCTGGTAAACGGATGTTTAGGAGGAGTTGGGTGTTTTTTTTCAGCTGCCGCTGAACTCTCCTCTGTGTTATCTTATCAGTACATGTACACAGGGTCATTTATAGCAGTTTCTAGGAAGTTGAGTTTAGAAGATTTTTTTTTGTAAAGCAAAAAAATGCATTCAGGATGGATGTTCAGAGGCATTTGAAACGCCAAACGCCTTTAACAACTTGTAAACACGGTAACTCGCATTTATCCACATTTCGTTTACAGGAGTTTTTAATGGAGATACATTTTGGATCATTTAAAAAAAAAAAAAAAACGCTTCCAAATGCATATGCGGCTAAACACAGTTAAATGTGGCATGTAAATGCGGCAAAACAGACGTTTTTAAACGTCGTTAACTATCTGTCAAGTTAAATCGCTCAGGAGAGGTTTCAAAATGTCCCGTGTACATTAAGCCTTAATCTGCTTCTATGTTGCCTTCTCTGATGCCTTCTAAAATAATATATGTAATAAAAATGGAAACAAGGTGCCAGATTCAGGTAGGACAGCGGTTCTTTATTTTGGAGTAACGTAAGTCATTTACGTTACTCCGCCGAATCTTTAGGAGCAAGTACTGTTATTCACATAGCACTTGCTCCTAAAGTTGCGGCGGCGTAGCGAAAATGAGCCGGCGGAATTCAAATTGGGCGGGTAGGGGGCGTGTATTATTTAAACTAGGTGCGATCCCGCGGCGAACGTACTGCGCATGCGTCGACTGTCAGTGCGCATGCTCCAAATTCTGTCAGTGAACGTCAATGACGTCAATCCCCATTCACGGACATTTTACGCAAACGACGCAAAAAAATTTAAATTCGACGCGATGACGACGGCTATACTTAACATAGGATACTCCACCTAGGGGGCATGTTTTTCTTTACGCCGCGTATCGCTTACGGAAACGTCAGAAAGTCACTGCGTCGGGCCCGCGTACGATCGTGAATTTCCGTCTCTCGCTGATTAACATGTTCTCGGCGTTAAACAGCGGGAACCCCCTGAGCTCCATTTTTAAAATTGCAGTTCCGATACGACGGCGAACTACAATTACGCCGCTCGTATAGGAACTCCAACCCGGCGTTTCTTGTTTTCTGCTTACAGAAAACAGAAACGCCAGCTCAAAATGAGAGTTATGCTGGCGTATCACTGATACTTCAGCCTAACTCTACCTGAATCTGGCCCAATGTATTCAAAAATATCATCAGGATGTTGAGGAGGGAACCTCAATGAAATTATTAAATCAAATGTTTCCATTTTCATTGCATACCTTATTTTAGACCCAGTAATCTCTGTGCTTCTTTATGCAATGCAGACAGATCATAGTTGGTGGGAAGAACCTGCAGGGTGTCGTACATAGCTCAAGAGCAGTGGGATGGATTCTTGGAGAGATTCTAGAATTATCAAAATGCCTTGATGGGTTGTTGCCAGTTTGAAAGAGTGAGCATTCTGATCACCCACGTGTGATGCTGGGCCTCTATGATTGAATGAACTCTAACCAATGAATGAAAGCAGTGGTTAAAGGGAAGTAAGACTCTGGAGGAGACATCCTCCAGCCTGGAAATGAGACAGGCTCTAGCTTACTTGCTGTAACTTTTCATGCATACTATTCATGGGAAGTTAAACAGAACACAGCTCTGACCTCAAACCTGTTTAACACCTTTGGCATGAGTTGGAATGGGCACAAATTCCCAGAGCCTCAAATCAAAATATATCCCAATCTAAAGAGTTGTTGAAGATTATTTCTACATACTTTAATATCAGTTCATAATCAGGGAAATGATTTACAAAGGGAAAACAATTTAGCTTTGTTGCTTTTCCCACTAAAGACCCATACACACGATATGCAAATCAGAAGCATAAGTTCACGAACGATCTGGTGATTTTCGGTTCGCTGGTATGGTGCTTTCGGCAGCCGATTCCGATTTTCCGACAAAGGTGGATGTGCAGACTATAACATTTTTGTCGTACGTGAACTCAACGTCCAATTTTTGTTTAACCACTTTAAAACTGCATGCTATCATATTACGTCCAAAAAGGGGATCTGTTATCCCGGGTGGACGTCATATGACATCCTGTACTTTGTACGGGGATATCTGAATGATGCCTGCACCTAGAGGCATCATTCAGATATCATTTTCTTCCGTAATAATGATCATAGCGGCGGTTCCGCCACTTGATCGTTCTTATAGGCGGCGGGAGGGGACATCCCCCCTCCCGCCAGCATCCGGTGCTTCTCCGGGCTCTCCTGTGCAATCCGGGGCCCGGAGACATGATCGCCATTCGCCGGATGTGAAGCATAGAGATGACTGGTTACCAGATGGTCACCAGTCATCTCTATGACCATCGGAGGCCCGGGTGCGATGTGATGACGTTACGCCCAGGTACCCGTAAGTAAACAAACCGCAATTGCGGCTAGCAAGAATGAGATCTGTGAATTTTTTTCACAATCTTATTCTTTCCAGCCTGGAGGAGAGATGTGGGGTTTATTGACCCCTCATCTCTCCTTAAAGAGGACCTTTCACACACTATTCCTATTACAAGGGGTGTTTACAATCCTTGTAATAGGAATAAAAGCGATCGGGAAAAAAAATGTAAAAAAAAATGTAAAAAAGAAATAAAGAAGTAAAATAAAAAAATTAAAAATAAACAAATAAATTAAAACGCCACTGTCCCCGGTAGCTCGCGCTCAGAAGAGAACGCACACGTAAGTCCCGCCCACAATTTTAGCACTAGACCTCCTCTGTAACTCTAAACTAGTAACCTGTAAAAAATGTAAAGCTTCGCCTATGGAGTTTTTAAAGTAACAAATTTTGGCGCCATTCCATAAGTGTGCGCAATTTTAAAGCATGACATGTTAGGTATCTATTCACTCGGCGTAACATCATCTTTCATATTTTACCAAAAAATTGGGCTAACTTTACTGTTTTGTTATTTTTTAATTCATTTACAAAAAAGGCGTTTGAAAAATGATTGCGCAAATACCATGCAAGATAAAAAGTTGTAATGACCGCCATTTTATTCCCTAGGGTGTCTGCTAAAAAAACATATAGGGCCAGATCCACAAAGGAATTACGCCGGTGTATCTATAGATACACCGGCGTAATTCGAATTTCCCGCCGGCGTGTCATTGTTTTCTATCCAGAAAACAAGAGACGCCGGACTTACACTAAGATACGACTTGCGTAAGTTTCGTACACCGTCGTATCTTAGATGCATATTTACGCTGGACTCTAAGGGCGCGTCCGTGTTAAATATGCAAATGAGGTAAATACGGCGATTCCAGAATGTACGTACGCCCGGCGCAGTGTGTTTACGTCGTTTGCGTAAGCGTCTGTACGGCGTAAAGATAAAACTGCTATAGTGAGGCGCAGCCAATGTTAAGTATGGATGTCGGGACCGCGTCGTATTGGACGTCGTTTACGTCGTTTGCGTAACTCGTTCGCGAAGAGGGAATTGCGTATATTACGTACACGTTTTTTCATTGACTATTTTCAACGTGATTTCACACATGCGCACTAGGTTACGTCCATGGCCGGCGCATGCGCAGTTAAAAAAAAGCGTTGTTTGCGTCGGGTCATTCATAATTATAATAAAACACGCCCCCCACTAGTTAATTTGAATTACACCCGCGTACGCCGGCCCATTTACACTACGCTGCCGTAAGCTACAGCGGAATTTCTTTGTGGATAAGGATACGCCGCTGTGGCTTACAGCGGCGTAGTGTAAATGGGATACGCCGCGCGGGTGTCCCATCTTTGTGGATCTGGCCCATAATGTTTGGGGGTTTTGAGTGATTTTCTAGCAAAAGAATGATGATTTGTACATGTAGGAGAGAAGTGCCAGAATAGGCCAGATATGGAGGTGGGTTTTAAAGCCCGGTATTGAAGTGGTTAATTAGTACGGTTTTCATCCGAAAAAAATTGTAAGAACAAGACTACACATGCTCAGAAACTAAAGAATACATACAAAACTTTTCAACACATGACGTCACTTCTGAAGTTGTATTCTGTCATTCGAGAATTTTTGCATGGTGAGTAACCTCTTCACTTTCGACATGAGGCTAGCATGCAACAATAAAACGGACAAACGGTGGTCTGAAAATCTGATCATGTGTACGAGGCTTAAGAGTGGGCCGCTTACACAAAGCTGTGCAAAGGCATACCATACAATCAGGCCATTAACAAAAAATCTAGGATGATAGCTGAGGATTTGCTCTTATTTCTACTACTTGATAACATCTAAACTAGAGTAGTATTCATCAGAGAAACCTGTTGTGCAGAAAAAAAAAAAAGAAAAGATTATTCCTATTTCAAGTTCACTAACGAACAGTTACAGTAGATGTTTAAAAACTCCTCAGCAGCAGCGTTCTGTGGATGTAAGAAACAAAACGTTTTGTTTTGGAAAAGTGTATGTAAGCCCTAAATCTACTTCTCTGTATATTTGGCATTGTGTCTTATTGTATACCATTTTCATACCCAAATCATTTTTTGTGAACCAATTGCAAAGTTCCTTACCCAGAGATTCTGCCATTAACAGCACTTCCTATCATAGACTAACAATGCTAAGCCACAAACCTACAATTTGCAGCATTGTCAGCCTACCGCCTATGAGGTCTATCAAATAGGCAGCCCAATGGCCAACTGAAGGACCTCAAAGGTCAGGCTGACAACACTTGTGAGAAACGTAAGGAAGTGACTTAATGCTATAAGACTGCAATATGAAATGCCGTTACTGACAGGATCTTCAGGTAAGAATCTTCAATTCATTTTGGGTTTACATACACTTCAAAATACACTGTTTGGCATTTGGATAAAATGTCGGTACCAAAACCTTACCCCAACTGTCAAGTGTGTTTGAGTAACTATTATGGTGAGGTACAAAAACATGGAATATCCAGGCTCAAACTTACTGACCAATCAGCAACCAACCAAATTCACCTGTCTAAGGCCTTGTACACACGAGGGAATAAATCCGCTGAAGATGGTCCGACGGACCATTTCAGCGGAAAAATCCCCTCGTGTGTAGGGACAAACGGACGCTTTTTGCCGGATTCATCCGGCGGAAAAATTCCAAAGCATGCTTTGAAATATTTCCGCCGGATAGCTGGCTGGCAGATATGTCCGCTGGTTAGTACGGCAAACCAGCGGACATATCTTGCCGCACATGCGTCGTATCCTGTGAATGGATCCGACGCATGCGCGCGGAAGTGTTTACTTCCTGGTGCGGTGACGTGGCGGTGACGTGGCGGCGTCAACGTCACCGCCGCGTCACCGCGCTGTCCGCCGGCGGGGAATTTGATCCGATGGTGTGTACAGCCATCGGATCAAAACATCCCGGCGCAAATATACGCTGTAAACGGTCCGGGGACCGTTTACAGCGGATATTTCCCGTCGTGTGTACAAGGCCTCACAGTGCATGTGTAAGCTGCAGGCCCCCGTCAAGGCTCTCTGTATACTGCAGTCCTAACTATAACATTGCATTTTAAGTCTCCTCAGTAGGAGCATATGACTGCTAATGTATAGATAAGGGGCAGGTGACTGAAGGTAGCCCAGCCCTCATTAAAGGGGCAGGAGCACACTGTACACTCAGAAGATGGAAGCACGGGTTCCAGTGCGCTGCCTGACCACAATGACATAAATACAACAAACAAAAGTCACTGCCCCTATCTATGACTGGTCTATACAATAAGGAGCACTGAAAAGGGCGCATATACATACAAAAACATGGAATATCTAGGCTCAAACTTACCGACCAATCAGCACCCAACTAAATTCACCTGTCTAACAGTGTGTGTTAAAAACAGAGGTGCTGCTTTGTTGACTTAGGGCCTGCATGGCTTCCAGTTATTGAAGAACCTTCTAAATCTAAGCTGCATCAGCAATTACTACTGCAATAGTTCTATCTGTGTCTAAAAAAAAAAAAAAACTGAGTAACCAAAGTGCAGGAGTAAGTTAACAAGAGACTGGCTCACATAAGAAATTCCATATTTAAAAATATTAGAAGGCTCGTACACACGATCCAACTTTATGGCCATAATTGTCTGACGGACGTGTTGTGTTGGATAATCCGACCGTGTGTATGCTCCATCAGACAATTATTGGCTGAATTAATGTTTTTGCAATAAATCTGTTAAGTCGGTTTATCTGATCGTCCGTCCAACTAAAATCCAAAGTTCAAACACGCATTCTCAGAACCAAAGCTAAACATCAGACAACAATAGCAGAAGTTGCCCAAAGGGTGGCGGTAAAGAGCTGAAAAACCACGTGATTTTGTGAATGTTGGCTAAAAATGTTGTGCCATGTGTATGCAGAACAAGTTCACAGCCAACGTCCTTCGGACCAAAATCCACGGAAAAGTTGGTTGGAAGTCCGATCGTGTGTATAAGGCTTAAGTCACACGACATTCCAAAAAGGACAAAAACATTTACATAATCCTATTTTGGCAATGCACCACACTGCATTGCACAGTATGTGTATTGTGGTGCGCTGCAGTGCATTGTTCTTTACTGCACAATACACTGGAGTGCAATTTACAATGAATGGCACTACAAGGCATCACACATAGAGCCAGTGCATTGCAATGCTTTACCAGCATACACAAGAGTGAATAGGCCTTGAAAACTATAACTGAATTTAAACACATGCATTTACTGCTTGTGTTTTTTTTCTTTGTGATACTATGACTATTAGAGCCCTTTCACATTGAGAAGTTTTTCAGGCGGTACAGCGCTAAAAATAGCGCTGCTATACCGCCTGAAAAACTCCTGCCCCAGCAACCTCAATGTGAAAGCCCTCGGGCTTTCACACTGAGGCGATGTGCTGGCGGGAGAGAAAAAAATCTCCTGTCAGCAGCATTTTTGGAGCGGTGAGAGGATCGGCATGTATACCGCTCCTTCACCGCTCCTTCCCATTGAAACAATGGGAGACCGCAGCAATACCGCCTGCAATGCGCCTCTATAGAGGCGCATTGTGGGCGGTATTAACCCTTTCACTGCCGCCAGCGGGGTTAATACCGCACCGCTAGCGGCCGGCAACTCGCGGCAATTCCATCAGTATAGTGCCGCTATTTTTAGCGCTGCTATACCACCAGCGCACCTCCACTGCCCCATGTGAAAGGGGCCTTAGGGGGTCTTTGTGAGGCTACAATGACATTTTGGTAATTATTTCTTATTGGGTTCAAGTACGGTAAAAAAATTATTTGGGTCTTCAGACTAAAAATTTACGAAAACCCCTAGTTAAAGGGATATGCCAGCTTATTTAAGGGAAGGTTTATTAAATGTTTACAAGTTTATAACACTTCTTTGCATAGAAGGTCAAGTAGTGCCTTGTTATGAAGTCTTCTAATAATTCTATACCACCAAGGCATCTGAGGGTGACAGCATGTCCAATGCTATTCATCAAGGATGAATGTGATAATATTTCCCTACACTCAGATCAAACCATTCACCAGTCCCCCCCATCCTCTATACACAGCAGGCTTTTTGTTGCTCTTCTTATACTCCACATATCTCTAGGTAGGATATCACTTCTCTGAGAGCTAGTGATTTCCCACACTGCCCTAAATAGAACATACTTGGACCTGTTTCAGTAAATCTGTCACTATGACAAACAGTCATAATTTGGGGAGGGCTGGCAAGGTTTCAAATGCCCCCTGGGACCCTTTAGAATTTTCTTTATTACAAATGAGGGCCAGTAATAATATGGTGAAAATAAACACTTCGGTGATGCCAGTTATAATTGATACACCAATGCAAGTTCTCTGTATGTACTGTATTACACACATCACATATTCACTTGATTCCACTGGTCTATAAAGGTGTGCCATATTTCTTATTGAAAACACCAACTAGCTTTGTTTCACGGGATACATCCAGGGTGGCCAGAAAAGGCATTGCATTTTTATAAAGCTGTATGGATTTTCCATTACTTGGCTGTGATCTGTGACTAATGCCCTGTACACACGATTGGAGTTTCCAATGGGATAAAATCCGATTGAATTTTCTGACGGAATTCCATTCAAGCTGTCTTGCATTCACCAAATTCCGACCGTCCAAAACACGGTGACGTAAAACACTACAACGAGCCGAGAAAAATTAAGTTCAATGCTTCCGTGCATGCGTCGACTTGATTCTGAGCATGCATGTTTTTTTCTCCGTCGGAGTTCCACACAGATGATCGGAATTTCCGATCAGAAAAAAAAATATTTTTTTGGGAATTTCCATCAGAAATTATAAAACATGTTCTATTTCTAAATTCCGACAGAAAAAAGTCAGATGGGGCCCACACACAGTCGGAATACCAGTCTGACTTTTCCGATCGTGTGTACAAGGCATAAGGTTACATTTTTACACCTGTACCTGGTTCTGGGCCATTGGTTAAGCTTATTACCAGAAATACTGCGCACCTGAGAGATCGCTACATGTAGTCAGAAAGACTCCTACCTGATACCATTGAGACTGTAATCTACCCAGAGAATATGCTGCCACATACTAAATAACCTGACCATAGAGTGAACTACCTGACACCAATGATACTGCCACCTGGCCAAATAATGTTTTGCCTGATGCCAATGAGACTTTCACCCAACCAGACAGTTTATTGCCTGATAGCAGAAACTTGTATGAGAAATGTTATTTAGCCAGAAATTACAGGCAATATAGCTAATTTGATTTACAAATGGCTGAGGTAGAAGGTAAAGTATATCCCTATATTGTGAATAAATATTTAAAGTGGTTGTAAATCCTATTCACGATATATCTGTAGTGTTTACTCATCTCTCTCCAAAACTCTAAGTTCCATGTCTTTCTGCAGCGGCGTCCCTTTGTTATCAGCAGAGTCACTTTTGACAAGTTCTCAGACACATTAGATAACAGCAGCTGAAATTTTTTGTCGGGGAGGGAACTTAGAGATAGATTTCTAACACGATGTGCACTTCTAAAGAATGTAGAAAGGAAAAGGACAGCAGAAATACGTGTAAAACATATGTAGGAGGATTTGTTTCATCCATGTGTACAGTGCATTCAGAAAGTATTCACAGCGCTTCACTCTTTCCACATTTTGTTATGTTACAGCCTTATTCCAAAATGGATCAAATGTATTATTTTCCTCAAAATTCTACATAAAATACCCCATAATGACAATGTGAAAGAAGTTTGTTTGAATCTTTGCAACTTTATTAAAAAAAAAAATCACATGTACATCAATATTTACAGCCTTTGCTCAATACTTTGTTGAAGCACCTTTGGCACCAATTACAGCCGCAAATCTTTTTGTGTATGATGCTACAAGCTTGACACACCTATTTTTGGACTGGTTCTCCCATTCCTCTTTGCAGAACCTCTAAAGTTCTATCAGGTTGGATGGGGAGCATCAGTGCACAGCCATTTTTAGATCTCTCCAGAGATGTTTAATTGGGTTCAAGTCTGGGCTCTGGCTGGGCCACTCAAGGACATTCACAGAGTTATCCATAGCCACTCCTTTATTATCTTGACTGTGTGCTTAGGGTTGTTGTCCTGTTGGAAGGTGAACCTTCGCCCCAGTCTGAGGTCCAGAGAGCTCTTGAGAAGTTTTTCATCAAGGATGTCTCTGTACATTGCTGCATTTATATTTTCCGTGATCCTGACTAGTCTCCCAGTTCCTGCCGCTGAAAAACATTCCACAGCATGATGCTGCCACCACCATGCATCACTGTAAAAAGGGTATTGACCAGGTAGGTGATGAGCGGTGCCTGGTTTCCTCCAGACATGGCCCTTGCCATTCAGGCCAAAAAGTTCAATCTTTATTTCATTAGACAAGAGAATTTAGTTTTTCATGGTCTGAGAGTGATTTAGGTGCCTTTTGGAAAACTCCAGGCAGGCTGTCATGTGCCTTTTAGTGAGGAATGGCTTCTGTCTGGCCACTCTACCATACAGGCATGATTGGTGGAGTGCTGCGGAGATGATTGTTCTCCTGGAAGGTTCCCACTCCACAGTGAAACGCTGGACCTGTGTCAGTGATCATCAGGTTCTTGGTTACCTCCCTGAATAAGGCCCTTCTCCCCGATTGCTCAGTTTGGTCAGCTGGCCCGCTCTAGGACCAAACATTTTCTATTTACAAATGATGGAGATCACTGTGCTCATTGGGACCTTAAATGCTGCAGCAATTTTTCTGTACCCTTCTCTAGATCTGTGCCTCTATACAATCCTGTCTCAGAGTTCTACAGACAAATACTTGGACTTCATGGCTTGGTTTGTGCTCTGACATGCTCTGTTAACTGTGGAACCTTATACAGACAAATGAGTGCCTTTACAAATAATATCCAATCAACTGATGGACTCCAATCAAGTTGTAAAAACACCTCATGGTTGATCAGTGGAAACAGGGTGCACCTGAGCTCAATTTTGAGTGTCATGGCAAAAACTAATTTTGTCATTTTTTAGTTTTGTATTTTTAATAAATTTGCAAAGATTTCAAACAAACTTCTTTCACATTGTCATTATGGGGTATTGTTTGTAGGATTTTGAAGAAAATAATTAATTTAATTTGTTTTAGAATAAGGCTTTAACATAACAAAATGTGGAAAAAGTAAGGCGCTGTGAATACGTTCCAAATGCACTGTCATCTGGGCTATTTACTTCACTGGGTATAGGAGACGGTTTACATCCACTTTGATGCTAATGTTGGCTGTACATGAGAGTTTTGTAGCAATGGCTAATTAAATGCCAGCTGGGTGGCATCCATAATATGTATTTAATTCCGTATGTTGAAAAAATATCAGTTGATGTTTTTTACTTTATCTTCTTTTGCCTCCTGGCAATTTATTATATAATTTGTTCCATGGGGCTTACTGTGTAGGGGTGACAATGCTGCTGACCTTTAGTCAAAAAGTAGATTGAGGATGATACATACCTCAAAGTATTTAAAGTGGTTGTAAACCCTTACATATACCCAGTGAGGTCACTAGCCTCATATGATACATATAGACAAAACCTCCTACCTCCTACATCAAGGTACCTGTTTATCTACATCCATTTCTGCTCTACAGCCTTCTAAAACACACAGATCAAAGGATTTTTTTCAACAGCAGAAAGCGGGGGGGGGGGGGGTAGGGATCTCATGTTACACATACTGCAGAGCTAGAGCATAGAGCTGAGAGTAATCTGAGAGCTGATTGAGGGGAAAAGACACATCCTCTACACAGACTCAGAGACACACAAAGCTGAAGGTATGAGTCTCAGTCAGCTGTGTGCTGGAGGACTGTAGGACCGTCTCCCAGGAGGTTGTGGTGTCAAAACCCATCCATAAAACAGTTTAATTTACAGCATGTGCCGGAAATGTAACACTCCCATTGGTTGTGCTCTCAACCAAACTGTCAAACCATCCAATGGCAGGTGTCATAACTGATCACATGTGCAGCATCATGGCAGTTGTGGATTAAACAGAAGCAAAGATGACAGCTTTCTTGGCTAAAAATTATAGGGGGGTTTACTTACAATTTAATAGATTAGGAGTGAGTCATGCAGATAGCAGAAAGAGGAACCAGACTCACTGTTTTTTATTCAGGTAAGTACACTATAGTGAGATGTGCTTTGTTCATTTTTCATGTTTTTCATGTTTTTTTAATTAAAATAATAAACATGTTATACTGTTAATGTTAATGTTATAAACATATTATACTTATATGCTCTGTGTAATGGTGTTGCACAGAGTGATCCTTCCTTTAGAGTCCCCCATGGAGCTTTGGGCCCCTCCCCTTCTCAGCCAGCAGAAGAAAATAACTTGCTAAAACGAATGTAGAATATCAATAATTAAAAGGCAAAGTCATACTGAGCCCCCCTTGTCTAAATAGTATAATCCTCCAACGCAACCCAGTTCATAGGAAACTGAAAAAAACTGCATCTTTCTTCTTTTCATTTCCCCAAAAAGTTAAACAGATTTTTAGCAAGAATTCACTCATTGAAATTCAGGACAAGAGTATTTTTTACACCGTGGAGTGAGTCATGCTGGGGGATATAATAATGCTGCTATAATGGTGCAAGTTTTCATATGGTAGGGAGACTGGAGGGCTGAAGGGAAATTGTGAGGGTCCTTAAAAATGAGGTCCTGGGCAATTGCCCAGTTTGCCCTTGGTAAATCCCAGTCTTAAGCCTTGTACACATGATTGGATTTCCATCGGACAAAGTGTAGGACTTTTGTGCACAGGACGTTGGCTGTGAACTTGTTCTGCATACAAACGGCAAACTTTGTTGTCCAACAAGCACGATACTATGTGGTTTTTCAGCACTTTAGCGCCACCCTTTGGGCAACTTCTGCTAATGCCTTATGGTTAGCATTGCTTCTGAGCATGCATGTTTGTACTTTGGATTTTTTGTACTCACGATCGGATAATCCGACATCACACATTTGTTGTCGGAAAATTTTAAAGCATGCCATCCAATATTTGTTGTTGGAAAATCTGACAACAATTGTCCGATGGAGCATACAAATGGTCAGGTTTTTCAACAAAAGCCTGCCATCACACAATTCTCGTCGGAAAATCCAATTGTGTGTACGAAGCTTAAGGAAATGCTATAGGAGCTTGAAGCAGGTTAAATGCAATGAATATTGAATGATCCCAGAAGCATCTGTGGTGTCCCAGTACAGGTATTTGCTGTAGGCCCTGTCAGATTGAGACCCTCGGCTTGTGGGGCCTCCTCTGCAGGGACTCAGCTAGTTATGATGTGATTTATACTGTTATAGTTGATAATACATTTATTAGGTGCGTATAGCTTTAAGAGGTTTAGTCCGCCATTTTATTTTTAGGGACTATTTGTCAGCCACCTCATTCACGGTCTACACCGATAACAACCCCCTGGTTCACCTGAACACCGCTAAACTAGGTGCCCTTGAGCAAAGACAGCGCACTCAAAGACAGCGCACTCAAAGACATCGCTCTCAAAGTTTCCTAAAGTGACAGCGCACTCAAAACAAGGCTACAACATGTCGGCCCCAAGATCTCCAGATGCAGGTGATGTGCCAGATCCTCTTGCGGCTCCTGCACAAGCTATCCCTGTGGCCTCATCTCCAGCAGAGCCATCATCGTCTAGATCATCTCCTGGCTCAGAAGTCCGGAGGCTGCTGCCCTCCTCTCCTCCAGTACGGCGTCATGACAGCGGGGCTCCCCCATTCTACCTAGGGAAGCCCGTGTTGCCTAACTACAGAGGGGATCCCTTTTCCCTCAAGGATTTTCAGGGGAGCTTCCAAAGTATTTTCTCTCTCTACTCTCTCCCCCCTAACAAACAGGTGCTGTTGCTCATGGGACAGTTGCAGGGACCTGCACGAGAAGAAGTCCGTACCTGGCCCACTTTTGAGAAGACTACAGTGGATCAGATCTTCGAGGGATTTCATCAGGTATTTGAGTCCCACTCACCCTCAGAGGTTCGCCTCAGGCTGTATGAGAGGCGACAAAAGCCGTGGGAAACGCTAAGGGCATACGCAGTAGCCTTGCAGAATGCCCTGGAAGCAGTCCAGAAACTGGACAATATCACACCTGACCAGGGTAACAAATTATTGTTGGATAGATTCATAGAAGGGGTCCAAAATAAATGGGACAAGGCGCAGTTAAAGATGTTAGCTGTACAGAACCCCGATATGTCTTTTTCTGCCTTTAAGCGTCTAGCCCTTCAAGTTATAGAGCAGGGGGCGGACCCTGAGGAGAATCCTGACCCTAAAGTGGAACCTATGGGTGCAGCGACATGTCCTGCACCACTGTTACCACCAGTCCCCGCGCCCGTGGCTGACACCCCGACCTCCACTACAATTACTGAGATACAAGGGGTTAAACAAGATATTGCCCAGCTTACCCAGGTGGTAAAGGAGTTGGCTAATCACACCACTCGGGCACTTAGAGAGCCTCCAGTGACTAAGAGACCTACCCCTGCTCCTCCTCCTCATTACAGCGGGCCTCGCTCGGGTCCTTCTAGTAGGCCTTACTGTGATTACTGGTCATTGGAAGATGCAATGCTGGGCTTTAAACGGGCGTCCCCTGAGGTCGAGGACCGGCCCCTCAGGAAAGCGAATCACAGGTCCAGCAGAAGAGCCAATGTACTCAGGACAGTCCTTATACATTGCATCCTGCCCCTATGTAAATGTTACCATAGATGGTGTCCAACTGCAAGCCCTGATTGATACAGGCTCGCAGGTGTCTACCATCTCTAAGGGCCTATTCTATAAATACTGGAATGTCGATTCGTTGTGTGAACCAGGTGATATGGATTTTAGTGTCATGGCAGGGGACGGGAAACCAATTCCCAGACATGGGTACTGGGAGCCCACTATTCAACTGAGAAGTCACACACTTAGAGGGCAAGGGATAATTGTCACTAATGTCACAGTACCAGGGGCCACAGAGTTTATATTGGGGATGAATATAATGAGACATTGCTTCAGTGATATTTTAGATGCTTTGCATGCCTCTCTCCCCCATATGTCTCCCTCAGGCCAGAGGACTGCGCAACACCATCTCAAAGTTCTGAGAGCAGAACAGAAGTTTGCGAATCGGAGAGGAGAAATCTGTAAAGCTCGGATCCAAGACATGAGGTCCTTGACCCTGCAGCCGAACACAGAGACAATTTTGTGGTGTCGGGCGCGCCCTGGTGTACGGAATCAGGACTATCAGGCTTTACTGGAGCCTATACAATCTGAAGATTTTCCTTTGGTCCGAGCTGCAAGGAGCCTAGTGACGGTGGTGAATGGATGGGTCCCAGTTCGCCTAGTTAATTTGTCCAGCGTAGCCACCACCTTGCCAAAGTACACTCCAGTGGCCCAACTTGTTTTCTTGGACTCCAGTGACATACTCTCTTCATGGAAGACGGTCCAACAGCTGAGTGCCCAAACCCTGTCAGGGGCTACTGAAAACTCTCCAGAACCTTGGTGGTACCAGCTGCAAATAGGAGGATCTCTCACCCCACCAGAACAAGTTGAAGGGGTCATCGAGGTGGCGAAGAGGTACTAGAGTGCCTTCAGCAAACACCCAACCGATTTTGGAAAAACCTCCATGATTAAGCATCGAATCCTGACCGGCGACAAGCCCCCTATCAAGGAAAGGCATCGGCCCGTGGCACCAGGCATGTACCAAACCGTCAAGAAACTGTTAACCGACATGCAGAAGGCGGATGTAATACAAGAGAGCCAGAGTCCCTGGGCAGCACCCATAGTGTTAGTTAAGAAGAAGGATGGGACCATCCGTTTCTGTGTTGATTACAGGAAATTGAACGACATCACCCATAAAGACGCATACCCTCTCCCCCGGATTGAGGAGTCACTCACTGCGCTGGGTTCTGCGGCCTACTTCTCTACATTGGATTTGACCAGCGGATACTGGCAGGTGCCCATGGCCGTCGAAGACAGGGAGAAAACAGCCTTTGTAACCCCCATGGGTCTTTTCGAATTTAAAAGTATGCCCTTTGGGCTGTGCAATGCCCCGGCTACCTTTCAACGGCTGATGGAGAGATGTCTGGGACACCTTAACTTCCAGAGTGTCCTACTCTACCTGGATGACGTGATTGTGTATTCCAAATCCTATCAGGAACATTTGACTCACCTGTCTGAAGTCTTCCAAGTACTGATCCAGCATGGTCTGAAAGTCAAACCCTCCAAGTGCCATCTACTCAAGCCACAAGTACATTACCTGGGCCACGTCGTCAGTACTGAGGGGGTCCAACCTGATCCAGCTAAAATCGAAGTTGTCAAGAATTGGCCTATCCCACGCTCCGTTAAGGATATTCGGAGCTTCTTAGGATTTGCGGGATATTACCGCCGCTTTATTCCTCATTTTGCACAAATTGCCGAGCCATTGACCTCTCTCCTGCGAGGCACGGCAAAGGTGAACTATAATGGGAAGCTGCCGGTGGAATGGGCCAAAGAGCAAGAGGTGGCCTTCCAGGCTCTAAAACATCTATTGACAGAGCCTCCCATCCTGGCCTATCCGGATTATACTCAGCCCTTCCGACTGTATACAGATGCCAGTTTCAAAGGACTCGTGCAGTGTTGTCCCAGATGCAGGGAGAACAAGAGAGGGTAATCGCTTACGCCAGCCGGAATCTGCGGGGAGCTGAGAAGAATGATTCTAACTACAGTTCCTTCAAGTTAGAACTCCTGGCCCTCGTGTGGGCAGTCACCGAAAAATGTAAGGACTATTTGTCAGCCACCTCATTCACGGTCTACACCGATAACAACCCCCTGGTTCACCTGAACACCGCTAAACTAGGTGCCCTTGAGCAAAGATGGGCCTCCAGACTGGCCAACTATCAAGTATCGAAGTGACAAGTCTAATATTAATGCGGATGTACTATCACGCATGGCTCAGGGCGAAGATCCCCCAGTGGAGGACAGGTGGGAAGATGTGGAGATGCCTCCCTTCTATCAAAGATTTGTGAATCAGGATGTGGTCGTCACCCGCGAGGGAAGTGAATCTGGAGGACCCTACAGGAAGAAAGTCAGACTATGGGAGATCTGCAGGAGTATTTATTGACCAGGAGAGTACCTCCCCGGTTACGACGGGGTCAGAAGGACTACGAATTGAAGCGATTGTGGCGTCAGAGGAAAAGACTATTTGTGCACAAAGGAATGGTGTACAGGAATTTCTTGGACCCAGTGTTTAGGTGAAAGGCTACATCAGATTCTGATCCCTCGGAGAGATGCCGCCATGGTATTGAATGCCTACCACGACCAGTCAGGACACTTTGGGGTCCATAAAACAGAAGCCACCATCCGACGCCGGTTCTACTGGATTGGAATGAGGAGCGACGTTGAAAAGTGGTGCAGTGAGTGTGCAGTCTGCAATATCACCAAGAATGGTCGCAAGAATGCGCGAGCACCTCTCCATTCCATCCAGAGCGGGAGGCCTAACCAATTGGTCGCCTTGGATCATGTCAAGCTGTCGCCTACCCGGTCCGGGTATTCATATGCTCTCACCATGGTGGATCACTATTCCAAGTGGGTAGTGGTTGTGCCTGTCAAAGACTTAACCGCCAAGACAACAGCCCAGATGTTCTACACCCATTGGGTACAGATACTTGAATGTCCGGAAACTGTCTTGTCCGACCAAGGTCCAGCCTTTGAAGCCCAACTGTTTCAGGAATTGTGCCAGTTCCATGCTTGTAAGAAACTCATGACCCCTGCTTATCACCCACAAGGGAATGGACTCTGTGAGAGGATCAACCAGGTCTTTATCCACATGCTGAGAGCGGCCTCTGTATCCCGACCTGAAGAGTGGCCTCAACTAATGCCCGAATTGTTGGAAATCTACAACAATACCGTCCACTGTTCCACCGGTTATACTCCATTTTACCTCATCATGGGCCGACACGGTCAACTGCCTAAAGACAGGGTCCTTGGACTTTAAGCACCTTTCAACCACTCACCCCAAGCCTCTTCAGAGTGGGTCTCTGAACATCAGAAAAGGATTCAGGAAGCGAGAGAGATAGTCAGCAAAAAGATGGGCGAGGCACACTATAGGCAGCAACAAGACTACAACCGCCATGCCTCTGCTCAGCCATTGCAAGTTGGTGATAAAGTCTGGCTGAAGAAGCATCATAGGACCCATAAGTTGGACTCCCTTTGGGAAACTGAACCATACACAGTGATTTCCATCCCTTATCCGGACTCTGATGTCTACTCAGTTCAAAAAGCCGGATATGAACCACAAGTTGTCCACCGAAACCGGATCAAACTGTGTCACAACGGGGACCTGCCTGGGTTGGTGCCTCCTTCTCTACCACCAAGTCTTCCACCTCCAGTTCAGCCAGCACAAGTACAGCCTACCAAGCCAGTTGAGCCTGAGAGGCCACTCCTGATGTTCGAAGATGATCCTCTCTTCCCTTCTGATCAAAACGTCTTATTTGGGTATGTGCCAGTCAGTTCCATTCCACCAACCTCAGTCTTGACACCACAAGCTCCAGAGTTTACTCCAGCCATCCGCCCGCCTGCTTCAATCCCATCAGAACCTTCTAGTATGGGAGAAAGCTCCATAAGTCAAGAGCCATCACTTGCCCCCATTGTCCAAGATGAAGAAGAAGCAAGTGTTCAAGGAGAAAACAGTGCTCCAGAAAACTCGGAAATGGTGTTGCGTAGATCCACCAGATCTAATTTTGGACATCCCCCAGCAAGATATAGGGATTAATCTATTAATTATACATACAATATATGTAGATAGACTACATACACTTCAGTTAGTATACATATCAAGTATATGTCATTACTAACTCACTGTAGAGGTATCTAATATGTCACTAGTCACCTATTTACCCTATTTAGTGCATAGGAACATACCTGGCCAGTAAGTCTCCTATCCCTCACTTAAGCACTAGAAAAAGAAAAGGGTATCCTCTAAAAAAAAAAAAAAAAAAAAAAAAATTCTAATTGTGTACTTCAGGCATAGAATAAAAATGTCTAGCAAATATTAAAGTGTGTTCTGGGGAGAAGAGCTAATAGCCTAAGGGCCCCAGTAGCCAAGGCATTGGGTAGAAAGCCTCCGGCAGCCCAATCCAAAACCTGGTCACTCTTAAAAGTGTGTTTCCTGTACATAACATGTGATACTATAGTATACGGTAAAGCAATATAAGCTTATATAAAGTTGGCTAGATAAATATGAAAAAGGTGTAGAGTGTATCACATGCATAGTCTAATAATAGAGAGTGCGTAGAAAAGCTTTATCAATGTATATATGTGTGCACTGGTTTCATAGTCAAAGTGTAATCTAACAATAAAATCCTGTTATAATATGCCTAGGATAGTACAAATAGGGTCCATAGACGTAAATCCTGTTCAAAACTGAGTGGTAATGTTTAAATAGGTCTATATTCTGTCTGGGACCCAGATAATCACTTACCCTGTACGAAATGATGATCTCACTTTATCTAAAAATCCTGCAAGGGACATTTATGTGTATAATGCCTCAAGACTTATCATATGATCTTGTTCATATATGTTTATTTTTCCCAAAGAACCTGGAATGGACACTGGTGTACAAGTGCCTCAGGACTTCTAGTGGCCCCAAGGTCACCTCGTTCCTCAATCCGTCAGTGCCTTAATCGTCGAGGACGACTTCTGTTTAGTGGTGGGGTTTGTGGTGTCCCAGTACAGGTATTTGCTGTAGGCCCTGTCAGATTGAGACCCTCGGCTTGTGGGGCCTCCTCTGCAGGGACTCAGCTAGTTATGATGTGATTTATACTGTTATAGTTGATAATACATTTATTAGGTGCGTATAGCTTTAAGAGGTTTAGTCCGCCATTTTATGTTTAGTCAGAGTGTATGAGAGTCAGTAGGACTAAGTGCTAGACAAGACCTTATGGTGTTGTATTATACTTTAACTTGTAACAAACTTTAAATGTAAGTTCCAAGGGGAATACAGATAAGTCTCTATGATTCCACAGCTCTCAGCCAATGGGCTTCAGTCTCCCTCAGCTCTCAAGCCAATGGGCTTCAGTCTCCCTCAGCTCTCAACCAATGGGCTTCAGTCTCCCTCAGCTCTCAACCAATGGGCTTCAGTCTCCTCACATTGATATAAGGGGTGGGAGTTCCTGTTTAGGGCAGACTAGTGCTACACACAGTTGCTGACAGGTCAGAGCAGAGTTCAGTCAGAGAAGAAGCAGTGCAGGCCAGAGACCTCCCGTTCAGGGGAAAGTACAGCAAATCGCGGAGTACCTTTAAAAAACGATAGAATCAGTACTTCAACGAAATAATCTAATCAATTCGTCATTCGGACGAAAAGCCTCAAGTCTACCGACACTTCAGTAAGTGTATTTATTCTTCAGTCTAGTCAAGCATCGGCCCAGCATTACTTAATCCGGCCGCAAAAGCCAAGGATATATGAAAAGCCAAGCCCAGGCATTGTCAGCCGTGTGGTCCTCTAGAGACTGTTTGTGGAACCTTTGCGACACTCTTTGTGAACGCTGTGAAGATTTTGACACCTGTCTTCATGCCAGTAAAGCCTTCGTTATATTGACCCCTTGTTGTGGACTGTGTTATTACCATCCTAGCTAGCGTAGATACGGAGGCCCCCGGAAGCTGTAGTTTCCTGGGGTATATCAAGACTACAGTGGCGTCACGTGACAGAGAGGGTTAATACCATCCGACCCTCACTAAGGGTTAACACCACCAGACCCTGGGCCCCTAGCCCAAGAACCAAGCAGCTAACCATCAAGCGCATGTATGTGGCCGTGGGGTTCACCCTCCCCGGTCATCACACATCTCAAACTGACCGCCAAAGCCCATCAATATTGGCCCTTATCTAAATTCTGATCTGTAATGCCTGCAGCCAGGCTAAATACTGTGTACCAGTAGTTCCAAATATGCTAGCAGTAATATCCAGTAAATTATTGCAGTACAACTCTTTGGAAAGTTATGACTTTATTCATCACATAAATCTACAGCTAGAGAGAAATTATGAATATTTTTTCACATAATAATTTTGTTTTTACTATGGTAAGCAAGGTCACTGATGCTGGATCAACATGAACAAATCTAATGCCGCGTACACACGGTCGTTTTTTGCAATGAAAAAAAACGTCGTTTTTTAAAACGTCATTTAAATTGATCGCAAAACGTCGTTTTTTGTCTTACGACCAAAAAAAAATTCCAACATGCTTGAATTTTTTGTGTCGTTTTTTCAAAACGTCGTTTTTTGTTACACAAAAAGTCACCGTGTGTAGCAAAAACGTCGTTTAAAACAACGTTTTTCAACCCGCGCATGCCCAGAAGCTAGTTATGAAGCGTGCTTCAATGGAAAAGTGTGGTGAACGTAACCTCGTTTTTTGTGAAAAAAACGATGGTGTGTATGCAACATCGTCTTTGAAAGTGACGTTTCAAAAACGTAGTTTTTTACTTCACAAAAAACTTCGTTTTTTTTCATTGCAAAAAACGACCGCGTGTACGCGGCATTAGTATCACAAGAGCAATACTAAAATAGCTAATGATTAGTTGCTAAGAGTAACGATCCCTTGCTAAAGCGGTTGAACAAAGAGCTTTTTATGGTGTAAACTACACAAGCAGTATGTAGCAGTAATTATTTGCACAAAGCTTCAATTGTGAATGATGAATATATGTTGCATGCTACTACATGCTACTTGTGTAGCCCACACCATAGGGGGCCACTCATTCTATCTCTTTAGAGATTGATTGCTAATCTTAGAGATTATTCCCTTCATATTTAAGCTATGTGATTGAGCTAAAAAAAAAAAAGCGCAAGTCTAGAGTAGCATTGCACACCTGCATGTGATCCATAAGTTGCCGATTGCATACAGTATATGGCACCCATCTTCTTTAATTAAATTAAAACTAAATAGTAAGCATTTAGAAAAAAAAAATATTTGTTTCATTGCTCTAACTATATTAATATGTTTTGTAGTTTTTGAAATTTTGAAAAATTGTTAACTTGTACATTAAACAAATGCCCTCAATCAAAATGTTAGTAAACCTTTATCTAAAATGTATATTTATATTTGTTTCTTTGTTCTATCTATAATATATTTTTATCGTTTTTAAAATTTTGAAAAAGTGCTAACTTGTACATCAAAAACTGCTCTCAATCGAAATGGTAGTAAACCTTATTCTAAAATGTATATTTGTGTTAAAATATTCGTTGTGTTGCTTAACAGTATAATAGTATAATAGGCAACCCGAAAGCTTAATGAATGGCACAATTACTAATTACTTTTAAAATAAACCGTTGGGATCAAACACATACTGAGTTGGACTTGAAAGTGTGAATAGAGTAGCCTAAAAAATGACTATGTGCGAGCTGTGAATTAATGTCCACTGTCCCGCTTCCCCTGCCAGGCTTTGCTCACTGTTGTAACATACTCCATGCTGATAAGGTTCATGTCAGACAGAGCCCCCTGTCACTTGCTGCATTCAGTCCTTACTCTACTCTGAGAGCTGTCACCACCCCCTGGAATGAGTTCTTCAGCGCAGACAACGTTTGTACCAGCCATGGCAGCAGGGTGGAGACACAATAAGAATACAACTTAAATTTACTGTTTTTTTTTTTCTTCCTCCTCCTTCACATGCTTCTAGTAAATGATATATTAAACAGGTAAATACATTAAAACATTATACAGAAAACTTGCATATGTGGTGGATTGTAAAAATAAAATAAAAAAATAATAATAATAGTTGCATAATATTTGTTTTTTATTCTATATGTGAAGTGGTAAATTTCATAAGCAGCATACAAAAAAAGACTTTAATATGTTGTCTAGTATAAAAAAATGGAATAAGCAAGCATGGATAAAATGTCACATTAAATATCAACCAATTAATATAATTAAGAAAAAAATAACTCAACATACTGTCCCACTGAAAGTAGACTTTACTTTCCCTTTAAGAACAGATCATAGGGGCATTAAAAGCAATAAGAACATTTGCTGCATTTTATTGTATGTTTTAAGTATGTAGCTTAACAAAAGTAAAAAATTATTCCAGTATGAACAATTTCTGTATGTTCAAAAATCAACAGGAAGCATTTGTCATGAATTGAGATTTTCCTAGTTATATGAAGACAGGAGGCGAGTATCTTATGCATTATTCTTTCTTTTAATAATGCTCATAGCAGAAAAATACAGAAAACCATTTAGTGTAACTAAAAACTTTCAAAACTACAACTCCCAGCAGTCCCTGGGCTAAGTAGCCCCTCCCAGACCATAGCCTGTATATAAGGGACTGTCTCTGGTCTAATTGTCCTCTTTCTTTACGCGGAATAGCATCGCTCAGGACCACGCACTCCATCCAGACATCTCCACTGTTGCCCGAAGCCCACCGGCCGGTCCGCATCTTCCGATTCTGGAGGGAACAACCAGGAACATGGCCAATATGGGCCAACTTCGTCCCAACGGGGACTGTAGAGAATCCAAACATCCGCAACCGATCGGTCAGCTGCCTTCAGGACCACAATCGGGGTGTTCAATATCCTGAAAAAAACAAGAATCGTAACAGGGATGGGAAGGGAGGGAAGATACTCGCCTCCTGTCTTCATATAACTAATATTTTCTGTCACAAGCTAGGAAAATCTCAATTTATATATCAGACAGGAGGCTCATATGTTATGCAAGTTCAAAGCTAACAACAGCAGTGTTAATATTATACAATAATGCAGACAAAACATCATAAAACTGACATGGTCACGTGTTCCTCCGGTCTGAAGTAAAAGTGGCGAAAGGTGGTCTCGGAAGACCAATCAGCCGCCAGTAGCAAGTCAGAAAGGGAGCCTCCTGAAGAGACTATTTTAGTAGCCATAGCGCCCCTGGAAGAGTGAGCACCAAACAGGGAGGTGTCAATGCCCGCCATCTCCATGGTGGAACGCACCCATCGCGCTAGGGTGGCGGAAGAGACTGGGAGATGAGGTCTAACATAAGAGACGAGAAGTTGGAAAAAGTCTGGAGAGCGAAGATCAACCGTCTGCGATTCGTATGCTTGTAGGCAACGTACAACGCAAAGCCGGGGGTGTGTGGGAAAGAACGGGTAAAAGACCGTGTGAATGCCCATCTTGGTTCTACGGATCACCGAAAATTTGACCCCCTGAGGTGAGATTTGTCGTCTAGAAATGTCCAACGACCTCACGTCCGAGACGCGTTTAACCGAAACTAAACATAGTAAAACGGTCAATTTATAAGACAACAGTTTTAGGGACAGGTCCTCATTGTCCTTCCATGAAGTAAACATGTCGAGCAACCTGGAGACATCCCAGGTTGCCTGATATCTAGGCCTGGGGGGGCGTTTGAATCGAATGCCTCGTAGAAGTCTACACACCAGTGGGTGTTTTCCCACTGGTAGAGAGTCCACTGGGCAATGGTATGCTGAGATGGCTGAACGGTACACATTGATGGAACTATAAGATTTGCCAGATTCAAAAGAATCTGCCAAATAGTTCACCACTATTGATACAGGTGCGTGTATGGTATCAACCTGCCGTTGATCACACCAACGAACCCAGAGTTGCCAGGCAGATCGATAGGCCGATCTAGTCCCGGGGGCCCAGGCCAGGGCAAGGAGGTCCTTAGCTGATCTTGAAAGGTCGCTATCCACATCCGGGACCCCGAAATCAACCATGCTAGGAGATGGAGGTTGCCCTCCATGACCAGAGGATGAAGACCTCTGGTCGGGTTGGTCAGCAGGTGAGGGAAGTGGGGGATCAGCCTGGGGTAATCCACGGCCATCCCCAGAAGGAGAGGGAACCAAGGTTGTGTCGGCCACCAGGGTGTGATCAACACAACACAACTGTCGCCCGTTGGTTCGCTGTATGAAGGAGAAACCTGGAAACCATCTGGAAGGGGGAAACGCATAGTGCGTTCCCCTCAGGCCAAATGTGGCGGAAAGCGTCCACTGCGGACGCCTCCAGATCTGGCCTCCAGCTGAAGAAGCGAGGTAACTGGTGGTTGAGACGAGAAGCGAAGAGGTCCACGCCTAACGGGCCCCAAAGCTGCCTCAAACGAAGGAACACTGAACGATCCAGTCGCCAGTCGCTGGAATCGGTAAGATGGCGTGAATTCCAGTCGGCCACCGTGTTGGAGACCCCCGGAATATATTCCGCTATGGGGACGATGTTGTGTGTCAGGCAAAAGTGCCAAAACTCCTTCGCAAGGTCTGCCAGGGTCCTGGATCTGGTGCCTCCCAAACGGTTGACATACTGAACCGCTGCTACGTTGTCCATGCGGAATAACACACAACAATTGGAGGCTTGTGATATGAAGCTCTTGACGGCAAAGAATGCTGCCAGAAGTTCCAATGCATTGATATGTAAATCCGCTTCGGAAGCGGACCACGTCCCCCCTGTGAAGGCATCCCCGCAACGAGCGCCCCAGCCGTGACGGCTCGCGTCCGACTCTATTATGACGTCCGGGTTGGAGTTGAAGATGGCCTTGCCATTCCTTTCGACGGCGTGACGAAGCCACCAATGTAGCTCCTCTACCGTCTCCGGACAGAGTGGGACCTCGTCCGCGTACCTGAGGCCCTGGCGTATGTGCATGATTTTGGGTCTCTGAAGGGCCCTGTAGTGAAGAGGGGTCCGGGAAGATAGCTTGGATGGAGGCCGCTAGAAGCCCCACCAGACGGGCCAGAACCCTTAAGGACAAGGAACCCTTGCGTAGAACCGCCCTGATTTCTTTGCGTATCAGGGATAACTTGGTTTTTGGGAGGCGGAGAACAGCCTGATTGGTGTCTACTGAGAAGCCCAAGAACTCCATCTCTTGGGCTGGGACCAGAACCGACTTTTCTAGGTTGACTAAGAACCCTAGGGATTGTAGTAGTGAGACCGTCCATGACATGTGAAGGGAGGCTAGGTTCTTGGAGCGGGCCATGATGAGAAGGTCGTCCAGATAATTATATCAGACGTACCCCTCTGCTCCTTAATGACGCCACCACCGGTTTCATTAGTTTGGTGAAACACCATGGGGCGGACGACAGGCCGAATGGGAGGCAAGTAAATTGCCACATTCGACCCTTCCAAAGGAAACAGAGCAGGTGTTGTGACTCCAGGTGGATTAGGATGGTGAGATAGGCGTCCTTCAGGTCCACCTTCACCAACCAGTCTCCCGGTAGCAAGAGATCTCGGAGGAAGTGAATACCTTCCATTTTGAAATGTCTGTAATTGACATGTTGATTCAGGTCCCGGAGGTTTATCACGGGGCGGTAGCCGCCCCCGTTTTTCTTCACTAGAAAGAGGTTGCTTGTGAACCCTGGGGAAGAATTTTCGGCTTCCAGAATCGCATGTTTGGACCTGAGTTCCGTTATCTCGTTGTCTATGAGAATAACGTTTTGTTCTGCAAACCTGATAGGGGGAGGAAGTATGCCTAACACCGGTGGCGAGAGGAGTTCTATTCGAAAACCCGAGACTGTCTGAAATATCCAGGCATCTGCCGTAATCGCAGACCAAGCGTGGATAAAATACATCAGGCGTCCCCCCACTGGTATGTGTGATTGTGGTATGTGGTATGGGAACGGGGAAAGCCGCGTCCGCCGCGTTCGTGCCAGGATCTGCCTCGGGGTGGGAAGAAAGGTGCTGGTTGCGCCATTGGGACGGTGAATGAAGGAGGAGCCTGTTGGTATTGGTAGTGGGCGGTTGGCCTGCCCTGTGGCCTATAGGAAGAACCGCGGCCGGCAGATCGGCCTCTACCTCTGCCAGCCCTGGGAAAAACTCTATTTGCACTTGACCTTTTTAGTGAAGTTTGGGCCTTGTCTAGTCCTGTAAACATGCCAACGAACCTGTTGATATCCTTCATGAGGTTGTCCCCAAATAACATGCCAAGCGCCGCTGGACCGGGTTCGGTTTCGGCCAGGTGGGAGAGTTGGGGGTCTAGCCGCATTAGAATGGAGCGGCGTCTCTCCACCGAGCAGGTGGTGTTGGCGGTGCCTGCTAGGTAAATAGCCCTCTGGGCCCACCCGCGGAGCTGAACTAAGTCAACTGGCTGGTCTGATGCGGCCGCCTGCTCGGACAAGTTCAGAATTTTGGTGAGAGGGCCCATTAAATCTAAAATACGTTCTTGGATAGATCTGAAAGATCGTTGTTCTATCCCTTTCTTGGGGAGTTTGTCCAACTTAGCCAGGTATTTGGCCAGAATAGGGTCCACCTCTGGTGTGGACATCACCTTATTGGGGATAAAGGGCCTAGGGCATTCGGCCCGCAGCTTATTGCGGGCGGATCTGTCTAAGGACTTTCTGGCCCATAGCTCCATGTACTGGGATACATGAGGGAGCGGAGACCATTCGCCTGATCTCGGGTGGGAGATGGCGTGAGGGTGAAAAAATGGTTCTCCTAGGGCGTCTAGGATCACTTCACCCTGCGTAGCAGGGGTGGCGTTGGGGTCAAACGCCGTATCCCCAGCATCCCTTTTACTAGCCTCAGACTCATAGTCATCAGACTCATTGTCCTCAGAAATACCTAGTGAGTCCTCGTCAGAGGAATCAATGAACGAATCTGGTTTAGTCCTTCTTGAGGACCTATGCCTCTTTCCCCCTAACTCCCTGAGGCCCAGGGGTCGATCGGAGTCTGGTGGATGCTGGGGTTGGCAGACCGAGGAAGGAACTGCCTGAAACATATTGTTTACTTCCCCTGTCGGGGAGTCGGGTGCCGCCAATGAATGTTTCTGTTTATGAGAGACTTTTCCCTTTTTGGTTGGCGGTTCGCCACTCTGAAGTGGCGGGGTTGGCAAACTGGGCATCGCAAACTGTGACCCTGAAGGCTGGATGGCTGAGGCCAGAGCCGTCTGGACCGACTTGTTAATCAGGTCCTGAATCTGATTTGCCGTCATGAACTGGGCAGAATCTAGAGTAAAACCTTCCCCTCTGGGGGGAATGGATGTGGGTTCTTCAGCCATGAACAGGGGATTTCTTTTTGCTAACAGAAAAATTAACTAACAGAAAACTAACTAACCCTCCAGCCGGAATAAATTCCGCCTTACAAGAGGGAAAACTAAAGGGTGAGGGGGTAATGGAGGCTAGGCAGGATCTCTGATGGTACCTAACAAGAAGCTGGCATGCCAGGGAGAGCACGCAGGGAATAGGCTCCTATCCTTTCCACCGTTAATGCTGCACTGGCAGCGATGGGAAGGAAGCCCGAGATCCTCTGCTCTCCGGGAACGAAGTCTCGCGAGACTACGTCCTCCAGAGCCCTGATTGGAGGATGCTGAAGCTGCCGCGCGTCAGTGGCTCTGCCCCCCGCCTGCGCGCGAAAAGGAGCTGTGAGGGAAGAAGGGAAGGAAGATGGCGGAGCGTGTAAATGGCGCCCGTCTAGGAAGGAGGCGGGGGGGTGAGGAGGGAGACCCAGAGAAACGGCGGAGCGCGGGGGACAACGATCCGTTGTCAAGGAGACGGATTCCCGACTCCAACGACCGCATATAACAGTAAAACACAATAGTACAACATAGCAAATAAATTCTAAATAGAAGGAGAAAACGACACTGGGGAGACAACAAGGAGGAGGAATCCCCCCATTCTCCCACAGACAGAGCCGTACAGAAGATAAATATATATAAGGGGTAAAATACTCATCTGTAATGCTTGCCATGAGCAGAAAGAAAGAGGACAATTAGACCAGAGACAGTCCCTTATATAGAGGCTACGGTCTGGGAGGGGCTACTTAGCCCAGGGACTGCTGGGAGTTGTAGTTTTGAAAGTTTTTAGTTACACTAAATGGTTTTCTGTATTTTTCTGCTATGAGCATTATTAAAAGAAAGAATAATGCATAAGATATGAGCCTCCTGTCTGATATATAATTAATGGTTGGCAAATCCATGGGCCTTTTAATGATGCATTTAGTGTCTCACAGAGCAGATTAGTATCCCAGATGAAGTGGATCGCTGATGCATTATGTTTTTCCTGGTGATGCAATGCAATCTTGTTGCATGCTTTCAGCATTTTGTTGCTGGAGAAGTTACCAGTACAAGCCAGGGCAGGTATTTAGCAGGATGCGTCTTAGGCCCCATACACACGAGCGGACAGATTTGTTCAAATCTGTCCGTCCGACAGATTTGAACAAATCTGTCTGCTGGGATTTTGGTTTGCTCGCGTGTACACACGAGCAAACCAAAATCCCCGCCAGCAGACGGCGCGCTGACGTGTCGGTGACGTGGCGGTGACGTCACCGCACCAGGAAGTAAAACACTTCCGCGCATGCGCCGAATCCATTCGGCGGCGGTGCGGGACGACATGTCTGCTGGTAAGTGTACTAACCAGCAGACATGTCGGGCGGACGGATTCCCACCCGATAGATTTCAAAGCATGCTTTGAAATCTGTCGGGTGGCCAAATCCGTCGGCTCGGCCGTACACACGATCGAATCTGTCTGCTGAAACGGTCCAGCGGACCGTTTCCAGCGGACAGATTTGATCGTGTGTACGAGGCCTTAGGCTGGATTCACACCTATGCAGTTTTAGTGCTTCTTGCATTTTGCAGATTTGCACTACAGTCCATTTACCATGGTTTCCTATGTAACACATTCTGTAGTGTAAATCTGCAAAATGCAAAAAGCACTAAAACTGCATAGGTGTGAATCCAGCCTTAGGCCCCTTTCACACAGGGCAGTGGAGGTGCGGTGGCGGTATAGCGGCACTAAAAATACCGCTGGAATTGCAGCTGGATTCGGCCGCTAGCGGTGCGGTATTAACCCCCGCTAGTGGCTGAAAATGGGTAAATACCGCCCACAATGCGCCTCTGCAGAGGCGCATTGTGGGCGTTAATATCGCAGTTTCCCATTGTTTTAAATGGGAAGGAGCGGTATACACACCGCTCCAAAGCTGCTGCTTCCAGGAGATTTTTGTTCAATACGAGGCTTTCACATTAAGAATGCTGACCAGGAGTTTTTCAGGCGGTATTTAGGCACTATTTTTAGCGCTATACCGCCTGAAAAACTCCTCAGTGTGAAAGGGGCCTAAGTGGTTAAAAATTAGGTGGAGGAGTTAATTGTTAAGAGAGCACTTTTGAAGTTACTATAAGTGTTGGGGGAAGGCCAGGGCTCACTTTAGAGATAAACTACTAATCCTAATGTTAACACTAAAACTTAAGTGTTAGGCCGCGTACACACGACCGGTTTCCTCGGCAAAATTCAGCAAGAAACTCGATGGGAGACGTATTCTGCCAAGAAAACCGGTCGTGTGTACATTTTTCGCCGAGAAAACTGTCGAGGAACTCGTCGAGCCAAAAAGAGAGCATGTTCTCTATTTCCTCGAAGGGCAATGGGAAAATTTGGCTCGACGATTTTTTTGACAGCTGAAAAAGGAACTCGACGGGGAAAACGATGTGTTTCGCCCGTCGAGTTTCTCAGTCGTGTGTACGTGGCCTTATGGGTTAAGCCAGTGTTTCTCAACTCCAGTCCTCAAGGCTCCCCAACAGGTCATGTTTTCAGGATTTCCCTCAGATGAAATGGATGTGGTAATTTTTAAGGCAGTGAAACTGATCAACTCGCCTGTGCAAAATAATGGAAATCCTGAAAACATGACCTGTTGGTGCGCCTTGAGGACTGGAGTTGAGAAACACTGGATTAGGCTATGGGTAAGTGTGCAGTAGTAGGTGAAATTAAAGCAAACCTCCAATTATTTAATTATTTTTTCAATGATTAGGCCCCTACATATTATAAAAAATGAGGGTGCTTCACCACACCGGCTGAGCACAAAATACTCCAGGATTGAGCTGCGTTCATACATCATTGCATACTGTAAGCGTGGTTCAATCCAATAGGAATGTCTAGGGGGTGGGGGGATGTGTTGGGGGGGCGTAATGTAGTGGGGGTGTAGGCATTGATAGTATAGATCATGGGTCTTCAAACTACGGCCCTCCAGTTGTTCAGGAACTACAATTCCCATAATGCCTAGTCATGTCTGTGAATGTCAGTGTGTTACAATGCCTCATGGGATGTGTAGTTCTACAACATCTGGAGGGCCGAACTACAATTCCCATAATGCCTAGTCATGTCTGTGAATGTCAGTGTGTTACAATGCCTCATGGGATGTGTAGTTCTACAACATCTGGAGGGCCGTAGTTTGAGGATCCCTGGTATAGATAGTTGAACATCCACTTTCAGTAAGGACTTTAAGTTTGTGTTATAAAGAGTTAAAGCTTAACTACGGTTTTTAAAAACAAGCTCCCATTTAATTTTTTTTGTTAAAAATCCCTTTATAAATACCTTCTTTCCTACACTCTTCTGGCCGTTTCAGTGATGTCACAGGTACTCCTGGGCACTGCGTCACTTACATAATGATGTGTGAGAGCCACTCTGTCCAGTAATGAAATGAGCCTAGGCTAGCATGATGACAGGGTCCCAGAGGGCATGTCTCTGATGGCCTGGACTCACAGTAAGTGGGTTGGAGAACACTGTGTCACTCAGCTAAGTAGAAGTGTGGCATGGGGGTACTGGCACATGCTCGCTCCTGAGCGCTGTTCTATGCATCCATAAAACACATAGAGCTGTGTCTCCGTCCCCCCCACTCTCTCCTTATTGGCTCACTTGCTGTGATTGATAGCAGTGGGAGCCAATAGCTCCCGCTGCTGTCTTAGCCAATGAGGAGAGGGAGTCTCGTGATGGCCAAGGCTCTTGTGCACATCGCTGATGGAGAGGAAGCTCAGGTGAGTATTAGGGGGGCTGTGCGGAGAGCAGCACACAGAAGGTATTTTACCTTCATGCATTTAACCTTCAGCCTTTGCAACCACTTTAGGTTTATCAAGTTAGCCTAATTTGTTTCTTTTTTGTATTTTTAAACATAGAGTTGGATGGTTAGGTGTTAAATATTCGGGTTGAGGAGGGTTAAATGTAAGACAAAGCTTTAGTGTAGCACAATTATTAGGGGAGCATCAAGTTTTTAGCATGTTCTAGGTGGCAATTGCCCTGCACAAAAAATTTCCAGTGCCAGAATTCTGGTGTCAAGAACAAAGGAGCAGACCGGTGTGCTTTCTTCTAGCCCTTCAGTGAGCAAAATTTTCTTTCTCAACCCAGTGCAACTTCAGTTTCAGGAATATAGCATACATACCAGGCTACATGACCTCAGCACTAGGGGATACTTTGCCAGGGTTGGACACCCTTTTACAAAGCTTATTATCCCTATGTTGATGAGGACAAGGACCTCTTCCCCAAACCCTAGATGTTTAATTTTCCTTTTTATTAAAGAGCACGGGCATGTTCCCCTTACTCATTAACATAGGGGGGTGGTAGCAAGATGCCCCCTTATTGTTCAAAGGGGCTTCCAGATTCTGATAACCCTTCCCACCAACAATGCCCCACAATCACTTGACCGGGATTGTAAGGCAAAAACCCTTGTTCCCTTCAACATGTGAACAAGGTGCTTTGCCAAGGCCCCTGTCCAATTTAAGGCCTGTTATGGTTCGGGAGGGGTGCACTCTAGTCCCCCCCCCCTTCCTGGCCTGCCAAGCTGCATACACAGATAAGGGTATGCTGTGGTAATTTGGGGGGACCTCATCTCTATCAAAGAGTTTGGAAAGAACCTAGTGCTTGCTTTTTTTTTGCATGGCGTCCCCCTTAAAAATATTGCCAGGCCTGGTATGGGGTACTGGGGGTAACCCCCATGCTGTTTGTTTTTCTATTCCTGGCTCCTTTGTTTAAATGGTCATGGATGTCATTGGTTATTGGGGACTCATCAATGCCTGTATCCACCATTCTTTAAAGGGGTGTTCCAGCCAAATGTTATGTTTATTAAAAGTCAGCAGCTACAAAAAGTGTAGCTGCTGGCTTTTAATAAACATACACTTACCAGCGACGCGCCGGCCGGGGCTCCGCTCCGCTCCCCCCCTCCCCAGCCAGAATCCTCATTGCTACTGTGGGCACCCGGCCGTGACAGCCTTCCGCTTCACGGCCGGGCACCCACTGCACATGCGCGAGCGGCACTGCGCATGTGCGCGCGGTGCGGCCCGCCGATGCGCCGTCCTATTGGACAGGCGATCGCCTAAGACCTGTTAGTGTCCTAGGCCATCGCCTACAGGGAGGGGCTGCAATAAGGCGATTAAGCTTAATCGCCTTACCAGCCCCTCGGCGGAAGGAGGAAGTGGGACAAGAAGTCCCACTCCTCCTGAAGCCCCCACTCCCCCCCCCCCCCAAAACAAAATTACATGCCAAATGTGGCATGTAAGGGGGTGAGGAGTGGGATAAGCGGAAGTTCCATTTTTGGGTGGAACTCCGCTTTAACAACTATTGACAGCACTAAGCTGTCATGTATAATAGAGGTAGTAATACCCCTATTATATAGGACATACATTTGTCCAATTATGCCTTCTTTTTTTTTACTTCAATTCACAAAATTAGTAGCAAAGGTCTTCAGCATTTTGAGGTACAGATAATGTTGGAATCATTTATGAGAATCATATTCTTTTTAAAATGTGTGAGAGTTTATAATACTATACAAGAATATTTTGCAACTATTCACTTACTGAAAACTAGTATTATCATTGGATACCATTTATAGCTTTATCACCTGCTTTCTGCTTTAGAAAAGAACCTAACTTTCAATAAAAGGCCATTCTACTCGGAACAAATATGGCAGATCTTTTACACAGAACTATAGGGAAATGGTGCCAATAGCAATCAATCAAATTTCAACAGTCATTTTTCTCATTCGGATTTCAAAACTACAGCAAGGGTGTTATTGCATTGCGCAACACCTTCACTATCCCTTTCCACCAAAATTACATGATATTCACTGTCTCCTAAACAGTAAGAGCAGGAAAATGTGGAATTAATATATAGGAGAGGATTCAAACTATTTCTTTTTGCATGGCAAATGTATGAAAATACTTTCCATTTAATAAAATCACTTCTGGCATTTCAGTTCAGTCACACTGCTGTTAAGTAAGTTGCGTGTGGGCTTTGAAACTACTTTTGTGTGCTATACTGTGACAACACAGTTGATGATAAAATCTCCTCCATCATGTGACCATGTTCAGGACTGGTGGGCCACTTAGGCCCGAGCATTCTATCATGGGAGGGGGTTACGTGCTCTAACATTCCCGGAAGCACCAAGTATTTTTAACAGAGCAATGCCAGGCTGGGGGTTGTAACTAGGGATGAGCCGAACACCCCCCCATTCGGTTCGCACCAGAACCTTAGAACGGACCGACCGTTCACGGAAACATTTAGAACCCCATTGACGTCAATGGGACTCGAGCGTTCGAATTCATTTTAATGCCCCATATGCAAGTTATTGTCGGAAACGTCTTTGAGAACCAGGGTCTAGCCCAGGGAACATGTATCAATGGGAAAAAAAGTTTTAAAAACGGTTGTTTTTCTGGAGCAGCGATTTTAATGATGCTTAAAGTGAAAAAAATTCCTTTAAATATCGTACCTGCTGGGTGTCTATAGTAGTGGCATGTGTTTAGAACTGTCCCTGCACAAAATGAGATTACTATAAGAAAAAAGTAATTTAAAACTGCTTGCGGCTTCAATGTAATGCCTGGTCCCTGCAATATGGATGAAAATCACTAAGAAAAATAGCATGGGTCTCCTCGCCCCCCTCCCCCCAGGTCATTACAAGCCCCTTTGGCCTATATACTTTGAACAGCAGAATACAGGTCGTGCAAACAAGACAGAGACTGTAGGTTTGTTGTTAAGTAGAATCTGTTTGTAATTTTCAACTGGTACCTCTTTAAAGTGTAGCTTCAGCCAAAGAATCTTTTTTTAAGCTTTTCTGAAAACATAGAGAAGGGTTATCACCCCTGTAACATTTGTTTTGCTGTCTGATTTTTTGAAAAAAAAAATGTGAAACAAGGATTGTGATAAAGCATCAGTGGACGAGAGACACCTTTTACAGAAGAGAATTTCCCTTCCTAGGGGTAGATTTCCTCTCACTTCCTGTTGTCTCCTTCTGTTTTCAAGTAGGAGTCATTTGTAAGTTGGATGTTTTAAAGAAGGGGCCTGCCGTATATACGCTGCAGAAATGTGGGCCCTAGGTTTTGGTGTTGCCACAACACTGCAACCCCTTACAGTTAGTCTTGGTGGGCGCTGGAACGCCCTGTTGTGAAATATTAGATCAAGAATTGTAATTACATACCCCTGTTGAACAGGGGCAGACAAATTGGGCCTTAGGCACGGGTACTGGTGCCACAACACTGCAACCCCTCACAGATACTCTAGTTGGAGCGCAGCAAAGAGCCTGCTGCAAACTATTGCATCAAAAATTGTAAATTACACGCCCCTGTTAAACAGGGGCAGAAAAGCTGGGCCTTAGCCACTGGTGCTGGTGCCACAACACTGCAACCCCCTCACAGATACTCTAGTTGTAGCGCAGCAAAGAGCCTGCTGCAAACTATTGCATCATAAATTGTAAATTACACGCCCCTGTTAAACAGGGGCAGAAAAATTGGGCCTTAGCCACTGGTGGCGCTGCCCAGAACCAACAATGTTCTTACTAGCTATCAGCAAGATCATTGAGAAGGAGAAGGATATTCAATCAGCATAACAGGATAGTCACTCAGCATCAGCATAGGCAGTCTCCAAGGGATCTGACATTTTCAAAAAAATTATTCCGTTACATCAGCATCAGGTGCTTGGCAGCTGGTGGTGATCCAAGCCTGATTCATTTTTATGAAGGTCAGTCGATCGACAGAGTCAGTGGAGAGGCGCATCCTGTGATTGGTCACAAAGCCTCCAGCAGCACTGAATGTGCGTTCTGAAAGAACCCTGGATGCAGGACAAGCCAGTAGCTCAGTTGCGTACTGTGCAAGCTCTGACCAGTGATCCATCTTCAAGACCCAGTAAGCCAGAGGATTTTCGGTGGGAAAGGTGTCCAATTCTGCTCTTGCCCCTAGGTATTCCAGCACCATGTAAAACAGATGCTGGCGATGGTTGCTGGAACCGGTCATACCTTGGGGCTGCGGACTAAAAAATTGTCTGAATGCATCAGTCAGACGGCCACGTTCTCCACTGCTCCTTCTGTGACTCACCGAAGCCTCAGAAACACGTTGTCCAGGACCAGGATTTGGTAACCCCCAAGTCTCTGGGAACGCGTTGCACAGACCTTTCTGCAAGGCCTTCCCAAAGATGTTTCATCTTCTTTTTTTTTTTTTATCACAATCAAAGTTTATTGAAGTAACAGAAAATAGACAATGCACGTCACAGCGTGAAAAGAGGATTATAACAAGTAATCCATAGAACAACCATACAAATATACAATAGAGGTGTAGCGGTCGTATCACTGTATATGTAATTATAATCTGGGCAGGAGCCCATTCTCCTGTCCAAGATGAGCTTATAAGAACTGTAAAGGAGAGACTCAGGAAATATTAAAGAACGAAGAGGGAAAGAAGGGAGAAAGGTAAGGAATAAAGAATTAGAGTTAGGGCGAGGAAGAAGGAGGAAGGAAAAGAGAAGAGGAAAAAAAAGGGGGGGGGAGATGGGAGGGGGGGAGGGGTGCATCAAATACAGAAATCTTATACAACAGAGAGCAATAGTCCTGTTTGAGTAGAGTCCAATCAGAAGTCCTGTACGTATATATTTGTCATTGTACATTATACAAGCCAAGTAATACAACATGAGGTATCAAGCAGGCAATACAATAAAGTACTTTTGTTACAACCTGTAGGAAATCGTGGTCAGATTCAAGCCATTAACCGCTGATAATCATTGGAATATTTGAATATAACCCATGGTTGCCAAGTGTCATTGAAGGTCAACGAGCTTTCTCTCTTCATGGCCACTAGCTCGTCCAATTAATTGAAGGGTATTTAGTCGTTCATCTTCTGCTCCCTCTGCGATGGCAACATTACCTTTGTAATGTGGATCAAGGAGAGCTTCCAGCCAGTAATGATCCCTCTCCTTGATAGCACGAATACGAGGATCCTTACGCAGGCTTTGCGGGTCAGGGAGGCCATGCGGCGTAGGTTTGCTGAGGCATTCGGGGCAGAGTCCTCTGGGTCACTGAGGATGACAGGATCCGCAGCCACCTCATCCCAGCCACGTAAAATTCCATGGGTTCCTTGGGACTGTAATCGATCCCTTGAAGACTGCTGCTGATGCTGAGTCAAAAGCTCCACCTCCATGCTGCTGATACAATCCTCCTCCTCCTCTTCCTGTGTGCTAAGCGGGCAAGCAGGACCACTGTCTGGATAAAGGGGGCCTTGAGGGGTGTGCTCCAACATGTGAATAAGAGGGACAGTCTCACTGATGCATGCACTGTCACTGCTCACCATCCTTGTGGCCTCCTCAAATGGTGACAGGACAGTGCATGCATCCCTGATAAAGGCCCACTGGCGTGGGGAAAATAACCCAAGCTCCCCTGACCCAGTTCTGCTGCCATATTGGGTACTCATTGATGGCCCTCTACTGCATGTGCAGCCGCTGCAGCATGGTCAATGTAGAGTTCCATCTGGTTGGCATGTCACAGATTAGGCGGTTCTTGGGCAGGTTGTATTCCCTTTGAAGGTCTGTCAGCCGAGCAGTGGCATTATATGACCTTCTGAAATGCACACAGACTTTCCTGGCCTGCTTCAGGACATCCTGTAAGCCCGGGTACCTGCCCAAGACCCGCTGCACCACCAAATTCAGAACATGAGCAAAACAGGGCACATGGGTCAGTTGTCCCTGTCGCAGGGCAGAGAGGAGGTTGGTGCCATTGTCGCTAACCACCATTCCTGGCTTAAGCTGGCGTGGCGTCAACCACCTCTGAGCCTGCCCCTGAAGAGCTGACAGAACCTCTGCCCCAGTGTGGCTCCTGTCTCCCAAGCACACCAGCTCTAGCACCACATGGCATATCTTTGCCTGCATTCCTGCGTAGCCCCTCGTACGCCTACGGAGCACGGCTGGTTCCGAGGACACATCAGCACAGGAAGAGGCCACAGAGGAAGAAGAAGAGGAGGGGGTGGAGGAGAGAGGTGTGTCACAACCAGTAGTAGTGTTTTGGAGGCGTGGTGGTGGAACAACCACCAACACTACTGTACCTTGCCCTGCGTTCTTCCCAGCTACCAGCAGAGTCACCCAATGTGCCGTGAAAGAGAGGTAATGTCCCTGTCCATGCCTTCTGGACCATGAGTCAGCGGTAATATGCACCTTACCACTGGCCGCCCTGTCCAGCGAGGCATGGACATTGTCTTCCACATGGCAGTGGAGAGCCGGAATCGCCTTCCGTGAGAAAAAGTGGCGTTTGGGAACTTGCCACTGAGGTACCGCACATTCCACAAACTCACGGAAGGGGGCAGAATCTACCAACTGAAAAGGCAGCAGTTGAAGTGCTAGCCGCATTCAACCGCTGGGCATATGGGTGGCTGGGAGAGTACTTCTTTCAGTGCTGCAGCAGCTGGGGCAGGGAAATTTGTCTGGTACAATCTGCCATCGGTGTACCGATAGTAGATTGCCTGCATGTAGTACTAGGTTGTGACACACCTAATTCTACACCTTCAGTCCTATCAGTGCAGGCTTCAGAGAGGACTGAGGGTATAGTGGGGTTGGGGATCCCAGCTGATGAGGGGCAAGGGGAGGTCCACTTTGTTCTTTGGTGTGGGTCTTTCAGGTATGCTTTCCAACGAACTGGATGGCAGGTCGACATATGTCTGGTCAAGCATGTGGTGCCCAAGCGGTTGATGTTTTGGCCATGCGAGATACGCTTGAGACATATGTTGTAAATAGCAACGGTTCCATCTGATGCACATGTCTCAAAAAAGGCCCACACCAAAGAACTTTTGCAGTAACGCTGAGACACAGCAGCACCCCGCACAGGCGTAGCTCTGCGATGTAATGCAGTTGGTGTGCTGCCCTTAAGTTGTCCCCTGGAGGGCATCCTGCCTCTTTGTAGATGTGCCTGTGCCTCCTCCTCCTCCTCCTCTCTCCTATCAGGCACCCACGTAGAGTCAGTGACCTCATCATCCCCTCCCTCCTCATCACTGTCCAGAGGCGATTTAGTTTGCATGTGCTGCGCTATACAAGTTTTCATTCATTCATTCATTCATTCACTGTCGAAAACCTGGAAGTATGCTGCATCTGAGGGAAGATGACTGCCAGATTGCTGTCCTTCTTGGGCACCCCCTCTCTCTGGGCTTACATTACTGCCTTCCTCTATCTGTGTTCCATCATCGGAGCCTTCAAAACGCTGCACATCTTCATGTAGCATGTACCCAACACTGTGTTCAAACAGTTCGTGGGACTCCTCAGGAGGACATGGTGGGACTAGGGAAGGAGTAAGTGATGCCATTGAGCAGAGGGAAGAGGATGCCTTGGCAGCTACTTTGCCAGACAAAGTACCCTGAGCATGGGTGAGAGAGGATGAGGAGGATGAGGATGGCTTGGTCATCCACTCTACCAAGTCTTCCACATGTTGCGGCTCAACACGGCCAGCTGCCGAAAACAAGGACGAGCGTGTCACACGGCCACTTGCTGTTGAGGATGCATCGTGTCCACGACCAGCACTGTTGCCTGTAGACGCAGAGCCTGCTTGCCCTCGTGACACTCTGCCTCTCCTAGTTGCCCTTCCAGACATTATAATGGCTATGCACCAAGTGGGTTTAGGTGCAAAGTTATGAGCACGCTTGCACTATGCACCAAGTGGGTTAAGTTGCAAAGTAATGAGCACACTTGCACTATGCACCAAGTAGGTTTAGTTGTAAAGTAATGAGCACACTTGCACTATGCACCAAGTGGGTTTAGTTTGCAAAGTAATGAGTATACTTGCACTATTCACCAAGTGGGTTTACTTGTAAAGTAATGAGCACACTTGCACTATACACAAAGTGTGTTTAGGTGCAAAGTTAGGAGCAAACTTGCACTATGCACCAAGTATGTTTAGTTGCAAAGTAATGAGAAAACTTGCAGTATACAGCAAGTTGGTTTAGGTGCACTGAGCACACGGGCAATACAACATGTGAGAACACTGCAGTTAGCACAATCAACTGCCTGAAAGATTAGGAATAACTAATCAAACTAAACTATACAGGGCCAGATTCAGGTAGATGGGCGCTTCTTTACTTTGGAGTAACGTTTCTCATTTACGTTACTCCGCCGACACTTTCGGCGCAAGTACTGTTATTCACATAGCAGTTGCGCGTAAACTTGCGCCAGAGTAACGATAATGCGCTGGCGTAATCCGACGCAAGTGGAAGTGGGTGTGATCATATGTAAATGATGGGCGGAGCCCAGAGCAGAGGCTTACGTTCAGCGCATCATCCACGGAGCATGCGCAGTAAGTGAGGCTTCACTCGGCCCCCTGTGCGCATGCTCACAACTTCCGTCGGCACCACTTCACGTGAAACGCCAGCGCAATGTGTTCCGTTGCGCGTATAAAAGCGCTAGCGGAAACGCCATTCCGGCGCAAAAGTATATCCGTTTCCCCCCACCCCAGGGAAGATACTTTTGCACTGTCATGGCTGCTCCCGCTACCCCTAAAGAGAGGAGGAACCTCAACTTTAATGCCCAGGAGGTCTCTGTGGTCATCTCGGCTATGGAGACGTTTAATGATTTTCTCCACGGCAAAAAAAGTAGGAAGACCAGCCGGGAGAGGAAGCAGGGCATCCTGGAGACCATTGCTGCCAGGGTCAATGTGTTGGGGTATTCCACCCGGACTGCTGGGGATATTAAAAAATAAATAAATGATCTGCGGCGACCACAGAGGAGGAGGTGGTCGCCCGCTGCCTGGACAGGGAGCAGTTGGAGGGGGTACCAGGCTTTGATTCTGTGGAGGAAGGCTCCAGGACAGGTTAGTGTTTTTTATCCCCTATTTGGTGTGTTGCATGTGGGGGGGGGGTACATGTGCCAAGTGTGTGGGACCACCAACATGTGTCTGCTTTGTGTCATCCACAGATGACGGAGCTGGGCCATCATCTGTCGGCGGCCAGTCCACCCCATCCCCCCATCGGCACCCAGTGCCTGTGCCCCTGGGTGGTGAAGACACCGAGGTGGAGGAGGAGAGTGGCCACACCACACATGCAGAGGTCGTTGAGGAGGAGCCTGTTGGGGCAGAGCAGGACTTTGTTTTATTGTTAGAGGAATCCTCCTCTTCTGCTGGACCCTCTCAGATCCCCTCCCCCATTATAGGAAGCCCCTCAAGGGCGACTCCATCCCCCCGGGGACAAACATCTACTGGCCCCAGGAAGGCCACCCATAAGACCAGGGGGGTGTCTGATCTGGTCCAGGACCAGGTGGCGAGGGATCACGCCAGACAGACCCAGCAAATGGGGGAGATTGCTGGGCACCTGGACAGAGTGGCTGACAGCCTGTGCTCCATGGCCCAGATGTCTTCGGCAGTGCAGGATGTGAGCTGCAACTGCGCTGCAGTGGTGACCAGTCTGGGGGAGGTGCAGGGTGAGCTAAGGGACCTCACTGCAGCCGTCCAGGCAAACAGTGCTGCCATCCGGGACCAGGGGAGGCTGAGTCGGCGGGCCCAGCATTATCAGGTCACCCGGCAGCTCAGGATGCAGGCCCAGCAGCTCAGGGTGCAGGCCCAGACCAGTTCTTACCTTGGCCGGATTGCCGTGGCCTTGGAGGGCAGGCAGGCCACACCTGCCAGGAGTGGCCCACCCGGGATCAGCCACCTCCAGATGCCCCCCCACCCCCACCCACTCCTTCCAGGCAGCTGAGGAGCCAGAGAGGGGCCGCCAGAAGAAGCCCCCGGCATCCGAGATAATTTTTCTTTTTTTTTTTTTTTTTGATGCTCAGGACATGAGTTTTTTTTATATTTTTTTGTGAATGCTCAGGTTATGAGATTTTTATTTTATTATTAATACTCAAGTTATGAGTTATTTTCTTTGTGATTATGCTCAGGTTATGAGATTTTTATTTTTTGATACTGCACACGTTGCAGTGTGAATGGTGTGTGAATGTGAGAGGGTGGCACTCCTGCCAGTAAGGGGTGTCACCCTCGGCCGTGGTGGTGAAGTTAACCCCACGGCTGTATGAATGACGTGTGAAAGGTGTATGAATGGACAGTGACATCATTGGGGCCTTGACGCTGGCATTGCTGCTCCCAAGTCCTACATGCTGGACTTGGGCTAATCCAATGTGATGTGGATGTGGTGTGTGTGATCTAGGGACATCAGTGGTGTACACGCGTGCATTGTCCGTGTGATCAATGTTTTGGTTTATTGTCCAAAGATGCCTACGGCGAGGACCCTCCTGACTGCTCTTCCATCAGCAGACTGGTTCTCCTCTGGCAGGTGGGGACTGTGTGGGTCGGGGGTCAGGTCATCACGCATGTCAATCTGCAGGCCTTTTCTCATTGCAAAGTTGTGCAGAATGCAACATGCACCGATGATCTGACACACAAAGGTAGGGGAATACAATAGGGTCCCCCCGGACTTATCCAGGCAGCGGAAACGGGACTTCAGGAGCCCAAATGTTTGCTCCACCACTGCACGGGTTTTGATGTGTGCTTCATTGTATTTTCTCTCTCCTCTGGTTTGGGGGTTCCGGAAAGGAGTCATGAGATGGGGTCCCAGTGCATATGCAGAGTCACCTGTAAGGGAAAAGACAGGAGGATTTTAGTCATGCATGTGCCACTTCTGATGTGCATCACGGGAGGGGATAGTCATGCCTGCCACCCATGTCACTCACCAACCAGCCAGCTGTCCCCATACATGTTCTGCTCGAATTCTGCTGGGATGGGGCTCTGACGGTATATGAAGCTGTCATGGCTGGACCCTGGGTGTTTGGCATGGACGTGCCATATGAGGCGTTGGGCATCAGCTATCACCTGTACGTTGATGGAATGCCAATGCTTCCGATTGCGGTATATGTGCTCTGTGGCACTGGGGGGCTGTAGGGCCACATGTGTGAAATCAATGGCCCCCACAGTGCGTGGGAATCTGGCAATGCTGTAGAAATCTGTCATTGCCTTCAGCCGCAGCTCCTCAGTGGTGGGTCTGATGAACTGGTTGGACATGCGTCTGAGGATTGCGGGGACAACCTGGTGCACACATCTGCTTATGGAGGATTGTGACATCCCAGCCACCACTCCACTTGTACGCTGGAATGATCCACTGGCAAGGAAATGAAGTGTTGCCAGTACCTTCACCAGTGGCTGCACTGCTTGTGAGCGGTGTGTCTTGCTGGTGATGTCACCCTGCAGGGCTGAATCTGAAGAGGCGATACACCTCCTCATCCCCCATGCCAAAGAGGCTCATGCGCGTGCGGTATATCCTTTCACGTGCCCACCTACTCCGTTCCGGGGGACCCAGTACTAGTGCTAGGACCGCGACTGCCCCTGGCATGTTGGCACACAGAGGTGTTGTCCTTGCAAGTGTGGTTGTTCAGCTAGCTCTTATCGTCGGTAACGCTGCTGTAGCTGCTCTCCTGCTGACCTGTGACCGTCTGGAGTAAAGATAAAGCAGCCTTTTGTAGAAATAACTTTGCGCCGGACGGACGAGATACGCGCGGCTCATGTAGTCAGCGTATGGTGCTAATCCGTTCATGAATCGGGAAATCTCCCTCATTTGCATATTTGCAGGGAAAATCAATAGGCGCGACTGATGCGCCAAACGAAATTATGGCGTCGGAAAGTTAAGCCGATCGGAAATGGCCCGTTTTCTGTCGCATCTAGTTTGGTGGGTACGGCCACATAGAAACGACGGCGCATCTTCACAGTTCCGCGGCGCATATCGAATTACTCCAGCGCAACTCTACCTGAATCTGGCCCACAGTGTATAAATATATGTACAACTCCTGGGATGTATTTATATCCTCTACACACTGTAAATTTAACTGACTAGCCTGCCTGTTCTATCTAGCTAGAAAAAAAGACAATCTCTCTCTCTCTCTCTCTCTCTCTCTCTCTCTCTCTGTCTGATCTGGAACAAGCCCGGAACACACTACACGAGGCCGCGCTGCAGGCAGCCTTTTATAGTGTGGGGTGTGTGCTAAAGCCCTGAGCCATAATTGGCCAAAGCCACCCTGGCTTTGGCCAATTATGGCTAACCGTTTTTTGCGCGCTGTGATTGGCCAAGCATGCAGGTCATAGTGCATACTTGGCCAATCATCAGCGCGCAATGCCGCAGTGAATTATGGGCCGTGGCACGTCACTTGAATTTGGCGTGAACGACCCGTTTTGTTTGAATTTCGACGAACGGTCGAACAGACGATGTTCGAGTCGAACATGTGCTCGACTTGAACACGAAGCTCATCCCTAGTTGTAACAATGGGGACTTTATATGGGCTCTTAGCTGTACTTTAAAGAGACCCTATCACTTTTCCCTTCTTTACAGATGATCCATTCATTTGATAGTGCTCCATTAGCTTAAAAGTTCCAAAGTGGATGGAGCATTAAGCTCTTTGCTGTACTTTGCAAATATTCAGACCTTTTTTTAAAGCAGTGGCATGGTCACTTTATAAATGAGCACTATATTTTAACCCTTTAGAAAAGAAAAAAAAAAGATTGTGAATCACATATGGAATTTACACTTATATAAATGTTTCAATGAAAGAATTTGACCAAGTAAGAAAAATTGTACAAATAATATCCACAACATCCAAACCTGTGTGTTAGGGTCTGGGGATAAAAATTATGTTTTTATCTATCTATCTATCTATCTATCTATCTATCTATCTATCTATCTATCTATCTATCTATCTATCTATCTATCTATCTATATATATATATATATAGGGCCAGATTCACAAAGACTTAAGACGGGCCTATCAGTAGATACACCGTCATAAGTCCTAATCTGAGCCCGTGCAAATTTATGCGTATGCTCATAATGAGATACGCTTAAATGTTGCTAAGGTACGAGCGGCGTAAGGCACTTAGACCGTCGTAGCTTAGTTGCATATTTACGCTGGCCGCTAGGTGGCGTTCCCATTGTAAAATATGTAAATGAGCAAATACGCCGATTCCCGAACGTGCGCCCGGCCGGCGTACCTGTTTACGCCGTTTACGTAAGACTTAAGCCTGGTGCAACGTTATCCCTGCTATAGTGAGGCACAGCCAATGTTAAGTATGGACGTCGGGACCTCGTCGTATTGGACGTCGTTTGCATAAGTCCATTCACAATGGAGTTACGTTCACGTCGCTTTCATTGACAATTAGCGACGTGATTTGGAGCATGCGCACTGGAATTCAGTCACGGCCAGCGCATGCGCAGTTCGTTCAGCGCGGGGACGCGCTTGATTTAAATACTACACGCCCCCTACCCGCCAATTTTGAATTCGCCGGGTCATTTACGCTACGTCGCCTCAACTTTACAGGCAAGTGCTTTGTGAATAAAGCACTTGCCTGAAAAAGTTGCAGCGGCGTAACGTAAATGACATACTTTACACCCGCACAAAGTTAAGATGGGCTACGTGAATCTAGCCCATACTGTATATATATACCTTGCTTTGTGCACTGGTGCGCTGTCATTTTGGAACAGGGAGGGGCCATCCCCAAACTGTTCCCACAAAGTTAGGAGCATGAAATTGTCCAAAATTTCTTGGTATGCTGATACCTTATGCCCCGTACACACGATCGTAAATTCTGCCAGCAAAAGTCCGATGTGAGCTTTTGAACAGGAATTCCGACCGCTTGTATGCTCCATCAGACTTTTGCTGCCGGAATTTCTGTCAGCAAAAGATTGAGAGCTGGTTCTCAAATTTTCAGACGAAAAAAAAAATCCTATCTGAAAATCCGATCGTCTGTAGCAATTCCGACACGCAAAATTCCGACGCATGCTCGGAAATAATTTGACGCATGCTCGGAACGATTGAAATTATTTTTTTCGGCTCATCGTAGTGTTGTACGCCACCACATTCTTGATGGAGGAAAGTTCAGAGAACTTTTGTGTGACCGTGTGTATGCAAGCCAAGCTTGAGCGGAATACCGTTGGAAGAACCATCCAAGGTTTTTCGAATGGAAAATCCGATCGTGTGTACGCGGCATGAAAAGTTCCCTTCACTAGATCTAAGGGGCCAAGCCCCACCCCCTAAAAAATAACCCCACACCATAATCCCCCCTCCACCAAATGATTTGGACTGGTGTCTATAAAGACATGGTTGAGCAAGTTTTGGATGGAGGAACTTGACTGGCCTGCCTCAATCTGACCTCAACCTGATAGAACACCTTTGGGATGAATTAGAGTGGAGACTGAGAGCCAGGCCTTCTCGTCCACAAATGCCCTTCTGGAAAAATGGTCAAACAATGGACCTCACAAATGCGCTTCTGAGATACAAACCCTGAGATACATACATAGAAATAGCCTACCTGCTCAGGGCTTCCAGACATTGCTTAAGATGACCAGTCCAGCCCGATCTTTTTTACTATAATCTGTCAATCTGAGAATGCCTGTTGGGGGGGGGGTATTTCCTAACAGGCCCACTCCAAGTTCATTGTTGTCTCAAATGCATAGAAATTATGTTATAAATGTGTGATTGAACTAGCTTCTCAGTTCAATCAGATTCAAAGCTACCTTGAAATTTGATAGATGGGGGGAAGTTACCCAGCAAAGACTTAGGCCCCTTTCACTCTGGAGCGGGGACGGCGTCGGCAGTGAAGCGCCGCTATTTTTAGCGGCGCTTTACCTTCAACTTTGTGGCGCTATTTGACCGCTAGTGGCCAAGAACCACTGCAAAGCGCCTCTGCAGAGGCGGTTTGCCGGCGGTATAACCGCAGTGCCCCATTAATTTCAATGGGCAGGAGCGGTGGAGGAGTGGTATACACACCGCTCCTTCACCGCTCCAAAGATGCTGCTAGCAGGACTTTTTTTTACCATCCTGGTGTGAAAGGGGTCTTAAAGAATATCTAAACTCAAAAGCAAAAATGGAATTTATAGAAACTTACCAGTTTTGAAATGTGGTCGCTACCGCTACCGTTATTAAAGGGGGCTTCCAAATTCCGAAAAGCCCCCCGCTGGGGGGGGGCTCACTCGTCCCCACCCCCTTTCCTGACCGACCGGACTGGTGCTCGGATAAGGGTCTGGTATGGATTTTGGGGGTTCCCCTTAAAATTCATACCAGACCTAAGAGCTCAGCATGCTCATGAATGGGGAACCCATGCCGTTTTTGTCTAGAAAAGTCTTCTCTTTTCTGGACTACACAGTGGGCAGGTCCTTCTTCAGGTTTCCAGTTGCTGCATGGTGACGTGGTCATTTCCATTGTCTATCCTTCGGCAGGGTCCTAAACATTTTAGTGATAACGTGGCAAAGTTAGGATGAGATGCAGTAATAAAGTTCTCATTACCAGAGAAGGTGTCACAGTGAAGCTGTATTGAAAAAAGTATTAGAGGGGGTCCTACAAAAAGCATATTGTGAATGAATGAAAGGAATTGGATTGGGAGGGGGACACATTTGCCCAGAGATAAGCTTTATCAAAATTAGGTATAATTTGTTTCAGTAATAGTCTTGAAGGCCTCACCAGAAACTAATAGAACAGAAAAGTGAAGGATAGAAATATATGCTTTCTATTATACCATAGAGTAAAAGCCAATGTGTAGAGTCTTGCAATGGAAAGCAACCAATGTGAACCCTAGTAATACTACTGCTCATTACTCTTTTGAAAAAGGAAACATAAGGTGCTTTGCAAGGGAAGACGGACAGTCATGTTCACAGACAGAGAGACAGACAAAGGTGCCTGTACAATTTCTGAATAAAACTTATTTTTCAAGGTGCAGGCAGCAATAAAATGGTAAACTTGAAAAATCCAATATACCGGTTTAAACATTTATGGCTTTAAAAGGTTTACGTCCAGCACATAACTACACTTTGTAAAAAATCCTCTAGAAGAAATATAAGTAAATAAAAATTCAATAAGTCTGTACAGAGAGGCAGTTTTTACCCGTTCAACTAAAATAATATTGTTTAATTTTTATGGCAGAAAAATATGTCAGTTGCAGTTTACATTCGTAGCCAGTAATTTTATTTGCCTGCCCACGGCTGAAAGATTTTTCACAAACAGACACAACAAATAATAAGATCGTCTATGTAAGAGCAGAAACAAGCAGGTTTATTGGGATGAAAGGGGAATAATAAATGCTAGAGACCTCACATAGAAGCGTAATATAATAAATTAGGAGGATTAATGGAATTGCAAACTACAGTAACCTGCACTGGTAGACTGCCTGTTTTATGGAGCTTGATAATACAGTTTATCAGTGGCTCCATGGGAATTCCCACAATACATTAACTGCGGTGCAACAATAAAACGTGCACAGTAAGAGGCATGTCTCTTTTGACACACATTCTCTTCCCACACTTACTTTACCAGGGAAACTACTCTACTGCAGTTTAATTAAAGTGCAGCGCAATGAATTAGGCCAGGCCCCAGGCTCCTGACAAAGAGGAGCCCGGCAGTACCACAGGAGCTTGTTCCTCGCTGACACAAATGACAGCGGAAAACCTGGGAAAAATAGAGCATGCAGCTATGTAAGTGACACTGTCTCTGTTCAACTCTTCACCTGTCAATCACATATGTTGCACAGAGCTAACTGTATATTGCCACAATGTACAATAAAATAGGGGTGATAGGTATATATATTGTGTGTATATATGTATATATATATATATATATTCAAACTAGGCATTTTCTGCATAAATACTTGAAAATATCAGAAAAATAGAACATTTGAATGAGGGGGGTGGGGGGTAATCCTGTAAGGGCATATGTGTAAAACAAAAAAGGTCTATGAGAAATATGTGAAAGTTCTTTGCTTATTCTTGGCATGGTCAACCAAAGATATGCATGAGGTGGATTTCAGTCCGATCGTTAAGAAGAGCAGACACCCCCCAACTGTCTTTTCTCACTTAAATATTCATCAACTACTGAATGTTGGGATTTTTTCAGCCTATAATTTTTTCCATTTCATTAAACAGTCAGTATGCCCAACACTGATATTTGAGTTTTTGGTAAATGTTGTGGACTTAATCATTTACCAAAGACTTTATTAGTTAAATCTCTGCACATGCGTCCCTGGGTCTGCACACCTGATACAGCCATGACAGAAGTTCCCCTCTTCTTGTTGGATTTTTTGGTATATTGAGAAGAATATGAACATGATAGTTGAATTGCCTGAAACTCCAAGGCCGCGTACACACATCGGTCCAAACCGGTCCAAACCGACCGTGTATACGACCTATCGGTCTGTCGTTTTTCGGACCAAAGTTTTAAAACTTGCTTTAAAATCGGACTGATGGACGCCTGACCATCGGTCCAAACTGATCGTTAGTACACAAAAGCATGCTCAGAATCAAGCCGACTCATGCTTGGAAGCATTGAACTTAGTTTTTTCAGCACGTCGTTGTGTTTTACGTCACACGATCGGTTTTTGAACTGATGGTGTGTATGCACATCAGACCATCAGGCCACTTCAGCGGTGACTGGATGAAAACGGTCCGTCGGACCATTCTCATCGGGTTGGACCGATCGTGTGTACGCGGCCTAAGACAAAAGAAAAAGTGAATATGGTGTGGAAAAAAATTAGCTGGAATCATCTAAAAGCAAAAGTAGCCAATAGTTGAATGAACCCATTATACACTGCCTACAACTAAAATGTATTTTTTGGGTGGACCATTCTTTTAAATCTGACAAGAGCTTTGAGAGGATCTAGTTTGCCATCTAGAATATTAACAGGTTAAGTAGAATTGCCCAAGACTCAAAGACAAAAGAGCAAGTGAATATTGTGTGAAAATAAAATTGCTGGAATCATCTAAAGGTAAAAGTAGTCAATGGTTGAATGAACCCATGAAACTCTGTCTAGAACTAACATTTCTTTTTTGGGTGGACCATCCTTTTAAATCTGACAAGAGCTTTGGGAGGATCTAGTTTGCCCTCTAGAATATTAACAGGATAAGTAGAATTGCACAAAACTACAAGACAAAACAGCAAGTGAATATTGTGTGGAAATAAAATAGTAGAAATTAGTTTAGTATTGGCTAAAAGTAGCCAATGGTTGAATGAACCCCCCAAACACTACCTACAACTAACATTTATGTTTTAAATCTTGCAAGGGTGTTGGGAAGAACTAGTTTGCCCCCTCCCCCTTAGAAGGCAGTCTAAACTTATATTTTAATGAAAAAAAATATTTAATTAAAAATGTGCCCCATGTTCATGTCATAGCAGTCCCATAGCAATCCCACTACCATCTAATGTCTGTGGCTAAATTTAGAGGTATGATACTGGTGTCCCACTAGCTTCAATACAGTTTCTGCTTTCAATTCCAAACACGTTGAACAAAATATCATTTGGGGGTTAAAACAGTCATAGCATTATTTCCCTTGAGCCCCAGTTATGCAGTAATTTAATGATTGTTCAATGCAATCATGAGCTCTCCACTGTTTATTGATATTGCTTTTCTATTTCTTTTTCAGGGTTGCGTCTCTTATTGATTTTTTTAAGATGTTTTAAAAACTATAAAGCCTATTATAAAGTTTATTTTTATTTGTAATACGTGGTGGATTATTTGTAAATTTGTAAGCCAAGTTTCTCTAAAGAATCCATTGCATGTCTAACATAGAGTCAGAGATCTGATGATTGGAGTAATTATCATTCAGCAGGTTTCAACTGATGATGCTTTGTTGAAATGCCAGACACGATACCTTAGTGACTGGTGGGTAGTGTCGCCACACCAGCAATGCCAGCAACTGATGATCTCCTCAGGTGTCATGTAAAGCATGTGACCCTGCCCTATCCACAATTGATCTCTGTAATGCAAATGATCATTTGTCATTGTCTTATATAGACAAGACTCAGGTGGCATAGAATGGTGCACCACTGTCTCTCATAATGAACGGTGTAATTACAAAAATTCCTTGTGCTCATCCCAGTTCCCAGGGCAACCATATTAGAGCCCATCAGGACACTGCAGTTAATGCATACTCATTCAACATAAAAACACAAACTGTTCTGTTGGATGATCTACGTATTTTACTAGGAAGCCTAGAATATGCAAAATTATACTGTAAGAAAGCTGTATTGAATGAAGAAAAGTAGAGTTGTAAAAGTTTAATATTTTATATACTGTATAAAATCACTACAACTATACTTAGAAAAGAGTTTGAAAATGTATGTGATTTTTTTAAGTTATTTAAATTTTTTATGTATATATTTATTCATTGTGCAGTTTACACATGTGTGGTTACATAAATGGAAATGTGCATAGGTCAGCAAATCATAGCAGTCATTCACAAACCTTCTCTCACTAATGTGAACTCAACGTGGTAAGACGAATAAAACTAGTAAGACAAATTTGTTGTTATGGTTTTCTCAAATTTGAATAACACCATTGCTCTTTTCACTGTGCTTTAGTCAGTGGTTTAGCAAGAGATTTAGGGGCACCAGTACAACTTTGGACTTGCCCCCCCCCCCCCCTCGTTGTGCTCCTAATTAAACTTCCACCACATTTGAAAGATTTGTGCTGCAGTGCATTCAGCGGTGTGCTCTTGAACTCCTGAATGCAGCAATTTTGGTGTGTTTCAAATAGGGCACAAAACCAGGAGTATTTTTGACCTGTGGTTAGGGCTGTGCCTTGAAAACCAGAAGTATTTTATACCTGTGATTTTCACAGCAAAATTTTTAGGCTGGGTTCACACTACTGCGAATTGGACGTGGGTTTCCCTGCATCCAATTTGCATGTCAGAAGCCTGTGACCGGCTCTCAATGGAGCCGGTTCACACAGCTCCAGGACAGCTGCGGAGCGAATTGCACAGGAGTCCTGTGCGTCTTCTTGTCCGAATCAGGTCTGAATTTAGCCAAACAATCAGATGGAAATCGGACCTGAAGTGGTGAACAGGGACGCAACAGACCCCAGTATGAAAGACCATTAACTAATTGCCGACCGCCCGCCGTCATATTACTGCGGGACGGTGGCACTGCTACGCGGGAGCACGTAGCTCTACGTCCTCCCTTTAGCAGCTTGTAGGGCGCGCGCGCGCGCCCCCCGAGTCCCGCGCGCGTGCCCGGCGGGTACGATCGCCGGCGGGCACCAGCGATTGCTCGTTACAGAGCGGGGAACGGGAGGTATGTGTGTAAACACATACCTCTCGTTTCTGTCAGCGGGGGAAACGCTGATCTTCTGTCCATACAATGTATGGACAGAATATCAGTGATTTCCCCTAGTGAGGCTACCCCCCCTATATAGTTAGAACACACCAGGACCACACTTAACCCCTTCCCTGCCCCCTAGTGTTAACCCTTTCACTGCCAATGGCATTTTTATAGTAATATAATGCATTTTTATAGCATTGATCGCTATTAAAATGCCAATGGTCCCAAAAATGTGTCAAAAGTGTCCGATGTGTCCGCCATAATATCGCAGTACCGAAAAAAAATGCTGATCGCCGCCATTACTAGTAAAAAAAAATAATAATAAAAATGCCATAAAACGACCCCCTTTTTTGTAAACGCTATAAATTTTGCGCAAACCAATTAATAAACGCTAATTGCGATTTTTTTTTTTACGAAAAATATGTAGAAGAATACGTATCGGCCTAAACTGAGGAAAAAAAATGTTTTTTTATATCTTTTTGGGGATTTTTATTATAGCAAAACTTAAAAAATATTGCATTTTTTTCAAAATAGTCGATTTATTTTTGTTTATAGCGCAAAAAATAAAAACCGCAGAGATGATCAAATACCACCAAAAGAAAGCTCTATTTGTGGGAAAAAAAGGACGCCAATTTTGTTTGGGAGCCATGTCGCACGACCGCGCAATTGTCAGTTAAAGCGACGCAGTGCCGAATCACAAAAAGTGCTCTGGTCTTTGGACAGCAATATGGTCCGGGGCTAAAGTGGTTAAGGGAGGGTGAACTGGGCTGGGTCCTACTTTGTTGCCCCTACAGTAATAATTTAAATATGTAAAGGTCCTGTCCACTAAAAAGATATTGAGTTATAGATGAGCATAAACACCTGGCTTTTATATACCTTGTATATTCTAACATTTCCCTTCCATAAACGTTACAGTTATGTGTTCATAGATGAGGCACTGTAAGTCATTTATACAAGTTATTGCCTTAGATATGTTGTCAGCCAATGTTGCTTTTAATACTGGTATTAGACCTATTTTAGGCATCACAGTGGCTAAGTGGTTAGCACTTTCGCCTAGCATCACTAAGGTTGTTGGTTCAAATCTCAACCACAACACTACCTGCCTGGAGATTGCATGTTTTCTCTCTGTGCCTCTGTGGGTTTTCTCCAGGTACTCCAGTTTCCCCCCCACACTCCAAAGGATGTATATGACTATGAATTAGGGACCTTAGTTGTAAGCTCCTTGAGGGCAGAGACTGATGTGAATGTACACAAATATATACCGGTAAGTGTAAAGTGCAGCATAAATTGACAGTGCTATGTGAGTACCTGTAATAAATAAAATAGATATGTTTTACATTCTTAAAACATAATATACCTTCTTCTTACAAAGTCTTTCAAAAAAATTGTAAATCTTGTCCTGGATTCAGTATTGTGTTTCATTAATTGCATAGAAAAAATAGCTATCAATTTGTACTGTGAGGGGAGAGAGAGACAGAGAGAGAGAGAGAGAGAGAGAGAAAGGAGAGAAATGCTGCTCTCACAGTGCTGCATCGAGACCGGTAAGTATAAGTGGGTTCTGAGGGGGATCCCAGTCGCAGAATGCTTTCTTACCCTAATCGGGCATTTTTTTTCCTTCCGAGAATAAAGCAAGAACCCACTACCCCGCTGAACCACATTGAATGATGGGTGTAGCCAAACTGCAGTGGGAGGGTCTTAAACAATTATTAAATACCAGGAGTGGATTATGTGCAGAGTTCAGCGATGCACTATGCACAAAGTGCAGGTTTCAGGAGTGTGCTATACATACATACATAGTGTAGTTTCTATTGGTATGGACATTGGGGGACTATACCGGTGCTAGTACACAGCATACAATGATACTTTTTTTTAAAAAAATATATAATTTATTTGGTACAAAACAAGAGATATAGAAAATAGTTATCACAAGGTATGATACAGATAATACATAGTTCAAAACAATAGGGTAGAAAGGCAAAAAACCAGGCAGCTGTAGGTCCTGATTAGACAAGCAGAGCGATGATCACAACCATAAAGTTGTTGAGCCCAATATATTTCGCCTAGATTCCGGCTTCATCAGGGGCTAGGTTGATACTTTGAAAACAGCTCTATTAATACAAAAAATTACATATTACAAAGGGACATATAGAACATAACCATATATTTATATACAGGTATGTGTGTGTACTTTGCTAACCTTGCGTGTCAGAGAGTGGAAATCCAGACCTGGAGACCGGGAAGGGGAGAGGGGGTTGAAAGGAGGGGGAGGGGGGGGGGGCCGGGGGGGCAGGGAGCCAAGAGAAGGATGGGGAAATGGGAAAAGAAAAAAAAAAAAGAGAGAGAGCGGCTCAACACTTGCAATCCAGAGGACAACACACTCGTCTAGTGGTCCAATGCACCACAATAGGGGCGAAGATGCATCTCCATAGAAGAGGAGAAAGAAAAATAGCTAAAAAAGAACCAAAAAGAGCGTAAGAGTTATAGCCTACCTATATATATCGCACAAAACTTTTTCTTTTATATTCAAAAAATTGGCTAAATCCATTAAAACTCACATAATTCTTTTAAAAAAGTGATGCAATGCCAGGAACAGCCACAAGGGAGCGTCCAAACATTACTGGCAACAACCAGGAGGGTGTGATGCTAAATCAGTCAATGTGACTTCCTACATAAAAAACAAACAAACAACATAACAACGAGCATTAGTTCAATTGGACACATACAGTGCAGAAAATAAGTATTTGAACACCCTGCTATTTTGCAAGTTCTCCCACTTGGAAATCATGGAGGGGTCTGAAATTGTTATCGTAGGTGCATGTCCACTGTGAGAGACATAATCAAAAAAAAAATCCAGAAATCACAATGTATGATTTTTTTAACTATTTATTTGTATGATACAGCTGCAAAGAAGTATTTGAACACCTGTCTATCAGCTAGAATTCTGACCCTCAAAGACCTGTTAGTCTGCCTTTAAAATGTCCACCTCCACTCCATTTATTATCCTAAATTAGATGCACCTGTTTGAGGTCATTAGCTGCATAAAGACACCTGTCCACCCCATACAATCAGTAAGAATCCAACTACTAACATGGCCAAGACCAAAGAGCTGTCCAAAGACACTAGAGACAAAATTGTACACCTCCACAAGGCTGGAAAGGGCTATGGGGAAATTGCCAAGCAGCTTGGTGAAAAAAGGTCCACTGTTGGAGCAATCATTAGAAAATGGATGAAGCTAAACATGACTGTCAATCTCCCTCGGACTGGGGCTCCATGCAAAATCTCACCTCGCGGGGTCTCAATGATCCTAAGAAAGGTGAGAAATCAGCCCAGGACTACACGGGAGGAGCTGGTCAATGACCTGAAAAGAGCTGGGACCACCGTTTCCAAGGTTACTGTTGGTAATACACTAAGACGTCATGGTTTGAAATCATGCATGGCACGGAAGGTTCCCCTGCTTAAACCAGCACATGTCAAGGCCCGTCTTAAGTTTGCCAATGACCATTTGGATGATCCAGAGGAGTCATGGGAGAAAGTCATGTGGTCAGATGAGACCAAAATAGAACTTTTTGGTCATAATTCCACAAACCGTGTTTGGAGGAAGAAGAATGATGAGTACCATCCCAAGAACACCATCCCTACTGTGAAGAATGGGGGTGGTAGCATCATGCTTTGGGGGTGTTTTTCTGCACATGGGACAGGGCGACTGCACTGTATTAAGGAGAGGATGACTGGGGCCATGTATTGCGAGATTTTGGGCAATAACCTCCTTCCCTCAGTTAGAGCTTTGAAGATGGGTCGAGGCTGGGTCTTCCAACATGACAATGACCCAAAGCACACAGCCAGGATAACCAAGGAGTGGCTCTGTAAGAAGCATATCAAGGTTCTGGCGTGGCCTAGCCAGTCTCCAGACCTAAACCCAATAGAGAATCTTTGGAGGGAGCTCAAACTCTGTGTTTCTCAGCGACAGCCCAGAAACCTGACTGATCTAGAGAAGATCTGTGTGGAGGAGTGGGCCAAAATCCCTCCTCCAGTGTGTGCAAACCTGGTGAAAAACTACAAGAAACGTTTGACCTCTGTAATTGCAAACAAAGGCTACTGTACCAAATATTAACATTGATTTTCTCAGGTGTTCAAATACTTATTTGCAGCTGTATCATACAAATAAATAGTTAAAAAAAATCATACATTGTGATTTCTGCAATTTTTTTTTTTGATTATGTCTCTCACAGTGGACATGCACCTACGATGACAATTTCAGACCCCTCCATGATTTCCAAGTGGGAGAACTTGCAAAATAGCAGGGTGTTCAAATACTTATTTTCTGCACTGTATATAGACAGTCCAGGAGACCTGTAAGAGTGTCAGCGATTTACCTATGGTGAAGATGTCACACCGTAGCGTTCCTAGCAAGTGCATTCAACATAGACAGATAAAGTAAGTCACCGCCAGTTTAAATAGATCTCCTCTCCCACACGTCCGAGCGTCTGACGTCATCGGGCGTGAGAGGACAAAAACGTCAGCGCGCCGCAGCCCAGGGAAAGTCCAAGCGCGCCTACAATGCCCAGAATGCCCCGCGATCTGATGCGTCGAGAGGGAAGGTGATTCCCCCCACACATCCACGATCATCCGCAGGCAGAGGGGCAGAGAGGCCACACCCACAGGGAGGAGTTGATATCGGAACCGATGGATGATCCCCATTGGTCCGATACGTAGATGGAAAGCGGCGTGGAGGATTCCCATACGGCTACAACACCGTGACAGACGGGCTAAGAGTGTAATAAAGCCCTTGGGTGTCCCTATGGAGAAAAGCATCCGCCCAAAAGAACGGCGCACAGGACGAAAGAGACGAGGATGTTGGCACTCGTTTGGGTGCCAGTGTAAAATAAAGCCAAGGTGAAAAGTGCTCTAGGGAACAAGAACAGGTCAACATTTCGACTATATAAGACAAGCAAGGTATATAACCTCCCAAGCCAAAAAGATGGCATAGAGAGGCAGCCGTAGACACACATAGCTGTATTACAATCTACCAAAGAATGAAAAATCAAAAGGGGAAGGAACAAACCAGCATGATAGTGCCAGAAAAGGATACATACTAATGATTAAACATTTATAACGATATTCTATATTAGGATAAAGACTAAACAAAGCATCAATTTATCTTAGAAAATTCTAGAAATAAAATAAAGAAAAAGGGGGAGGGGGGGGGGGGGGAGGGAAGGGGAGGTTGTTGGAAGGCCTATATGTTATAGGGGAGGGGAGGGGGGGGGGGAAAGACAAGGGAGACACATATACAAAGAGGAAGAACATATAGGACAAACATATAATGTACCCGAAGTGGGTGAGCTGCTGGCTCCCATAACAATTAGGCAATCTATTGACCTTTCCAGGAAAGAATCAAAAGGTGTTCAAGGAATATATATATATATATAGAGAAACCCATATACTTGATCAAACAGAGGGCACACTTAAAGAAATGACTTATAACTAATATACTCATTCAATCCTGGATATTGAGTCGCATTCAGGGATTGAATCCACCGTGTTTCAAGTTGGAGTAACGTGCGATCAATATCGCCGCCCCTTACATGTTGGGGTACGTGCTCAAGGGCTGCAAATTGGATCATTGATAGTTCAAAGTTGTGTTCCTTGCCCATGTGCCGGCTGATGGCAGTGGTCATCAGCTTCTTGCCAATGGGTCCTATGTGGTCGGAAATTCTTACATGAAAGGGCCTTTTGGTCTTCCCTACATAAAAACAACCACAAAGGCATTAAGCCAGGTATACTACCCCGATCGTTTGGCATGTAACCCGATGCCTGATGTTATGTACATGTCCATTTGGTAGTAAGGTGGTGGGGCCATATAGTATATATGGACACATTTTACATTTTTTGCACGGATATGTGCCAGTGGTTTTTCTAGGTAGGTCGCCTTTAGAGTCAAAATGACTTTGGACCAATTTGTCCCTCAATGAGGGTGCACGTCGATAAGTAATTTCAGGAGATTCCTTAATGAATTTCCGTACTGTGTTATCCGCTAGTAATAGGGGCCAAAATTGTCCCAAAACGGTTCTAAATTTCCAGTGATCAGTGGAGTATTGTGTGAGAATACGTATCGGCTGAAGAGTATTACTTTTTCTGTTAGGGAAAATTAGATCTCTACGCTCAGTTTTAGCTGCTCTGTTGTATGCTATTTTAAGGTTCTTATGACTGTATCCCCTCCTTCTTAGGCGAAGATACAGATCATCAGCCGCCACTTCATAATCCGCCTTCAGGGCACAATTGCGTTTAAGTCTTATGTACTGGCTATATGGTATGCTTTTTACCAAAGAGAGCGGGTGGCCACTGGAGGCGTGAAGAATTGTGTTTCCCGATGATGGTTTGCGATAGAGGGACGAAAAAACTGTTCCATCTGAGCCAATGGAGATTTTTAAATCCAGGAAGTTAATACTTTCCTGGCTACATTCCATGGTGAATTTTAAGTTGTATGCGTTAAATGACAAGCCCTTCATAAATTGATCAAGCTCTGATTGAGTGCCTGACCACAATAACAGGACGTCATCAATATATCTATACCATGAAATCACATGGTGCATGCACATAGATGGGTCCTCACTAGAAAAAAGTTCCTTCTCCCACCCCCCCAGGTACAGGTTGGCATACGATGGGGCACACTTAGTCCCCATCGCAACCCCCTGTACCTGGAGGTAGTGGGAGAGTCCAAACAAAAAAACATTTCTTGTCAAGATAAATCTTAGTAAATCCAAAATAAAAAAGATTGTACGTCTGAGCCTGATCACCTCTATCTCTAAGGATAGCTCCGATGGTCTCCAGGCCCTTTTCGTGTGGTATGGTATTGTACAAGCTTTCAATGTCTATGGCAACCAGCCATGTATTAGGAGGTACTGTAATTCCCTCTATCGTTTGCAACAAATCGATAGTATCTTTAATGTAGGAGGTCAAAGAAGTTACATGTGGACGAAGATAGCTATCGACCAGGGCACTAGCATTTTCAGTTAGACTAGCACATCCGGAGACAATGGGTCTACCGGGCGGGCTAGTTAACGATTTGTGGATTTTAGGTAAGGCGTACATGGTTGGAACCCTGGGTGCCTGTACGTTCAGAAAGTTCCAAGTATCTTTATTAATAGTGCCTTTGTGATACGCCTGGGTAATAATTGATAAAAATTCTTTATTAAAGTTGGAAAGTAGGGACTGTGAAATGGGTAAGTACCAATCAGTGTTATCCAAGATTTTTCTACACATATTCTCGTAATCAGATATATTCATAACCACAACATTTCCTCCTTTATCCGAGGGTTTGATTATGATTGCATGATTATTTTGAAGACTTTTAAGAGCTTGGCGCTGATTGAAGGTAAGATTGTTTACTTTGGCATCTGCTGTTAATTCTAATTTCCCAATTTCTTTGGTCGTTTGTTGTACAAACGACCAAATGCTAGCATTCTTATTTAATAAGGGGAAATTTTGAGACTTAGGTTTAAAGGAGATTGGTGGTGGAAAGGATACCTCTGGGGCACAAATGCCAACAGGGGACGGCACACATGATGATAAATCATCATCAGTGTGCCCCTCTTCCCAGAGCTCCATTAGTGTTTCAATGGCCTGAATTTCATCAGCATCTTGTTTGAGTTGTTCAAAAGATAGCAAATCAGATTCAGACGATTGTTTGTCAAACATTACTTTGAAAATAAGTTTTCGTGCAAAGAGGTGGATGTCTTTTATCATCTGAAATCTATCCCCTCCCACCTGTGGACAAAAGGTAAGGCCTAATTTGAGGACCTCCACCTCATGTTGACTCAGTGGGATAGAGGAAAGATTAATAACCTCCAAATCAATATTCGAAGTCATTATTCTATCTCCGTTGGTTGCATCATGGATGAGGACAGATTGTCCACTGGTTTCACTAAAAAAATTGTAGCTATCTTTGGATCTGCATTTGCCGCACTATGAGAAACTACTGAGGAAAGATTTGGTTCACTTACCCGTCTGGTAGATAAATTACCTGGCGATAGGGAAAATGCAATACCAGGTGTTGAGGCCCGACTTGGGTGCGCAGTTGTGGAGTTTATTACTTGTGGAGTATCTAGATGCATTGAACGCGCAAAAGATGATGCCCGGAAAGTGTCCAAAGTGGATGAACTAACTAATGGACGTTTCGTAATGGTAGACCCGGTGCGCGTAAGTGAATCCGAAGAAGCTGATTGTCGATCTCCTTTGCGTTTTTTGGGCAGTCGATCATGGGATAAATCCCTATAAACTGTTGATTGACTAGAGACTGTGGAAGAAACGGAAGAGATGTTAGGTATATTCACATTAGTAGGTACATTTCTTATAGGGGGATGGCTTTGCGGTCTATTCGACGTTGATTCGTTCCATTTATATGCATATTTATTGTCGTAAGCTGCTTTGTCCCTCAGGAATTTACCTTCTTTCATATTTATTAAATCAGCTGTATACTCCTCTAAATGTTCTTTGAGATTTTTTTCCCGATCAATGAACAACTGATTGGAGGTAGATAAGATTAGTTCCGTGTACCATGTATTTATTTGACTGTCAAGCTCTGTGATTTCACTATCATATTGGTCACAGAGAATATGCATCATCTCAAAAGAGCAATTTTGAAGAGTATCTTCCCATTTGGATTTAACTGAGTCCTCAACCTTCCTCAAATTCGGGAAGATTTGTACTCGCAAACCCCAAGGGACTATTTGATTATCACAATATTTGGCAAAGTATTGTTTATGCCAGAATACCCTGACCTTCTTTTCCAATAAACGCTGGAGTCTGGAGAAGGCTCTATCCAGTTCAGGAATAGTAATCTCGGCAGAATTCTGACTTGCTTGAATTTTGAACATAAATCCCTCCCATGCTGAGCCACAAAAGTTGGCCATATCAAGGGACCTAGAAACACAGAGAATCAGACAGCACACACACCTTCGGACAAACAGAACTAACAGGGAACAAGACAACAAAAAGAGAACACACAAGAGGCTTACAAACAGTCCAGACCTATCCAACAATGTTACAAAGCAAAAATATAATACAGAGTTTCAAGAAAATATTTTCATATATATAAATTAGTATTGCAGTGATTTAGACCTATCGGATCCCTGTTTAGTGTATTGAAACACTGGTAATTTGTATAGGGAAAAAGGCACGATGATCGTGGATGTGTGGGGGGAATCACCTTCCCTCTCGACGCATCAGATCGCGGGGCATTCTGGGCATTGTAGGCGCGCTTGGACTTTCCCTGGGCTGCGGCGCGCTGACGTTTTTGTCCTCTCACGCCCGATGACGTCAGACGCTCGGACGTGTGGGAGAGGAGATCTATTTAAACTGGCGGTGACTTACTTTATCTGTCTATGTTGAATGCACTTGCTAGGAACGCTACGGTGTGACATCTTCACCATAGGTAAATCGCTGACACTCTTACAGGTCTCCTGGACTGTCTATATATGTGTCCAATTGAACTAATGCTCGTTGTTATGTTGTTTGTTTGTTTTTTATGTAGGAAGTCACATTGACTGATTTAGCATCACACCCTCCTGGTTGTTGCCAGTAATGTTTGGACGCTCCCTTGTGGCTGTTCCTGGCATTGCATCACTTTTTTAAAAGAATTATGTGAGTTTTAATGGATTTAGCCAATTTTTTGAATATAAAAGAAAAAGTTTTGTGCGATATATATAGGTAGGCTATAACTCTTACGCTCTTTTTGGTTCTTTTTTAGCTATTTTTCTTTCTCCTCTTCTATGGAGATGCATCTTCGCCCCTATTGTGGTGCATTGGACCACTAGACGAGTGTGTTGTCCTCTGGATTGCAAGTGTTGAGCCGCTCTCTCTCTTTTTTTTTTTTTTTTCCCATTTCCCCATCCTTCTCTTGGCTCCCTGCCCCCCCGGCCCCCCCCCCCTCCCCCTCCTTTCAACCCCCTCTCCCCTTCCCGGTCTCCAGGTCTGGATTTCCACTCTCTGACACGCAAGGTTAGCAAAGTACACACACATACCTGTATATAAATATATGGTTATGTTCTATATGTCCCTTTGTAATATGTAATTTTTTGTATTAATAGAGCTGTTTTCAAAGTATCAACCTAGCCCCTGATGAAGCCGGAATCTAGGCGAAATATATTGGGCTCAACAACTTTATGGTTGTGATCATCGCTCTGCTTGTCTAATCAGGACCTACAGCTGCCTGGTTTTTTGCCTTTCTACCCTATTGTTTTGAACTATGTATTATCTGTATCATACCTTGTGATAACTATTTTCTATATCTCTTGTTTTGTACCAAATAAATTATATATTTTTTTTAAAAAAAGTATCATTGTATGCTGTGTACTAGCACCGGTATAGTCCCCCAATGTCCATACCAATAGAATCTATTACTATATGGGATGAGGTGCGACAGATTTTTGTAAAACTATTTTGACCTATCTGATCCCACTTCTTGCCTTTTTCCCTATACATAGTGTAGTGTTCAGGGGTGTGCTACATACAGCATGCAGGGTTCAGGAGTGCACTATGTATAACTCAACCACGCCCTCCACCTACCACGCTAAACCACATTGAATGGTGGGTGTGGCCAAATTGCAGTGGGAGGGTCTTAAAGAGGTATTAAATACCAGGTATTAAATTGCATTATGTGCAAAGTTTAGGGATGCACTATGCACAAAGTGAAGGTTTCAGAAGTGTGCTACTTACATACATAGTGTAGAGTTCAGGGGTGTGCTACATAAAGAGTGCAGAGTTCAGGGATGCACTATGCACAAAGTGCAGGTTTCAGGAGTGATCTACTTACATACAGAGTGCAGGGTTTAGGAGCGTGCTATTTACAGAGTGCATAGTTTAGGGGGTGGCTTTGTACAGAGTTCAAAGGTGTGTTATGTACAGAGTGCAAAATTTAGGGGTGTGTTATCTACAGAGTGCAGGTTTCAGAGGTGTGCTTTGCATACAGTGCAGAGTTCAGGAGTGCACTATATACAGAGCGCAGGGTTTAGGAGTGCCTATGTACAGAGTGCAGGGTATAGGGGTGTGCCATGTACAGAGTGCAGTCTTTAGGAGTTCTCTACAAACAGAATGCAGAGTTCAAGACTGTGCTATGTACAGGGTGCAGAGTTCAGGAGTGTGCTACTCACAGAAAGCCGAGATCAGGGTGAGTTATGCATAGAACTCAGGTCTCAGGTGTGCTCTACATACAGAGTGCAAGGCTCAGGAGTGTGCTATGTTCATAGTGTACAATAGTATCTAGGGGTGTGCTCTGTATAGAGTGGAGGTTTCAGGGGTACACTACTTACAGTACTGAAGATGGAACAGAGGTACTGAAGATGGAAGAGAGGGTACCGAGGGACAGGAGGAACACGAGCGGCAGCAGGCGTTGATAGGAGTACTTGCAGCAGGTGATGTGGTCCCAGGCAGGCTGGTAGAACATCATGTCAGGAACGGTAACTGTATAATAGCAACCAGAAATATCGACTGGAGTGATTAGTTCAGATCAGTAGCCTTTTTGTTTTTGAATCAAGGCAAGTTGCATGAAACACCTCCAGAATGCAACTAAAATGGCTCTCTAAAGCGAGGTACACACAATCGTACTCACACGATTATTGGACAAATTTACACCTATTTTTTGTTGCACGTTAGTCTCATATCGAAAGTGCTTACTCAACATACGAAGATTCCCGAACGACAGAATTCAACGTCAGAAGTTATATGTTGTATGTTTTTTTATGGAATTGCCTGTCAGGCCCCGTACACACGGCAGAGAACCTCGACGGGCGTAACACATCGTTCCGCCCGTCGAGGTTCTCTGTCGGCCGTCAGAATCGGCGACCCGCCCGTCGGGAAAGGCAACCAGCCATTCATCCCAACGGGCCGTCGATCAAATAGAGAACCTGCTCTCTATTTGCTCGACGTGTTTCCCGACGTCCGGGGCTCGCCGAGAGCGTACACACGGCTGAGGTTCTCGGCAGAATGCGGCTCCCAGCGAGGTTCTCGCTGGTTTCTGCCGAGAACCTCGGCCGTGTGTACGGGGCTTCAAAAGCACCATACCAACGTTCAGAAAATCGGCAGATCGGACGAAATTTTACTTTACCGATTTTCTGGTCGTGTGTATGGAGGGTATTTCCTAGTTATCTATTCTCTGTGTCAAATTTTAACATTTACTTCCAGGATCGCAGTTAAATAATGGCATCCATTATTTTTGTTTCCTCTGTCATAGATCTTGTCTACAGAGCACCATTTGAGAAGAAAAACCCAACCATAATTAATATATCATTCGTGCTAGCAACAATTATTAATTTGTGTTTAGGATCCTAGCGGTTTTTAATCAGTCATTTTCTCTGTACCTGGTCTTGAGAGCATTGGCTGCAATCCCACTGCCACTCATCCCTGCTGAGGATCTTGACAAGACAGAAACAATAAATGTCTTGATAAACATTGTCCCTAGCTTGTGTAAACAGGGAACAATGCTTGAAGTTGACTAATTATAATGAGTCTGAACAGCAGACACTTGTGCCTTAGGGATTCTCCTGTCTTGTCATTTAACCCATTCCTCTTCTACAAACATTACAATAAAATGCTCTTGCTGGTGCTGTTAGATCCTTTGACGTATGAAGGGAAAATCAAGACTATGACCTTTGAAAATCAGTGATTGAAACCTATTCTGCTGCTCATTTATCAAAGGAAATGGACATCAGGTACCTCTAGAAATGCTTTAAGAATTCCATCAGGCAAAGTGGATGTTTTTTCAACATGTTTTGTGTTTGAAGAGCTACATTACATTTTTTTTTTTTTTTTTTTTAATGGAGATATGCGATACTAAAGCGTATCTCTGGTCAAGATATAAAATCATATATTAACCACTTCAAAACAGGGCACTTTGACCCCCTTCCTGTAACATAATGTATTTTATCCACTTAAGCCCCGGACCAATATGCTGCTAAAGGCGTTTATACAATTCGGCACTGCGTCGCTTTAACAGACAATTGTGCGGCCGTGCGACGTGGTTCCCAAACAAAATTGGCGTCCTTTTTTCCCCACACATAGAGCTTTCTTTTGGTGGTATTTGATCACCTCTGCGGTTTTTTTTGTTGCTCTATAAACAAAAATAGAGCGACAATTTTGAAAAAAATGCAATATTTTTTACTTTTTGCTATAATAAATATCCCCCAAAAACATATATAAATATTTTTTTTTCTTAATTTAGGCCGATACGTATTCTTCTACCTATTTTTGGTAAAAAAAATTGCAATAAGCGTTTATCGATTGGTTTGCGCAAAATGTATAGCGTTTACAAAATAGGGGATAGTTTTATTGCATTTTTTTTTTTTTTTACTACTAATGGCGCCGATCAGCGATTTTTTTCCGTGGCTGCGACATTATGGCGGACATTTCGGACAATTTTGACACATTTTTGGGACCATTGTCATTTTCACAGCAAAAAATGCATTTAAATTACATTGTTTATTGTGAAAATGTCAGTTGCAGTTTGGGAGTTAACCACAGGGGGCGCTGTAGGATTTGTGTGTTCCCTGTGTGTATTTACAACTGTAGGGGGGTGTGGCTGTAGGTCTGACGTCATCGATCGAGTCCCTATAAAAAGGGATCACTCGATCGATGCAGCCGCCACAGTGAAGCACGGGGAAGCCGTGTTTACATACGGCTCTCCCCGTTCTTCAGCTCCGGGGAGCGACCGCGAGCAGGCGGCTAGAAACTAATAGCCGTGCCCTCGTCCCGGATCGCTCCCCGCGGGTTTCCGACCGCGGCATGTAGCGGTGGGGGTCCCGATCGGACCCCTGACCCGCGCAAAGGCAGGGACGTTAATATACGCCCATTTGCCTTAACGTTCACTTCTGTCGACGTATATCTACATGCGGCGGTCGGGAAGTGGTTATTGTGATTTTATGTGATAGACCAACACAAATTGGTACATAATTGTGAATAAATGGAAAGAAAATGAAAAATGGTTTTCATTTTTTTTTGCAAATAAATATGTGAAAAGTGTGGCGTGCATTTATATTCAGCCCCATTTACTCCTAACTAAAATCTAGTGGAACCAATTGCCTTCAGAAGTTACCTAATTAGTAAGTACCATGTGTGTATAATTAAATCTCAGTATAAATACAGCTGTTCTGGGAAGTCCTCAGCGGTTTGTTAGAGAACCTTAGTGAACCAACAGCATCATAAAGGCCAAGGAACACACCAGACAGGTCAGGGATAAAGTTGTATCGTACATTTATGTTTTTGGCTGTAACATGACAAAATGTGGAAAATGTCAAGGAGTATGAATACTTTTTCGAGGCACTGTATGTGCAATGTCTTGCAAGTACTAATCAAGCACACATGGGGAACTGAAAAGAAACAGAAAGCAAGCCAAATCCCCACACCTCCCCTTCACAAGTTATGCCATTACTGTGTTACTCTGGGCCACCATGGTGTATATGTAGGAACTTGCATTCCTCTTTTGTTGATAGGGATACTAATACATACGCCTGCTCCTCATGCAGATCAGAGCAATAGGAAAGTCTCCTATACCCACATCAGGTGAGAGGGGTGCCGGTTTACATTATCCTGTAGATCTGGCACATGATTGCATTACAACCATCAGACAGTCTGAAGAAGGCTAAGTGCAAAAAAAAAAAAAAAAAAAGATTATTTGATTTAAAGTGGTTGTTAAGTCAGAAGTTTTTTTTTATCTTAATGCATTCTATTCTAGAGATTCAGCCCTCATCATTGGCTAAAAAAGAAGTGCAGCACCATTGGCTCCAGTCAATCAAAGACAGTGAGCCAATGAGGAAAGAAAGGTGGTGTGGGGCCGTGGCTCAGTGTCTGAATGAAACTGTGTGTTATCCCCTTATCTAGCTACCTGGTAGTGCTAATGCTAAATAAAAGTAATGTGAATGAATGCTAAAATCAAGGCAAAAGGGTAAAAATAAATAAGGGATTGATGCCACGCCCAATGTGTTCACAACGACATGCTCATTAATATATTACATGTGGGTGGTGTTGCGCAGTTCCTATGTTAATTACATGTGATAACAAAAGATAAAACCATCACATACATATATCAATCAATATTGAAAAAGTTATATATATATAAGGAAGATGTGATGAACAAATTATATAAACGTTAAAAACTACTCATAAAAGACATAACAAAACAGGCTTGTCAACAGGCAATGAGGTATGTTCCCCTCAGACCGCACTCCACATGGAAGGTTGTGATAGGAGGAGATTTGAATCTCTGCCTGGATCCCAAAGTAGATAGTACGTCCCATGCGCGGATGAGCGAGATGAGTCAGAGAAACAGACTAAAAAAGAAGATGTATCAACATCAGCTGGTAGATGTATGGCGAACAAAGCACATAAACCAAAGAGACTATACATTTTTCTCGCCCGTGCATGGGACGTACACCAGAATTGATTACTTTCTGGTAGAACATAGGATGCTTGAGCAGGTGGAGGATACAAAGATTGAAATTATAACTTTTTCAGATCATGCCCCTATCTCCCTTCAACTTAGAATGGGAGAACAAGATAATCGAAAATCAAACTGGCGATTAAATGAGGAATTGTTATTAGATAAGGAAATTGAAAAGAAAATAAGGCACGAGCTGCAACAATTTTTTAGAGAGAATAGTACTGAGGGTATGTCGGAAGCTATAATATGGGAGACCCATAAGGTTTTTGTTAGAGGAATTTTTATAAAAGAAGGGTCTAGAAAAAAAAAAAATATATAGATATAAGAAACAATCTAACTAAAGAAATATCAGAACTTGAACAGCTCCATAAAGGAATAGGCCAAAGAGATATACTCCAGAAACTTTATAGAAAAAGGGAAGAGTTCAGAGAACTCATAGAACAGCAAACTCGGGCAGAATTTAATATAATTAAGAAAGAACGATACCAATGGGGGAATAAGACGGGGAAATATTTAGCGAGTCTCCTAAAAAAGAAAAAAGCCATGAATTTTATAGAAAAAATAAAAACGAAAACGGGAGAAATAAGATTTAAAACCTCAGAGATTATAGATAACTTTCAAGAATTTTATAAAGAACTCTACTCAATCAATAAAGATAACACTAAAGAGGAAATAAAGTTAAGAGATGAACAAATTAAAATATATTTGGAGAAGTCAGAGTTAAACAGCATACCAGAACATAAACTTAAGATCTTAGAAATGCCCATAACAGAAGACGAAATTATAAAAATAATCAGGGAAATGCCCAGTGATAAAAGCCCCGGTCCGGATGGATTTACAACCTTATATTTTTAAAATATTGTCTGACGTATTGACTCCAAAATTATGCAGCTATTACAATGGAATAGGAGATAAATGGGAAATGAGGAAGGAGAGCTTAGAATCTTTAATAACTGTAATACCTAAAGAAGGTAAAGATAATAGCCTATGCTCCAGCTATAGACCGATCTCGCTCCTCAACATAGACCTAAAAATCTTTTCAAAAATTCTCGCCAACAGGATGAAAAATATCATGCCAGATGTAATACATATAGATCAGGTGGGGTTTATTACAGGAAGGGAAGGGAAAGACAACGGAATCCGTTCGCTTATGATTATAGAAGAAACCAAAAGAAGGGGAATTCCAGGTCTGTTAATGTCTGTAGACGCAGAAAAGGCCTTTGATCGAGTGGACTGGGGATTTACACAGAACACTTTAGAAAAACTAGGAATTGGCCTTAGAATGAGGCAGTGGATAGGAGCCCTGTATAATAAACCGACGGCAAGGATTAAAATCAATGGGAAGATATCAGATCCTTTTGAACTAAGGAATGGGACTCGACAGGGTTGCCCACTGTCGCCGTTGCTGTTTACGCTGGTATTAGAACCCCTTCTGAATATAATAAGGCGAAACCCGGATATCAAGGGGATAATGGTGGGAGGAGAGATACATAAAGTAGCAGCATACGCCGACGACATCCTATTCTATATATCAAACCCTAGGACAAGCTTGCCGAGCATAATTAAAACAATAAAAGAATACGGTATGCTGTCTAACTTTAAGATGAACCCAACTAAATCTGAAATATTGAACATCAATTTTTCTAAAAAAGAGGAGAAGGCCTTGCAGAAAGATTTCCCATTTTGTTGGAAAAAAGAGTTAAACTACCTGGGGATTAGACTAGGAAATTCTAAAGAGACCCTGTACAAATCCAATTTCATACCATTATTGAATAATATTAAAGAAGATCTTAATAGAATAGCACCAGGACAATTAACATGGACAGGGAGGATAAATATTTTTAAAATGATAATATTACCAAAAATTATTTACAAAATTCAGATGCTCCCAATACGAATCCCGCAAGCATTCTTCAAAAAACTGCAAGCAATGTTCCTTAAATTTATATGGAGGGGGAAAAAACCACGAATTAAGTTAACACTTTTAACAAAAGATAAGACACAAGGGGGGCTGGGAGCACCGGATTTTAAAAATTATTATTATTCAATTATTCTATCACGAATTATAGATTGGGCAAAAAATAACGTAGAAAAAAGATGGGTAGTTATGGAAAATAAATTAAGTAAATCTGCACTAGGGAAAATGATCTGGATCCCACCACAATATAGAGGACTAAGCCATGAAGCCCAAGATATCACAAAACACGCTTTAGCACTATGGGACCAGATTCACAGGAAAGAAGGATGGAGCTTTAACTCACCATTTATACCCCTAAAAAACACAAAATTTTTCCCTCCAGGAGAAACTTTAATGTTTGGTAATTGGATCAAGAAAGAGGACACTCAACTAAAAGATTTCATGGAACAAAATAGATTATTAACATTGCAGGAGATGGAAGAAAAGAGAGACACAGTGGTGATAGACGAATGGAGATACGTTCAATTAAGACACTTCTTTGAAGGTCTCTCACAGCCTATAAGATCCGAAACAAACTTGAGGCCATTTGAGAGACTTTGTACAAAGAAATTTGATAAGGGAACAATTTTGATGATATACGAAACTTTGAATGCCTTAAAAAAACAGAGCGTACCCCCATTCATCAAAAAATGGGAAGAAGAAACAGGCACATTAATAAATGAATTTGAAACCAGCCAGATAATAAATAGGGTTCATGTCACCTCTATAAATAACAAAGTAATGGAACAGAATTATAAATGTCTGGTAAGATGGTACCTTACACCAGACAAATTACATTCAGCTCTAGGAAATAATTCACGCTTATGTTGGAGAGGTTGTAGAGAGGTAGGCACAATGATACACATCTGGTGGTCTTGCCCAAAAATAAAATTTTTTTGGTTAAAAATAAGACAAAAAATTAAAGAAATAATAAACACAAATATACCGGAGGACTTTTGGGTTTGCGTGTTACATGGGGCTCGAATGCCAACTAAGAAATATCTAAAGACCCTAATCCCAGACTTTCTCAACGCCGCAAAAAGCCAGATCTCGAGTAACTGGAAACAAGAAAAAAGTCCTACATTAAGAGAATGGGGGAAAAAGGTGTGGACGAAATTTATTACAACGAATACTTAAGACATAGAGAGGAAGAAACCTGGGATGAATTTGAAGAAAAAATGGGATATCTGGAAAAAATATAAAGTTAAGTTGGAATACGCCGAAATGATGGAAGTTTAAGTAATAAAGAAGAGAGGGAATTATTAAATATTAAATAGAAGAGACGATAGAGGCCCAGGGGGAGGATGGGTGGGAGGCTGGGGGGGGGGGAGGAGGGGGAGGGGGGATGAGAGGGTGGAAAGAAAGGAAGGGGGGAAAAAAAAAAAAAAAAAGAAATAAATAATTATATACATATTCCCACTTATGATGCAAAACCAAAGTCGAGACATAATCATTGAAAGTAACCATGAGCAGGTCTCAAGCTACGGTTAAGACTGAAGTGAAAAAAAAAAGAAAAAAAAAAATAGAAAAAAAAAAGACCGCACTCCACATTGGGGGGACTGGAAGTATGTTGCTGCTGGTTGACGTGTTTCGAGGCATCTGGGGCCTCTTCATCAGAGCTCAGCAGTATAGACCCTTCCACAGACACTACTTATATAGAACTACATTCAATAAATGAATAGCAGGAGGCCACATCCTCTGCAGACCATAGGGGCCCTCCCAGGGGCCGTACAAAGAGATCTACATATGTATATATATAGTTGGGGAGGTGTATTGTAGATCCCCAATGAAAAACAATACATAATCAATAATCATGCAAATCTCCAATGGCCACTCTAGTGCCATGGAAAGAAAATCACCAAGGGCAGAGGTAGAAGAGAGAAAAGGGAGGAAAAAGGGGAAAAATAACTTAATTGAATTGAAGCACCAGAAGGGAGGCGATTTTGACTCACACAAAAAAGGTAAAAGTCACTCAAATGCTGCCAATGCACCGAAGACCAAATAGCGCAGTACCTTCACAGATAGTGGAGTACCTTAACAGATAGTGGCGCTGCAGACCCCCGCTCTACGTGGCGCGATGCAGGGTGTCATTATTTCTGAATGCTGGAGCGCAAACACTACTCCATCTGCGCTCCAAAGCGCCGATGCACCGAGTAGTGACGTCATCAGCAGTGGCCGCCTACCCGACGCTGGCTGGAATACGCGTCAGGCGGCGTGCTATAAACCAAGCTGCCACTAGGTGGCCACCTTCTTGGTGAAGACTTGATCATGGGGGAGTGAAAAACGGAAAGAGAGATGTTCACAGCAAATACAGAAGAGAGAAAGGAAAAGAAGAAGAAAAAGAAAAAAGAGAGATGTGAAAAAAACAGGGAAACACTACAGCTATGGCAGAATTAGTGTGAAAAGTAAAAACGAGAAGCAGAGAAAAAAAAGGGAGATTACTGATATAATAATAAAATAATTGAATAAATAAAATAATATAATATAATGAGGGGAAGAATGCGGTCCCTAGCAGAGTCATCCCAGTCGGCAGGGGGTGTGAGCCAATATATATATGTATATAAAAAACGGAAGGGCTGATCAAAGGCTAAAAAAATGATTAAATGCATATATATATATATATATATATATATATATATATATATATATATATATATATCTATCTACACATATATACATGTGTATGTACACGCCATAAAAGCATTAGAAATTGTGTTAAACAATCATTATAGAAAGCCAATAATATATATGGTTGTTACCAAAAAATGGGATCGACCTAAAATAGACAGCAAAATACACTTGGAAAGAGAATTGAATAATCAGAATAGTAAAAATGGTATATAAAAATGTATACAAAATGTATAAAAATGTTTTAAAAAGTAATTGTGCACTGATAAAATAAATAAATATACACGATACCTTCCCAGCAAGAAATGAGGATATTATACATAGGACACTTGGAAAAAGACCCTAGCGAAACTACCTAACACCACAATCATACCTCTGGAAATAGGGGCTAGATCTGGCCAATAATTACCTGATCTTATGAATTTCAGGATCTTCGTTGAGTCCACCAGGTGTAAGGCTCCCAAGGGTAAAAATCCAGTAGGCTTCCCGTTTGCAGAGCCTCTGGTGCCTCCGACCCCTGTCTAGGTCACCTATGATCGACTCAATGCCGAACACTTGCATACCAGAAGGGTCACCAAGGTGTGACTCCACGAAGTGCCTGGGGACTGGAAATGTAACTCTAGTGTTAAGAATGTCTCGCTTATGTTCACCAATCCGCACTCTCATGGCACGAGAAGTGCGGCCAACATAAAGGCGACCACAAGGGCACATGATTCCATAGACCAAAAACTCCGTCCCACAATTGATGAACTGCTTGCACTGGTGGACCTGGCCATTCAGGCCAGCTACTGTCTTTTTTCTGTGTCACATGAAAGTGCAAGTGCCACAGTTTCTGGTACTGCACTTATAGCTCCCCTTCTGATCGAACAAGGAGGTCCAGGCATTGGTAGATACATTATTGGATTTTGTGACGCGACTCGGAGCAATCATACTCCTCAGGTCCCGAGGCCTTCTAAATATAACATTGGGTTTAAAAGTGAGGACTCCGTTCAGGACGGGGTCTTGTTTTAGAATGTCCCAATTTTTCCTTATAATATTTTGTATTTAGAAGGCCTTGCTGGTATATTGGGTAGCGAAACAAGACGAAGAGGGGTCAGGAACACTGCTGGAGGAGGACTCTGGAAGACTATCGGCTGGACTGTCATAGAGGTCCCCATATTTCTTGCGGACTGCCTCTAGAAGTCCAGGATCGTAGGCCTTCTCTTTGAACTTTTCGATTAGAAGCTCGCTTTGGGCCAAATAGTCCTCCTTTTTTGTACAAGTGCGTTTCAGACGGCAGAACTGCCCATACGGAATATTTCTAATCCATCTGGGATGATGGTTACTCTTTGCATGAAGAAAAGAGTTGCCCCCACTAGGTTTAAAATGTGTCTTTGAGACAACAGTGCCGTCTGAATCACTACTCAGTTCGAGGTCCAAAAAAACAAGAACATCTTTGTTGATAACATGGGTAAATTCAGGTCCAAAAGAATTGGACTTGCAATGGGCGAGAAAATCGCCAAGTTCGCAGTCTGTTCCATCCCAGATAATTAAAATATCATCAATGTACCTGGCATATAGGACCAAGTTAGCCTTAAATGGATTGTTGTGCCAGATGGAGGCCATTTCCCAGTGGCCCATGAAAAGATAGGCATAACTGGGTGCAAACCTGCAATCTAATAGTAACTATTCTAGGCCCAATGCTAAGTATAAGGGTAGATCGCATAAGTCCAGATCCAAACATCAGTATCAGTCACCCCCTAAAGGTCGTCAGGCCACCCAAGTACCAATTTCTCCATTGGGTCTATCAGGTCCGGAGACATCTGCCACCTTTAGCCTGATAGATACCCAAATTAGGTTGGAGTCAATGACCAAGTTTCAAACCCATAATCCTTTCATGACCCTTGAGAACTCCGAGATCATGCCTAGCACCACACCCCCTCTGATTTTTTTAGGGGAGGAGACAGTTCTGGTAGAAGGGGCCAGGACGGAACAAGTGCCAGTGAATCCCTTAGCGATCATCCCTTCAGTGAAGAAGACAAGGAAAAGAGGGGAGGAACCAGACGAGGAAAAAGAGGAGGAAAGAAACATAAAGCGAGGCAGGGTCTAGTGGTATCTAACTCCACTATAAAAATCTTTAATCTATCTAGCTCGGTGTTCACCGACACCGAACTTGATCTTTTAAGAAAGGGCCTCAACTATGCTCCACCTAGTGAGCCCAATTTATTTGAGCTGTTCATTGACCTGAACAAGTACAGTAGGAAACTCACTCTCCAACGGTACTTTATTTTGAAAGATAGCGGACAGGACACTACAACAATTAGTGTGCCTGATTCCGTATCTGTAACCCCTGGAGAGACCAGTCCTGAGGACAATGACAGGGCTCTAAGCATGTTAGAGGATCTATATTTGGAATCCAATGGAGCCGAAGTGCCCCCCCCCCCCCTGGAAGTAGTTCCACCTGTGGAAAGTGAGATTACCCATACACAATTTAGACCCAAATCCTCCTTTTGTCCTCATTGGGCAAAGGGTAGGTTTATCTCTACCTTTTACAATGTTGTCTTTGAGTCTTTCAAGACAAAATTCCAACATGGAAGTACGAGAGACAACAAAAAAACAACATGGGAAGTTTCAGGACAGACTGACAAAAACTGTCAGTAGCCTTAAGGAAAACCAGGATGTAATCATTAGGAAAGCTGACAAAGGTGGAAGTCTGGTCATTCAAAATAGATCAGACTATATTGCAGAGGCAATGAGGCTACTGGGGGACACAGACACCTATAACAAATCAAAAAGGGACCCTGTCCTGGAATACACCAAGGAACTCAAGCTACTGCTTGATCACGCTCTCTTTGATACAGTTCTCACGAACAATGAATATTCCATTTTGTTTAATAGGTTTGCAGCTACCCCGCACTTTTACCACATCCCTAAAGTGCATAAGTGCTTGTCAAATCCCCCGGGTAGACCCATTATTTCGGGTATCGACAGCCTCTCGAGCAATTTGGTTTGCTACATCGATAATTTTTTACAAAATATAGTAACTAGCCTCCCGTCCTTTGTCAGGGACTCTAGCCATATGCTCGAGATTCTCTCACATTACACCTGGCAACCCAACTATAGATGGCTCTCTCTTGATGTTGCCTCCCTGTATACGTCCATTGAGCACAAACATGGCCTCAGGGCACTGAGTCACTATTTGTCAGGTGCCAATGATCTTAATCCCTTACAGGCGAAATGAATTTTGGACTCAGTAGAGTTTGCACTAACCCACAACCACTTCTCCTTTTTAGGGGAGCACTACTTACAGGTTAGAGGCACAGCTATGGGCAGCAGGTTTGCACCCATTTATGCCAATCTTTTCATGGGCCACTGGGAAATGGCCTCCATCTGACACAACAATCCAATTAAGGCTAACTTGGTCCTATATGTCAGGTACATTGATGATATTTTAATTATCTGGGATGGAACAGCCTGCGAACTTGGCGATTTTCTCGCCCATTGCAAGTCCAATTCTTTTGGACTTGAATTTACCCATGTTATCAACAAAGATGTTCTTGTTTTTTTGGACCTCGAACTGAGTAGTGATTCAGACGGCACTGTTGTCTCAAAGACACATTTTAAACCTAGTGGGGGCAACTCTTCATGCAAAGAGTAACCATCATCCCAGATGGATTAGAAATATTTCGTATGGGCAGTTCTGCCATCTGAAACGCACTTGTACAAAAAAGGAGGACTATTTGGCCCAAAGCAAGCTTCTAATCGAAAAGTTCAAAGAGAAGGCCTACGATCCTGGACTTCTAGAGGCAGCCCGCAAGAAATATGGGGACCTCTATGACAGTCCAGCCGATAGTCTTCCAGAGTCCTCCTCCAGCAGTGTTCCTGACCCCTCTTCGTCTTGTTTCGCTACCCAATATACCAGCAAGGCCTTCGAAATACAAAATATTATAAGGAAAAATTGGGACATTCTAAAACAAGACCCCGTCCTGAACGGACTCCTCCCTTTTAAACCCAATTTTATATTTAGAAGGCCTCGGGACCTGAGGAGTATGATTGCTCCGAGTCCAATAATGTATCTACCAATGCCTGGACCTCCTTGTTCGATCAGAAGGGGAGCTATAAGTGCAGTACCAGAAACTATGGCACTTGCACTTTCATGTGGCACAGAAAAAAGACAGTAGCTGGCCTGGATGGCCAGGTCCACCAGTGCAAGCAGTTCATCAATTGTTGGACAGAGTTTGTGGTCTATGGAATCATGTGCCCTTGTGGTCGCCTTTATGTTGGCCGCACTTCTCGTGCCATGAGAGTGCGGATTGGTGAACATAAGCGAGACATTCTTAACACTAGAGTTACATTTCCAGTCCCCAGGCACTTCGTGGAGTCACACCTTGGTGACCCTTCTGGTATGCAAGTGTTCGGCATTGAGTCGATCATAGGTGACCTAGACAGGGGTCGGAGGCACCAGAGGCTCTGCAAACGGGAAGCCTACTGGATTTTTACCCTTGGGAGCCTTACCCCTGGTGGACTCAACGAAGATCCTGAAATTCATAAGATCAGGTAATTATTGGCCAGATCTAGCCCCTATTTCCAGAGGTATGATTGTGGTGTTAGGTAGTTTCGCTAGGGTCTTTTTCCAAGTGTCCTATGTATAATATCCTCATTTCTTGCTGGGAAGGTATCGTGTATATTTATTTATTTTATCAGTGCACAATTACTTTTTAAAACATTTTTTTAATTTTCTCCTTATACATTTTTTATACATTTTGTATACATTTTTATATACCATTTTTCTGATTATTCAATTCTCTTTCCAAGTGTATTTTGCTGTCTATTTTAGGTCGATCCCATATTTTGGTAACGACCATATATATTATTGGCTTTCTATAATGATTGTTTAACACAATTTCTATTGCTTTTATGGAGTGTACATACACATGTATATATGTATATATATATACTGTATATATATATATATATATATATATATATATATATACACATATATGCATTTAATAATTTTTTTAGCCTTTGATCAGCCCTTCCGTTTTTTATATACATATATATATTGCCTCACACCCCCTGCCGACTGGGATGACTCTGCTAGGGAATCGCATTCTTCCCCTCATTATATTATATTATTTTATTTATTCAATTATTTTATTATTATATCAGTAATCTCCCTTTTTTCTCTCTGCTTCTCGTTTTTACTTTTCACACTAATTCTGCCATAGCTGTAGTGTTTCCCTGTTTTTTTCACATCTCTCTTTTTTCTTTTTCTTCTTTTTTCTTTTTTCTTCTTCTTTTCCTTTCTCTCTTGTGTCTTTGCTGTGCACATCTCTCTTTCCGTTTTTCACTCCCCCATGATCAATTCTTCACCAAGAAGGTGGCCACCTAGTGGCAGCTTGGTTTACAGCACGCCGCCTGACGTGTATTCCAGCCAGCGTCGGGTAGGCGGCCACTGCTGATGACGTCACTACTCGGCGCATCGGCGCTTTGGAGCGCAGATGGAGTAGTGTTTGCGCTCCAGCTTTCAGAAATAATGACACCCTGCATCGCGCCACGTGGAGTGGGGGTCTGCAGCGCCACTATCTGTGAAGGTACTCCACTATCTGTGAAGGTACTGCGCTATTTGGTCTTGGGTGCATTGGCAGCATTGGAGTGACTTTTACCTTTTTTGTGTGAGTCAAAATTGCCTCCCTTCTGGTGCTTCAATTCAATTAAGTTATTTTTCCCCTTTTTCCTCCCTTTTCTCTCTTCTACCTCTGCCCTTGGTGATTTTCTTTCCATGGCACTAGAGTGGCCATTGGAGATTTGCATGATTATTGATTATGTATTGTTTTTCATTGGGGATCTACAATACACCTCCCCAACTATATATATATACATATGTAGATCTCTTTGTACGGCCCCTGGGAGGGCCCTTATGGTCTGCAGAGGGTGTGGCCTCCAGCTATTCATTTATTGAATGTAGTGCTATATAAGTAGTGTCTGTGGAAGGGTCTATACTGCTGAGCTCTGATGAAGAGGCCCCAGATGCCTCGAAACGCGTCAGCCAGCAGCAACATACTTCCAGTCCCCCCATTGTGGAGTGCGGTCTGAGGGGAACATACCTCATTGTCTGTTGACAAGCCTGTTTTGTTATGTCTTTTGTGAGTAGTTTTTAATACTTTTACTATTCAATAAATTGTCAAGCGGTAATACACCAGGCTGGTCCGCCTTTCTTTTCTTTTTCTGTTTTCTGCCAGGACTTCCCCATCCACGAAGGGCAGCAAGGCCTCTGCTATTACCATTCTTGACAATTGTATGACTTTTTATGAAGATCTTCGAATAAGTGTTGGACAATCCACCCGTGCGCAGGAGTTTGCTTGTTTTTTCTGTAATTATATAAACGTGTTGTGATCCAAAAAAATTTTGCTAAACACACGGTAGCTGACAAGTGTCCCAGTGCTGTTATTCCGTGTCTGAATGGACACACAGAGCTGCTGCTCAGTTCAGGTTCCCCATAGCAAGCTGCTTGCTGGGAGGGCACTTGGCAGGAGGGAGGGGCCAGGAGCGAGTGATCCGAGAAAAGGAGGATCTGGGCTGCTCTGGGCAAAACCATTACACCGAGCAGGTATTTATATCGTGCCAACAATTTACATAGCAGATCAGGAGCCAGTTGGCACACAGAGGAGCTGGCTGGTCTACTAAAATAATCAGTATTACAATGTTGATGGGGGGAGTCCTGATCTTTTGGATAGGTCTGCACTTTACTTTGTGATAACAGAATTAATGGAAAGGGCCTTACATAGCTGCAAAGGAACAAGTTTTCCCCAACAATCGTTATGCCGCGTACACACAATAATTTTTCGGGTTCTAAAAAGTGACGTTTTTCAGGCTCTAGAAAAAAATATGTTTTTTTTCAAAAGAAAAGAAATCACCGCTCCAGGTGAGACCTGTAGACGATCAAGGATAATTAGATTACCAAGGTGCTGGCGATGCAAATAGCAATGATGATGAAGAAAAGAGGGAAGGACGGCTGCACTCCAAGGATTTTCAAACGAAAAAAGTTGTCTTTATTGTAAATCCAAAAACATGTACAGTCACAGCAATCAGCTGATCATTAATCTCTGAAGCCCACACACGATCGTTTTTAATTACATACATTTTTTTTTTAATTTTTTAGACCCCGAAAAATGATCGTGTGTACGCAGCATTATTCCTCCTTCATGATGAACCTTACTCCTCTGCACTAGGCATCAATGCCACATCTTCTCATCTTCTCTATGTCACAGTTCATATTTTAATCGTCCTTGAAGCCCTGTCTCTACTCTTCTGCTTTGTGTCCAGTCTTTACACCCCTACAAATCTTCCCTATCATGTTCTTATTCTTCCCCCTATGTTCAATGGCTTTGAAAAACTCAAAGGAGGTTGAGAGCAAGGCTTTTAGAAAATAAAATGAAAGTCCAGGACTGGAAATTCCCCTGTAACTTTTTGTACCCACTGGACGTCAGAGCCAGTAAAACATGGTCTAAGCTTGAAATACTGTACAGCTTACAACTATGGACAAAGAGGGAAAACAAATGCTGGTACCCAGAAAAAGTAGTCAGGCAAGTTATATTTTTATTCAGGATCTGATGGGGCAAGTGGAGGCGTGTGCAGCTTGTTGAGGCAGGCAGGGCAATAAGGCGGCGTACACACGGCCGAGGTTCTCGCTGAAAACCAGCGAGAACCTCGCTGGAATGCACATTCCAGCGAGGACCTCGGCCGTGTGTACGGTCTCGGCGAGCTTCCCGTCGGGAAGCCCGTCGAGCCGAAATAGAGAGCACGCTCTCTATTTCCTCGACGGCCCGCCTGGAAGAATGGCTGGTTGCCATTCCCGACGGGCGGGTCGCCGAATTCGACGGCCGGGAGAGAACCTCGACGGGCGGAACGATGTGTTCTGCCCGTCGAGGTTCTCTGCCGTGTGTACGGCGCCTAAGTCCTAGACTTGACAAGTCAACTTACAGTTTTAGTAAATGGGCATGTAAAGGATCTAAAACTCCTCTGGTGATAAAGTGGACTTGTGATAATGTAATGCATAGCTCAATACCTAATTCAGGAATTACAGCCAGAAAGTGCTTCTTCTACCTATTGCAGCTCCCATTCCCCTAAGTCAATACCCAATGCTAGAGTTGCTAGTCACATTACACTGGGAAAGGACGACAATAACAGGAAAGGGTAACTGTATTCCAGAGGAAGGTCTGGCAGGGCCTAATCTGGCACCGGCTGAATTGAATCTATGATACAGTCCAAAAGCAGGGCTGGCTGCAGGCCAGTATGATCAAGTAAATGGCTCCACGCTCAGGACTGGTAGCCGGCAAATGTAATCCAAAATATGGTTCTGAGATCAGGATGGGCAGCAGATCAGCATTGCCTATGAAAGAGTTTAAGGTCAAGGTATGCAGCAATTCAGAAGAATAGTAATTAAACCAAGCAGATGTCAGCAGGGAAAAGGGAATATGGGACAAGTAGATAAGGCAGGAATTACCTGAGAGATAGGTGGGGGACAAAAAGCGGAGCCTTGGACTCCCGATGCTTAAATCAGGAGGTGCAGACAGTTAGAGCAGAGCAGCCTTGGGCAGGGCTGTGTGGCCCCTAGCAATAATTGTCCAGCATAGGCTTGCCATCACCCCGGAGTGTTTCTTCATGTTATACAGCACAGTGCTTGTGCTGTGTATTTTGGCCATTTGTAACACCTGAAATACCTGGCTGATCCTGCCTGGCTCTGCCCTGTCCCCTGTAAACTGACCATGATTGATCATGGCTGCTGAGCCCTGACGCGGTGGTCAGTCGGACCGTTTCCAGCAGATGAATTTGATCGTGTGACGCGGTCTAACTCTCTACTGCCATGTCTCTTACCCCACTTCACTGTCCCTATTCCCCATTTTCTTTCCCATACTACTCCACTACCATTGATCCATACTTCCCTCTATTCCATCCTGTGCCACTGTCACTGCCTATTAACCCCCGTTCTTTCCAACCATAATTAGTGCCATTCTTCACCGACCCCTGCTGCCTTCTATATCACACTGCTTCACCGCCATCTTAAGTAGATGGCTGTGACTGCTACTTACAGACTTTGCAGCCTTTAAAGCTAATTCTTCAGTTGACTCGATTATTACTTCCAACGTTAAACTTCCAGAAGTTTAACTACAGAGAGATGAGAACAGGTAAAAAATGGTTTCTATTCACAGAATCATATAAGTCACCAAGAAGATAGTGTCACCATCCGTGGCACTTTGTTAGTTTTTCCCTAAGAATAGGCACACTGGGCTCAACTGGTTTTGTCCTATGTAAGTTACTATTATATTATGTTTATGGTTTTCATTTTGATAGACTTTTTGACTATAACAATGAAACTTTTGTTTCAACATCAGTAATCTGTGCAAAGTTGTTAAGATATTACTATCATTCCTTACTCGTTAAAACAAGTAAAAAGAAAAAAAAAAGACAATCAGCCAAGTCCAATAAGAGTTTAAAATTACAGTTACATGGCTAAATTATAAAGTCTAATATAAAGTATGTTCAGAATTTATCAGATATTACTTGTTTGCAGACAGGTTTATTTATTTTTTGTTTTAATAGCATTTTCTTTCAAATTGTATGCAAAATGTTAATGGGATTGTGTCTTGATAGCTTGCAGCTTTTTTTAGTTTTATCATGAGTGCACAGATTATGTAGCTTAAACTCATTCACATCACATTAATGCAACAGAGCTGTTAAGTGCTCAATATTAGCAGCAGGATACATCATATAGATTCCATTTGCATATCATATCGTGCATTAAAACGAGTGCATAATAGAATGTGTAACAATAGCCGGTGACTTCAAAAAGCAGTGATCTGTATTGAAAATAAAACAGTGCACCTCAACTGTCTTGCGTTGAGTTGTCTTTAACCTTAGACTTTACAAGTACTTAAGAAAAAAACCTTCCTGGATTTCTAAAATAAAGGAACTATGAAGACCATAGTACGAAAGAACAATTATAAAGACACTTTGCTGAAAATTATTATCATTATTTGTTGGCATTATCTATGATTATTCTATCGAAATAATAATTATATATATTAATATATTTATTCATATACTATAATAGGAATACTCTAATACCATAAATACCTTGCTATCTACCAGAACTTTGGAAATTAGTATAGTGTGAATTGCTGTATATTCAGTTTAACATTTTTATCTTAGTATTGCAATGGTATAAAGTTGGAACTTTCAGTTTAAATCACCTAAATACATTCCAGGTTCATCAAAACAAAAGATGTTCAAAGTTTTACAGTTTGTTTTCTTTACAAAGCAGCACAGCCTTAAAGGTAAAGGCTGACCCCTGCCAGCATTGCTACAGAGCTAGACGCTTGTTCTGTGTGTGGAAGCAGTAGTCTCTCTTCAGAGACCCCTGCTGGAACAGAGGCAGAGTTTTCCAATCGGCAAGGAACATGAGCACTATGAGGCACAATTTATTGGCCCAACTTAATGCTTCAGCAATGAAATAAAATCTGTGTGGACAAATTTCTGGTTGAAATCATAATTGTTGAAAAAGATCAAATGTATTTATCATATGGAACACATCTTGTACACCTAAAAATACAAAATTGTACACCTTCCATGAAATATATCCCCCAGATAAACAAATGCAACATACCGAAATATGGTAAGGTGAACCCACATATAGAAAACAGGAGATGGCAAACCCCACAGATGTGTCACCAGGATGAATACCCAGGTGGACACCAATTACAACCCCCACTGTATAAAGCCCAAGGTCAGGTGAAACTAACCACTAAACTGAATGTAGTGTTGGTTTACTCAAAATGTAAGACCAGTACCAATGTAGTAAAATAGATTATTTAATACAACCAAAAATAGCTCCTAAAGTGTTTACTGTACCATTGTACTTCTTCGAAAAATGTTTAATTGTAAATTTTCCTTTGCATTAGATTTATTCTTAATAAAGATTAGCTATTTTTTTTCCGTCAGCTGGAGCATTTGTTTTATATACCATACTATGCCATTACCATAAATGATTACACTAATAATTATATAAATTGAAAAAAACAAATAACCTTCTATTTCAGAGATATATATATATATAGGGCTGGAGCAAGGATTTTTGACACCCTAGACGAAACCTCATTTTGATGTCCCCTTGGCTCCTCCCCTGACCCCACCCCCTTTTCCCTGCCCATGTATACCCCACCTTTTAAATTAAGTGCCCATCAAATGCAGCCTCACCAGCACTCATCAAATGCAGCCTTACCAGTGCCCATCAAATGCAGCCTCTCCTGTGCCCATCAAATACAGTCTCAGCTGTGCCCCTCTATTCCGCCTTATCTGTGCCCTTCAAATACAGTCTCAACTGTGCCCATCAAATACAGTCTCAGCTGTGCCCATCAAATACAGTCTCAGCTGTGCCTCACCTGTGCCCATCAAATACAGTCTCAGCTGTGCCTCTCCATTCCGCCTCACCTGTGCCCATCAAATACAGTCTCTGCTGTGCCTCTCCATTCCGCCTCACCTGTGCCCATCAAATACAGTCTCAGTTGTGCCCATCAAATACATTCTCAGCTGTGCCCATCAAATACAGTCTCTGCTGTTCCCATCAAATACAGTCTCAGCTGTGCCTCTCCATTCCGCCTCACCTGTGCCCATCAAATACAGTCTCTGCTGTGCCTCTCCATTCCGCCTCACCTGTGCCCATCAAATACAGTCTCAGTTGTGCCCATCAAATACAGTCTCAGCTGTGCCCATCAAATACAGTCTCTGCTGTGCCCATCAAATACAGTCTCAGCTGTGCCTCTCCATTCCGCCTCACCTGTGCCCATCAAATACAGTCTCACCTGTGCCCATCCATCCATCCTGCCTCACCTGTGCCCATCAAATACATTCTCACCACTGCCAATCAATGCCTGGTGGGGGGGACTCGGTACATACTTGGCATTTGGGATGTGGCAGATCAGTAATTGTACATATACACACACATTTGCAAATTGTATATATTTGGGGTCCCAAACTCAAATTACCTAAGGGCCGCAAGACAAGTTTTCATATCCCATGGGGGCCGCATGCAAACTTTCAAACTTCAAAAACAGTACTGGTGTCAGCGAACGTATTATTAACCCCCAGCACTGGTGTCAGCAGACACATTATTAACCCCCAGCACTGGTGTCAGCAAATGCATTATTAACCCTGACCACTGCACTGCACATGGACCACTGCACACGGACCACTGCACACGGACCACTGCACTACACACTGACCACTACACTGCACACTGCCGACAGACCACTACACTACACACTGACCACTCACTATCATGGCACAGCACATCAAGGCTCAGAGCCCAGCACATCAGGGCACAGCACATCAGGGCACAGCACATCAGGGCACAGCACATCAGGGTACAGGGCACAGCACATCAGGGTACAGCACATCAAGGCACAGAGACCAGCAAATAAGGGCACATGGCACAGCACATCAGGGCACATGGCACAGTACATCATGGCACATGGCACAGCACATCAGGGCAAAGGGCACAGCACATCAGGGTACAGGGCACAGCACATCAGGGTACAGCACGTTAGGGTACAGGGCACAGCGCACATCAGGGTACAGGGCACAGTGCACATCAGGGCACAGTGCACATCAGGGCACAGCACACATCAGGGCACAGCACACATCAGGGCACAGGGCACAGCACATCAGGTTACAGGGTACAGCACATCAGGGTACAGGGCACAGCACATCAGGGTACAGGGCACAGCTCATCAGGGTATAGAGCCCAGCACATCAGAGCACAACAGGGTACAGGGCACATCAGAGCACAGCACATAGGGGTACAGCACAACAGGCCACATCAGGGTACAGGGCACAGCACATCAGGACAGTACATATCAGGACAGGGCACATGGCACATCAGGGTGCAGGGCACATGAAACAGCACATCAGGGTACAAAGCCCAGCAAATCAGTGTACATGGCACACATCAGGGTACATGGACCACAATCCGAGCACAATCAGGGCACATGGGGCATATCAGGGCACATCAGGGCACAATCAGGGCACATGAGAGCACATCAGGCACAGCACATCAGTACAGGGCACATGGCACATCAGGGTACAGGGCACAGGGTACCCTGATGTACAGAGCCCAGAACATCAGGGTACATGAGGCACATCAGGGTACATGAGGCACATCAGGGTACATGGGGCACATGGCACATCAGGGTACAAGGGGCACATGAGAGCACATCAGGGCACAATCAGGGCAAAGGTCAGTGTTTACTTGTTGTTTTCTTCAGATGCAGAGCAGTGTAGGAAGCGTCTGTCAGAGGTTCACTTCTCTCTCATGTCACGCTGCTACTCCCCGGTGGCCCCCCTCTCTTCTCGTCCATCTCAGATGATGTCACAAGCAAATGGGGATGGACGAGAAGAGAGGGGGGCCGCCAGGGAGTAGCAGCGTGACATGAGGGAGAAGTGAACCTCTGACAGACGCTTCCTGCCCTACTCTTCATGCACCTCGATCTACACTTCCGCGGCACCCGCCCTGCCTGCTGGCCATTTATTACCGGTCCGTGGGCCGTAAAAGGCCCGCGGGCCGGTACTTTGAGACCCCTGCCCTAGACAAAACCTCATTTTGCCACCCCCTTGGCTCCTCCCCGGACCCCACCCCCTTTTCCCTGCCCATGTATACCCCACCTTTTAAATTAAGTGCCCATCAAATGCAGCCTCACCAGCACTCATCAAATGCAGCCTTACCAGTGCCCATCAAATGCAGCCTCTCTGTGCCCATCAAATACAGTCTCCATTCCGCCTCACCTGTGCCCATCAAATACAGTCTCAGCTGTGCCCATAAAATACAGTCTCAGCTGTGCCCATCAAATACAGTCTCAGCTGTGCCTTTTCATTGCGCCTCACGTGTGCCCATCAAATACAGTCTCAGCTGTGCCCATTAAATACAGTCTCAGCTGTGCCTCTCCATTCAGCCTTCTCCTGTGCCCATCAAATACAGTCTCAACTGTGCCCATCAAATACAGTGTCAGCTGTTCCCATCAAATACAGTCTCAGCTGTGCCTCTCCATTCTGCCTCACCTGTGCCCATTAAATATAGTCTCAGCTGTGCCCATTAAATACAGTCTCAGCTGTGCCTCTCCTTTCCGCCTCACCTGTGCTTATCAAATACCGTCTCAACTGTGCCCATTAAATACAGTGTCAGCTGTTCCCATCAAATACAGTCTCAGCTGTGCCTCTCCATTCCGCCTCACCTGTGCCCATCAAATACAGTCTCTGCTGTGCCTCTCCATTCCGGCTCACCTGTGCCTATCAAATACAGTCTCAGCTGTGCCCATCAAATACAGTCTCAGCTGTGCCCATCAAATACAGTCTCAGCTGTGCCTCTCCATTCTGCCTCACCTGTGCCCATTAAATATAGTCTCAGTTGTGCCCATCAAATACAGTCTCAGCTGTGCCCATCAAATACAGTCTCTGCTGTGCCCCTCCATTCCGCCTCACCTGTGCCTATCAAATACAGTCTCAGCTGTGCCCATCAAATACAGTCTCAGCTGTGCCCATCAAATACAGTCTCAGCTGTGCCTCTCCATTCTGCCTCACCTGTGCCCATTAAATATAGTCTCAGCTGTGCCCATTAAATACAGTCTCAGCTGTGCCTCTCCATTCCGCCTCACCTGTGCTTATCAAATACAGTCTCAACTGTGCCCATTAAATACAGTGTCAGCTGTTCCCATCAAATACAGTCTCAGCTGTGCCTCTCCATTCCGCCTCACCCGTGCCCATCAAATACAGTCTCTGCTGTGCCTCTCCATTCCGCCTCACCTGTGCCTATCAAATACAGTCTCAGTTGTGCCCATCAAATACAGTCTCAGCTATGCTCATCAATACAGTCTCTGCTGTGCCCCTCCATTCCGCCTCACCTGTGCCCATCAAATACAGTCTCAGCTGTGCCCATCAAATACAGTCTCAGCTGTGCCCATCAAATACAGTCTCAGCTGTGCCTCTCCATTCTGCCTCACCTGTGCCCATCAAATATATTCTCAGCTGTGTCCATTAAATACAGTCTCAGCTGTGCCCATAAAATACAGTCTCAGCTGTGCCTCTCTATTTCGCCTCACCTGTGCCTATCAAATACAGTCTCAGTTGTGCCCATCAAATACAGTCTCAGTTGTGCCCATCAAATACAGTCTCAGCTGTACCCATCAAATACAGTCTCAGCTGTGCCCATCAAATACAGTCTCAGCTATGCCTCTCCATTCTGCCTCACCTGTGCCCATCAAATATAGTCTCAGCTGTGCCCATTAAATACAGTCTCAGCTGTGGCCATAAAATACAGTCTCAGCTGTGCCTCTCCATTCCGCCTCACCTGTGCCCATCAAATACAGTCTCAGCTGTGCCCATCCATCCATCCTGCCTCACCTGTGCCCATCAAATACAGTCTCACCACTGCCAATCAATGCCGGGTGGGGGGGGGGGCCTCGGTACATACTTGGCATTTGGGATGTGGCAGATCAGTAATTGTACATATACACACACATTTGCCAATTGCATGTCATTGTGAACATATTTAATATACTGTATATCATGACGGGATATGCATTAAATAATGTCCTTTAGTTTATATACAATACAGTTGTTCTATTATTCACCAAACATACAAAATTTAAAAACACCTTTCAAATGGCGACAGGGGGAACATAAACGAGAGCCAAGCAGATGTTACCATTTGCTGCCCACCTGGGGGAGACAAGTATAGAACCTAGATGCAGAACCGTAGCTACCCGTGTCCATTTCACTATATTCAAACAGTTAAAAAGAAACAGAACTAAAACGAGATTGAAAACAAGAATAGGAAAAAAAAAGAAGGAAGGGAGAGAAGGGAGAGGGGAGGTATATAGGGGTGAAGGGAAATGAAAAGGGGGGCTGGGAATTGTTGGCTCTGGGTGGCTGAGGCATTTGGGGGGTAGTGTTCATGTGTTGCCCCCATTTCCAAGGAGAGCCCCATGAAGGAGGGATCAACTGAAACAAAGCCACTGTATGCCTCCACAGTCTGATGGCAGGATTGGGCAGCTCTCCCTCCCGGTATCCATGACCCAAGGGGTATAAGACCCCTCCATACCCAGGAGGAGAACCAAGGCCCCCCTCCCTCCGATCACATTGGGTGGAAGGAGGCCTGCGCATTTAGGTTAGCCCACCCGTCCCGGCATGGATGACCAGTTTTGAGTAGGTTGCATGTAACTTTAACACAGAGGCATTACAATATAGACCTGTACATAATTCTGGCAACCTGAAATAGATCAGCAGTTAGGTTAGACATCACAAACTGTTAAGATCATTCATTAATTTTCAATGTCTGAGAATAGCCGGGCTGCAAGCTTCCACAGCTTCCACACACAGCGGTTCCCCAGGGTCTGTTGCGGTTCCCCGGGGTCTGTAGTTGTGAGAGAAATAGGGAGCATACCCATCCAGGCAGGGATGTACTATGACGTAATTATCACGAGACACCATCCCAAAGAAGGAATATGGGCACTGCATTAGTCTGTGTGGCACAGCCCTGCCAAGCCGTGTAGGGGCAATAGAACAGTTATTCAAGGAGAGGGGAGGCAGTGACATTCAATAGGAATGTTTGCAGTGAGCAGTAGCGGTAAGCACATTAGGACTCACATGGTCCCACTGGGGATAGTCGTCTGAATCTCTGCTCAGCTCTCCATGGTCGGGCTGAGCATTCCTCCAGGGTGCTGCTAAACCTGGACAGTTCGTTGATTGAGGTAGGAATTAAAGCCAGTTCGGCATTGGGATGTGTTTCGACTCCATGAAGAGGAAAAAAGCTGGCAGGTCTCCTGGCATGCGGAGAGTAAGCGAACACTGCTCCCTGCTGAAGGTAACTGAAAGGGAAAATCCCCATTTGTAGGTAGCACCTAGATGGCGGGCCATGTTTAGGACCGGGCGCAGCAGAGCTCGTCTCTGGAGAGTGGCCCTGGAAAGATCTTCACCGTTGCACCATTAAAGTCCACTGTGCCTTGCTCCTATGCTCTACAGATGATGGTCTCCTTCTAGGCATAGTGGTGCACCCTGCAGATAACGTCTCGTGGGCGATTAGTGTCTGTCTGCCGGGGGCCCAGAGTCCGATGGATTCGGTCCAGCTCTAGGTCGGTGGGAAGGGAATCATCTGTCAGCCTCCGAAAGATTGCCACTGCAGTCTCTGCCAAGTTCTCAGGTCCTGTGGCCTCCAGCACTCTGAGCCATAGGTTGTTGTGTCAGCTCCTATCCTCCATATCTCCCATGTGGAGCTGTAGAGACACCGCTGCTTGTGCATGGGACTCCTGGAGCGATTCAAGGGTAGATATGCCCTGCTGCAAGGTCTCCAAGGATGTTTCCCCAGTGGTCAGCCAAGAGGAGAGGGTTTGAACCTCCCATCTAACCTCTACAAAGTCCTTGTGGTGCTGCTCCTCTAGGTGGGCGAAAAGAGCCTCTATGTCTGCCTTTGTTGGTAATGCGTGGAGCAGTGCCCGCAGGTCTGAGTGAATACATAGGGTTAGCGGCTGGGATGAGGGACCCGATACCGAGCGAAAAGCAATCAAAGATTCTGCATAGGAGTCTGAGGTCAGAGAGGCAGCTGGAGAGGCTGGTTGTTCACTAGGGTCTGGTGATGTCTGCGACATGACGCATGGCTACGCCATCTTGGGAGCTGGAGAGGACTCCTGAGAGTTCGGGAAATAGCAAGGTATTTTCCCGCTGGCTTTTGCAATTTTCGCTGCCTGTCTACTTCCAGTCGCCTTCTTTTTATGGTAAAGGGCATGCTGTATGTTTATAGTTTAAAGAAGCCGGGGTAGTTGGGGGAGGGCCGGGAGCTCAGAAAGTTCATGTCTTCATCCAGCCACGTCCAGGCCATGCCCCACGATTAGTCCTTTTTTTTTTTATTGTTTATTTCTCAGCAAAAAGCCAGGCTGCGAGGGCCGTCGACATACAATTACAGCATTTGAAACAGGAAAAAAAGAAAAACCCTGTGTCGGGTAAACAAGAAGTCATACAATCACATATACACGTAATGGTATCTTATAGTACATGAATTAGAAATCCTAGTATTGTGACGTTTCATTGTGACCCGTTAACCGAATCCCCACGAGCTGGCCTTCCGAACCATTTTCCGTGTTCTGGAAGAGAGTAAAGCAGAAAGAAAGAAAGACAAGAAGAGAAAGGGGTAGAATGAGGTTAGGCATTAGATGGGGGGGAGGGGGGGCTGCACGAGCAGGGCTAGCCCAGGAAAGCACCCCTAAGGGCTTATCAAGGTTTTCAGTTTCCGTTTGGTACCCGGACATCTAAGCTAGCCTAGATACCGGGGACCTATCTACGGTCGATTGAGTCGGTAGGTGGCTATCCGTCTCCCTGAGTCTTTGTCCCTCATCTGAGTATTGGAAGATGTTATACAATTGCCATGTGTCTGAGTACGCCTCCCCTCGTTGCTGGCTGGAGAGGATCAGATTCTCCATGCGGCTGATCTCGTCCACTTTGTGTAGCCACATAGCTATGGTAGGTGGATGGGGGGACTTCCAGAAGAGGGGCACGCAGGCTTTGGCTGTGTCCACAAGGTGACGCACCACTGACTTTTTGTACACCCCTGGTGACAAATCGTTTGCGTGTAGGAGGAAATATGCCGGGTCATCTGGTACAACACTTCCTGTGAATTGTTGGGTGATCCGTCGTACCTCTCCCCAGAAGCCCCCGAGCCGCGGACAGGACCAAAATATATGTAGCATGGTGCCTCTATCCTGATGGCATCTCCAGCAAGTGGCCGAAGTGTCAGGGAACAGCTTACTGAGCATGTCTGGGGTTCTGTACCAGCGTGTGAGTACTTTATAGTTCGTTTCTTGCGTCCTGGCGCATACAGATGACCTATGAGTGAAGCGAACGATAGACTGTTTTTTGTTGAATGAGAAATGTGTACCCAGTTCCCTTTCCCATTTGGCTAGAGCGGGGATTTGGTAGTCTCCTGGTGGAGTGTTCAACATTGTATATGTTTGGGACAGGGCATGGGGAACCCCCCAGGGCTCATTACACAGTTCTTCTAAAGGCGTCAGCGGCACCTAATCGGTCGGGGGGTCCGGGAGGCTGCTCAAGAAATGGCGCAGCTGTTGTGCTCTCAGGAAGTTAAGGCAATATACGCCGTCAGGGGCCATCAGTTCTGTCGCCGTTTTCCACCTACCCCCCGCACTGAAGTGTGAAGCTTGAAACAGATCCGTCTTTGCCAAGTCGAGAAATTTCCCGTCCTGTAGGCGAGGTTCAAAAAGAGGGTGGCCCATAATAGGTCTAAGGGGGAGGTCTGTGATGACAGGGAAGACCGTTCAAAAAGGTCTGCACATATTTTAACCGTCTGCCCTATCAGAGGATGTTTGGTAACCTTAACGGAAAGAGCCGCATGGCACCAAGGGGTGCGGCGGAGAGGGATCTTGCATTGACCTTGCTCTACCCGTGTCCAGAGCTTAATATGGCTATGGCGGCACCAGTCAATCAACCTGACTAGATGTGCAGCATAGTAGTACTTACGTACATCCGGTAACGCCAGGCCGCCGTTTAGCTTGGGGAGGGAAAGTATCTCCCTGCGGATTCTCGACTTCTTCCCTGCCCATAGGAAGTGGGAGAATACGAAGTGTAGTTGCCGAAAGTATACTCCTGGTATGTGAATCGGAAGAGCCTGGAGGAGGTACAAGAATTTAGGTAGAATAGTCATTTTTAGTATATTGCACCTTCCCAGCCAGGAGTGAAGACCCCCTGCCCATTGTGATAATAATCTCCGGACCTCCGTCAGGAGGGGGGGGGGTTTAGTTTGTACAACTGAGAGAACGAGGGGGAGATGTATGTACCTAGATATTTTAGTGCAACCTCCGTCCATTTTCAAGTGAAAACTATCCCTGAGCCTCGTCAACTGTTGCGGGATCCCTACCCCCATGTCCTCCGACTTTGTCATGTTGATTTTTAGGTTCGACAACTTGCCATAAGTTTGAAACTCCCGTAGGAGAGCTGGGAGTGACGTGTCCGGGTCTGTAAGGGAGAATAGTAGGTTGTCCGCGTATGTGGAGACCTTGTATTGTGCCTCTGCAGTGCGAATACCTACAATGTCGGGGTTTTGTCGTACGCGGCACAGAAATGGCTCCAGTGAAAGCGCAAAGAGTAGGGGTGAGAGGGGGCACCCCTGTCTGGTCCCGTTGGTGATAGGGAAAGCGTCTGATAATACCCCGTTAACTCTCACCCGAGCCGTCGGACCTCTGTATATCGCCGCCACCCAGTTTTTCATTTTCTCCCCTAGGCCAACGTGATCTAAAGTGGCCATCATAAACTGCCAGTTAACCCTGTCAAATGCCTTCTCGGCATCAGTCCCCAAGAACAGGCATGGTGTCTTACTGGTGGAGGCAATATGCCGGAGGTTAAGTACCTTAATCGTATTGTCACAGGCTTCCCTGGTGGGTACGAATCCCACTTGATCTAAGTGCACTAAGTGTGGGAGGTGGCTCTGTAGCCTGGAGGCCAAGATTTTGGTGTACAACTTGAGGTCTATATTGAGGAGGGATATGGGACGGTAGCTACCACAGTTATTGGGGTCTTTACCCTCTTTTGGAATCACAGAGATTTGAGCCTGCAGTGTGGTGATGTGGAAGGACTTCCCCGCGCCCAGCTCATTAAATAATCGCACCATGTGATGACCTATTGATGAGAGTAGTGTCTTGTAGTACGCCACCGTAAGGCCGTCAGGCCCCGGAGCTTTACCTGGCTTGGCACTTTTCAGTGCGCATTGGAGCTCAGTTAGGGTGATAGGGTCTTCCAGGCCGTCCTTAGCTTCAGACGACAGGGAGGGCATCAAGGACGTGGAGATATAATTTTTTATCTCATCCCTTGTAGGGGGGGGTTTGGACAGGTTGTAAAGGGAACTGTAATTCCTGCGTAATTTGTTGGGGCGTAGATTGCTTTTTTCCTTTCGGGGACAGCACATGGGGGACATAGGAGGCCAGTCGGCGCGCGCGTATTGTGTTGGCTAGCAGTCTACCACATTTATCGCCCGACTTGTAGGTAAAGCGTCGGCACGTCTGAAGCGCTGCTTTAGCCTTGAAATGTAGTAGGTCCGTTATCTGTGAGCGTAGAACATCAAGTTCTGCTCCCATCTGTCTATTTGGTTTTGCCTTGTGCGTTGCTTCTAGTACTTGTAGTTTGGCCAGGAGCCGGTTCAGCTGTGCCGTGCGTTCTTTTTTTAGTCGCGCGCCGTGTTTAATCAGTATTCCCCGGGCCACCGCCTTATGAGCTTCCCATACTACCCCCATACTACTCCCATACTCGCTGTCAGGCACAGTATTGGTGGAGAAGTATTTCCCAACTCCCTCACTACCTCCGTCATGACTTCGTTATCCTGTAAGAGGCTCTCATTCACCCGCCAGGCTGGCCTCTGGTCCCGGGTTTTGTCAAAGATCGAGTAATGGACCCAATAGTGACCCCCCTGAATCGCGTCCAATTGTCCGCGCGGTAGTAAAAAGTAGTCGAGTCTCGAGTAATCCCTGTCTCTAGGGTGTAGGAGTCGCCATACATCTACCAGTTGCATAGTGTGCAGGGCAGCGTCAATCCTTTTTAGAGAGTCACGCGTCAGGGCAGATTTCCCGGTGGACGTGTCTTCGGTCGGGATTAGCGGAACATTTAGGTCTCCCCCTGCTATCAGCTGGCCTTCTGCGAAGCGCCTGAGTTGCCCCAGTCGTTTCCTAAGGAAGACCTCCTGTTGGGTATTTGGGGCATAGAGGTTGGCGAGTGTCACTGTCTTGGCTCCTATTCTGCCTTTCAGAAAGAGGTAGCGTCCCTCTCTGTCTGTCAGAAGATCTACAAGTGTCCACGGCACTCTTGCCGAGATGAGGATAGATACCCCCCTAGATTTGGCTTCCGAATACTGAGAGTGGTGTGCTGTAGGGTAGAATCTGTTTTTCAACAGCGGGAGTGTGCTTTCTTTAAAGTGTGTCTCCTGTAAGAACACAACGTCTGCCCCCATGTGCCGCATATCCTGTAGCAACATGCGCCTTTTTTCAGGCGTATTTAGGCCCTTAACGTTGAGCGAGATCACGGTGAGGTCGTCCATGCTCGTGCGCTCTGAGCCGGAAAAGGGGGTGGAGGGTTGGGGAGGTGGAGTGGAGGGTGGGGGGTTAGGTAGTAGGAAAAAGGAGAGGAAGAAGAGCAGACAGAGGTAGAAAAGAAATTCAAGTAGGAGGCTCCAGATGGGGCCTCCTATCAAGTATAACTAAATTAGCTAAGATCAGCTATAGGCACTCTGCGGGAAAACCCCAGATATCGAGTGCAGTCCTATATGGGGAAGATGAGCTAGACAGGGACCGTGAGCGAGCTCCCGGCCCTCCCCACCCAACCCCGGCCATAATATATGTTATGATAAGAAACAAAACTTTACTTTACCCGGCATTAAGCATCACATTGAACATTGATAACAGAACTGATAACCAATAAAACATTTAAGTGCATCAGGCAATTTAAGGCAAACATTGCGAAAGTGCTATTGGAGGGGCTCGGTGTCCCTATAATGAAGAGCCTAGGAACCCGAGTCCTTCATGTGAACATTACAACATTACCCCTCAGTCATCCCCAGATTCCATCCCCCACACCCAGGTGACGGGCCACCCCCACCCCCGGGGTTCTCTCCGCTTATCCAAAACTGAACCTGTAGGGTATTCCTTGGTGCAACATAAGCGCTCCTCCATATGGTCCCGTCCTGTGCCACCAGGAGGGGCCACTGCAAAGTGAAGTGTCCCCTTCTCCTCCACACACGGGGGTCTCCATGCAGGGCATCCCCTAACTTTCTACCACAGGCCCCTCGGGAGTCCCCCCCCCCCGACCCATAGGCCCCAGAACAGCGAGGAGGACCACAAGTAACAATCATAGCTCCTAGATCCCCATGAGCCTCATCATCATACCGCTGTCACATCAAGCCCAGTAGCCCCCACAGCCCCAGCTCCCCCGCCCCCCAGTCCCAAGACCCCGTTGTCCGTGTGTCCGGTCTGTCCTTGACCGTGTTTGGGCCTCTACGAGGGAGGCATACCCAGTATCTGCAGTGTCCCCGCCACTCACCCCTTGGGTCATCAAAGGGGGGGGGCTCTCCCCACAGTCTCGATGGGGACATCCCGGCCGGGGGTCCCCGCTTTCGGTCCAACAGCCTCTCCCCTGGCATAAGGGTCTCGTAGGGTGTGGAAACCCTACTCCACGTCTGGTCAAAGGTGGCATATCCAGGGTCAGTGTACTGGCATTGTGTCCGGACCCGGGTGTGTGGCAGGCAGGATAAAGGGGGAGCAAGGGGCGCAGGGAGGGGGGGCAGGGGGAGTCATCACCCCGGGAGTCCCCAGAACGTATTGCTTTTCAAACTGTCCACCATTGGGGGGGGGGCGGGCAGTCCGTGGGGGTTCGATGATAGTCTACTGCGGACCCCCGTGATGTGGGCAAAGAGAGAAGGGGGAACAAACAAAAAGAAAAAAAGGAAAAGGGGAAAAAAGGATGGGGGGAAACTGGAAGTCTCTGCAACAAGAGGCCTCGATATGCCGCTGCACCGGAACGGCCGGCCTGGCGGGGAATGAACTGAAGCCAGTCCGGGACTTGTATCGGTTCGGTTCCCATGTACCGGAACAGGGCCGGATGATCCGCGGTACTCTGGAGTGAGAAGGCAGTGTTGTCTTTGCGGAAGGTGACCGCTAGCAGGTAGCCCCAGCGGTATGTGTGTCCCATCTGTCTGGCAAGGTCCAGGATCGGCCGCAGCATCGCTCTTCAGCGTAGAGTTGCCCTGGAGAGGTCTGGTAAGATGCGCACCTGTGCCCCGTCCATCTCGATGTCCCCCAGGTCCCATGCACGTCGCAGGATGTCCTCCTTTTGTCCATAGCGGTGCAAGCGGCATACCACGTCCCGCGCCCTGTCTTGGTCTGCCGGCTTAGGCCCAAGCGCTCTGTGAGCCCTGTCCACCACGATCTCCGCCGTTGGGTCGTCCAAGATCTTCCGGAAGACACTCAAGACCTTGGCCCCGACATCTTCCACATCAGCAGGTTCAGGGATGCCGCGGAGACGTAAGTTATTGCGTCGGCTCCTATCTTCCACCTCTTCCAGGTGGAGCTGTAGAGAGATGGCGGCCTCGTGGTGATGGTCTCGGGCCTGTTCTAATGCCGCTACGCGATCTGCCAGGGAAGATACCGTTTTGTTCCTCCGCGGTGACTCGATCGGACGATTAGTCCTTTTTTAATTGTTACCACTGCTGTATTATTTATAATTCATATTTTTATTTTAAGTTATGTCATTTCAAGCTAGAAGAAGGACCCTAGAGATAAACCAAAATGTTACATAACATAACATTAATTTTATTACATGAATTATTTGGTCAGTTTTAACTTTTTTTTTTTTTTTTATAATGTTGTATTTTATTACTTTTTTATGAGGATCAGCAAACTTTGCGACAAGAACATTCATTTTTTTGGTGGATGGTTAGTTTTTTGTGGATGGTTTGTAACCTTATTTATCCTTCTAGGATGGCTTTAGACCCTACCTTTTGGGTACTTTTGATAGGGATAGATCACTTACTGTATATGTCCTAGTATATTTATTTGTATCCTTATAGCATGTTTTTTTCATCCTATGAACTATATTTACTGCTCTGTGATACAAGGGAAGACTAAAAGTGAAGCCACATATTTGGAGTGACCCCACATATTTTTTTCTTTGACATTTTTTCTTTTTTGAATTTTTCTTTCCTTTGGATGTATTTTTCTTCTATTGTACTTACTGTATGTGTAGTTATGTTGTATATATTTCTGGGCTAGATCTACAGTTGTGCTCATATGTTTACATACCCTGGCATCATTTATGATTTCTTGACCAGTTTTCAGAGAATATGGTTGATAACACAAAAACCTTTCTTTAAGTCATGGTTAGTGTTTGGCTGAAGCCATTTATTATCAATCAACTGTGTTTACTCTTTTAAATCATAATGAAAACAGAAACTACCCAAATGACCCGATCAAAAGTGTACATACTCCAGTTCTTAATACGGTGTATTGCCCCCTTTAACATCGGTGACAGCTTGAAGTCTTTTGTGGTATTTGTGGATGAAGCTCCCATTTCTCCGGGCAAAAAGCCTCCAGTTCTTGGGCTGACTTGCATGAACTGCACGTTTGAGATCTTCCCAGAGTGGCTCAATGATATTGAGGTCAGGAGACTGAGATGGCCACTCCAGAACCTTCACTTTATTCTGCTGTAGCCAATGACATGTGAAATAGTGACAAAAGGGGCGCTAGAAAAATGTAAAGATATAGGCCCAGATTCACAGAGCGATTACGCCTGCGCAACAGGAGATGCGCGTGCGTAAGTCTAAATGTGCGCGTGCGTTTCGTTGCGCGGCATCCCCAGAACGAGATACGCAAAAAATCGTCTTTTTTTTGTCCCGCGTAATTTCGTTAGACTGGCGCATCCGTCCGCGCAAAAGTGCGATAGACACACCATTGATTTGCTAGTCAAATATGCTAATGAGGGACTTACGGGGATCCACAAAACAACGTTGGGGCAGCGCAAGCGACGCAGTGTGCGCAACAGCAAAATGTCCTGTCTAAAATTAGAGCTGATAAAAGCTGGTCTAAAAAAAGAAAAAAAGTCTACTTGTCAGATAAAGCAATACTGTTAGTGAGGAGTTCAGCAGTCACACGTGTTGCTCAACAATCTGTATGCCAACATGCCAGGGGCATCGTCGCACATAGCTATACTACTGACTTTAGATGAACAACGAAGGAGGAGGGCACGGAGGATGGCACTAAGGAGGGCACGGGAGATGTTTTTTTTTTTTTGTTTTTATTTGCTTATATAAAATTTACAATTTAATCTAATCTAATACAATATTCTTATCTGATACAAGCCCCTCACTCTTCACTTGATATATCACACACGCATAGACATCTTTGGCATGAGTGATTCTGAGGTGTCTCGCATCTTCAGATTCACCCCTCATGCCATCCTGGAATTACCACAACCTTGCAGGAGGACATCAGCAGCCCAACACATGGCACTACCCATGACACCCATGACAGCTACATATACAATCAGAGCCCCATCCCCACAGATTTCGAACAGAACATGTATGGGGACAGCTGGCTGGTTGGTGAGTGACATGGGTGGCAGGCATGACTATCCCCTCCCGTGATGCACACCTCACAAGTGGCACATGCATGACTAACATCCTCCTGTCTTTTCCCTTCAAGGTGACTCTGCATATGCACTGGTACCCCATCTCATGACCCCATCTCATGCCAGCTCACATTATGCATCTTTGCACGTTAAACACACACATTAATCATGGCACAATGAGAATGCATGCATGCACACCACTGTGGTCCCTAGCACACACACACCACATCGTCATCACATTGGATTGGCACCAGTCCACCATGCAGGACTTGTGAGCTGCAACGCCATGCCACGGCTCCAATTATGTCACTGTACATTCATACACCATTCACACAGACCTGGGGATCACTTCTCCACCACAAATGAGGGTGACACCCCTTTTCCCGCAGGAATATCAACCCAACATTCCAAAATCATACACAAACAGAACCCAAAAAATTAAATAAATGACGAGCAAAAAAAAAAAATGCCCAGCAAAAATATAATTTAAACAAAATAACAACAAAGAAAACACATAAAAGACAAAAATCACTCTGCAAAACAGTCCCCAAATATCTCAAAGACACGTCACAAACAAACAAAAGCACCTTGCTGTAGAGGGAGGGATACAAAGGGATGTACTTTTGCAAAGGAAGTGCATTTGTGTCTGTCTATTTATGCTGTCTGCGTAGTTCACAAAGTTGCCCTAGTCCATTTCCAATTTCACTGATTGCGCCGCTTCCGAGTTGTGAGCATGCGCACAGCGGAGCTGACATGGTCTCCTTCACGCGCGCATGCGCGAGCCGGCCGGCCCTTCATTTGCATGGGGTCACGGCTCATTTCAATGTAACACGCCCACGTCCCTCCCAATTTGTATTACTCCTCCTTACGCCTCTGGAAAAAAAACCTTACGCTTGCGCAATTTCCTGCGCAAAAGCTACGTGAATCGGGGGATTACGCGGCTAGATGGCGCAAGTCTAACGTAAAGGCGGTGCGCTACGCCGGTCCAATAATGCGCCGATGTACGTGAATCTGGGCCATACACTCTATATTAATACTTAATTAGAACTATAACTTAAATGCCATAGTATGCATAAGTGCAAATGAATGCAAACAATTTGTAGTAATAAATGATGCCGTGAAATGATATATATTACAGTGAACAGTATATATATATTACAGTCATATCGCTATAAAAAGTCCATGTGCAAAAATGATTGCAAGTATTAAAAAATAAATAAATAAAGTCCCAGGAAAAGTTATGAATAAAGTCCAAGGTGCTCAATATATCTTCAAAGTGCAAACAGGGAAGTAATCCACCTTCACCAATGGGTCACCTTATTGAAAGATAGATGGCTCCTTACTAATTACTTCCCTGTTTGCACTTTGAAGATATATTGAGCACCTTGCACTTTGTTCATAACTTTTCCTGGGACTTTATTTATTTATTATTTGATACTTGCAGGGACTTGCAGTCTTGCAGTCTTCTTTTCTGAATAGCAAAAAAAGATACGCCGGCTATTCTTTATTTACGCAGCGTATCTCTTGATACGCTGCGTAAATAGCTTTCTGAATATGGCCCAAAGTGTTAATGGTTGTGGCCAAAAAGCTCAATTTTGGTCTCATCACTCCAAATGACTGTGCCAGAAGGTTTGATGCTTGGCTCTGTACTGTTTGGCGTATTGTAAGGATACTTTGTGGCATTTGCATAGTAATAGCTTTCTTCTGGCGACTCAACCATGCTGCCCATCTTTATTCAAGTGCTTCCTTTTTCTGCATCTTGAACCATCCACACCACATGTTTTCATAGAGTCCTGTACTTTGTATATCCCTTTCCTGCTTTATACAGTTCAACTACCTTTTCCCACAGATCTTTTGACAATTATTTTGCTTTCCCCATGTCAGAAACGTCAGTGCAGTACTGGATGAAAGATGCAAGGGTCTGTCAGGAGTCCAGAAACTCATTGACCTTTTATACACACACTAATTACAAGCAAACAGATGAGGATGGTTACCTTTAATAGGAAAGAAAAAAATTGCGCTAAAAACTTGTGAGAAATATATAAACCAGTAAAAACATATAATGAAATAAATAGCAAAATTAACAATCCTCATGTGCTAATAGTGAATAAATATTTAAAAGACATAGGGCCAGATTCACAAAGCACTTACTCCGGAGTATCACGAGATAGGCACGTGTAGGTCTAAAAATGCACACGCTTATCTATGCACCGTATCCCCAAAACGATATACGCCTGAAATCCACATTTTTTAGACCGACGTAATTTGGATAGACCGGCGCAGCGTGCGTGCAAAACTGCACTAGACACACCATTGATTTGCTATGCAAATATGGAAATGAGGGAGATACGCCGATCCACAAAAGTAAGTTTGTGCGGTGCAGTCTACACGATGTGCTTATCTGCTGCACGGCCAGTCTAAAATTAGACCATATAAAAGCTTGCTTAAAATTAGACAATCCGTCTACATGTCAGCAAAAGCAACACCATTAGGGCTGAGCTGAGCAGCCACACTTGCAGGACATTAATCTGTATGCCAACATGCCAGGGGCATCCTTGCTCATAGCTATACTACTGACTTTAGATGAGCGCAGAAGGAGGAGGGCACGGAGGAGGCCACGGGAGAGGATCTTTGTCAGGTATATCCGTGGGGTGAGCCCAATGGTAATAGGCCCCCCTTTTGGCTGGAATTAGGGTGCAATTGGAGAGATACCCTGTGTTAATAGAAGGGTAGATGTTGGTTCCTCAGCTTCCACTAATCAGTGAAATTGAGTAAAGGTGGATTAATTAGGTCAGGAGCCTGTGCAGGCCAGCAGGCCCAAAGATTGCTAAAGTAAAATGATCCTATGCTGCTATAAGGATGCCAGTTGTGACCGATGCACCCTAAACCATATAAAACAAAGAAAAAAATGTGTCTCTAGAGTCTAATAGGTAGGAATCCCTACTAGTGTGGTTACTAGTGTAATCAACCACACTAGTAGGGATTCCTACCTATTAGACTAAGGTATTAATTTAGCAGCGCCATTTCCCTTTCTACTATTCATATTTATATTAGCTCCCCACATAGGGATCCTACTGGGAGGAAACAGCTACTTTATTCACCATAGTGCGGACTCCCCTGTTCTTACACGGGAGAGGATCTGCCGACCGCCACTGGGCAAGGTACTGGCAACACTCCGGGCCAGATTCACAGAGCGATTACGCGTGCGCAACTGCTGTTGCGCGTGCGTAAGTCTAAATGTGCGCGTGCGTATAGTTGGACGCGATTCACAAAACAATATACGCCAGAAATCTACGTTTTTTGGTCCGGCGTAATTGAGTTAGACATTCGCTTCCCTTCGCGCAAAACTGCGCTAGACACACCATTGATTTGCTAGTCAAATATGCTAATGAGGGAGTTACGGGGATCCACAAAAAAACGCAGTTGCTGCGCAGGCTACGCGATGTGCGCAACTGCAAAATGTCCTGTCTAAAGTTAGAGCACATAAAAGCTGATCTAACTTTTGAAAAAAAGTCTAATTGTCAGATAAAGCAACACCGTTATTGAGGAGCAGACCACACACACGTGTTGCACTACAATTTGACTGCCAACATGCTAGGGGCATCGTCGCTCATAGCTGCACTAGTGAATATAGATGACCAAAGAAGGAGGAGGGCACGGAGGATGGCACGGGAGAGGGTATACCGCACCCGCATACACCTGTTTGGCATGAATGATTCAGAGGTCTTTCGCATCTTCAGATTCCCCCCTCATGCCATCCTGGAATTAACCACAACCTTGCAGGAGGACATCACCAGCCCAACACAACGCTCACATGCAGTGCAGCCACTGGTCAAGGTCCTGGCAACACTCCATGTCCTTGCCAGTGGCTCTTTTCAGCGTACAAGTGGAGTGGTGGCTGGGATGTCACAATCCTCCATGAGCAGATGTGTGCACCAGGTTGTCCCTGCAATCCTCACACGCTTGGCCAACCAAATCATCAAACCCACCACTGAGGAGCTTCGAATCAAGGCAATGGCAGATTTCTACCGAATTGCCAGATTCCCACGCACCATCGGGGCCATAGATTGCACACATGTGGCACTCCAGCCCCCCATGAGACCGAGCACATGTACCGCAATCGGAAGAATTGGCACTCCATCAACGTACAGGTGATAGTTGATGCCCAAGGCCTCATATGGCACGTCCGTGCCAAACACCCAGGGTCCAGCCATGACAGCTACATCTACAATCAAAGCCACATCCGAACAGAATTCGAACAGAACGTGTATGGGAACACCTGGCTGGTTGGTGAGTGACATGGGAGTCAGGCATGACTATCCCCTCCCGTGATGCACAACAGAAGTGGCACATGCATGACTAACATTCTCCTGTCTTTTCCTTTACAGGTGACTCTGCATATGCACTGGGACCCCATCTCATGACTCCTATCCGGAACCCCCAAACCCCAGGAGAGGAACGATACAATGAAGCACACATCAAAACCCGTGCAGTGGTGGAGCGCACCTTTGGCCTCCTGAAGTCACGTTTCCGATGCCTGGATAAGTCTGGGGGTACACTGTTGTATTCCCCAAACTTCGTGTGCCATATCATCGCTGCATGTTGCATGCTACACAATCTCGCAGTGAGGAAGGGCCTGCAGGTTGAGCTACGTGATGATCTGACCCCCCAACCAGAAAATCAACCCCTAACCGAGGATACCCCGTCTTCTGAGGGAAGAGCAGTCAGGAGGCAGCTCATATTGGGCATCTTTGCACGTTAAACACACACATTAATCATGGCACAATGAGAATGCATGCATGCACACCACTATGGTCCCTAGCACACACACCCCACATCCTCATCAAATTGGATTGGCACCAGTCCACCATGCAAGACTGGTGAGCAGTAACGCCACGTCAAGGCTCCAATTATGTCACTGTACATTCATACACCATTCACACGGACCTGGGAATCACTTCTCCCTGGTCCTGGGGAACCCTTCTCCACCAAAATTGAGGGTGACACCCCTTTTCCAGCAGGAATGTCACCCCCACATTCAAACATCATTCACAACCCAAAATATGCCAAAAAAGTCAAACAAACAAAAATGCTTAGAAAAAAAAAAAAAAAGCAGAGAACAAAAATAAAAAAGCTTTCAAAACAAACAAAAGGGGGAAAAAAAAATTATTGCCCTCTGCCTGAGCCACGCCTGGGGCGCCCCCGGCCACGGCCCCGGACCCTCAGGGGAGACGCATGGGGGAGGGGAAAAAGCCGGGGAAGGAGGAGCAGCCCCTGAGATCTGCCCACCTGGCGGCCTGCCCTCCAAGGCCACGGCTATTCTGTCCAGGGCAGCACCAAGTGTTGCCGTGTTGCCCTGGATAGCCTGGGTAAGGGCCCTCACATCCTGCCCAACGCCTGCTGCTGTAGTTTGCAGGTCATTTAGGCAGGTTGTGGAGGCCCGGGAGTGGGAGTCCAGGTTACCCAGGCTATCATTAATGGAGGACAGGCTCTGATCCACCCGCCCCATAGTCTGGCAGAGCTGTCTCAGAAGGCGGGTCTGGGTGGCCAGGTTCCTTCTCAGACAGGCGGGCATGAGATTGGGCGCCCCCCTGGTGCTTGGGGATGACCTCCTGGCTCTTGCTGATGGTTGTGGCCGGGGAGAAGGGGAGGCCCTTGTGAGGGGAGCCATGTTGGGGGAGGAGGGGGGGGGCTGACCCTTAGGGAGGGCAGGCTTCTTGCAGCCAGAGGGGAAGAGTCCGCAGAAACCAAAGGGCCAGTGCCTTCCATGGACTCCTCCTCCTCATGATTCTGCTCCTCCTCATGATCGTCCTCCGCATGATCCTCCCCCTCCTCTTGTTCCTCCTCTGCGGACTCTGGCCTTGTTGGGGGGGCCTCATTAGGCTGCTGTCCTGGGGTTGGAGCGGTCAGTCCAGATGGCCCTGCACCCTCCTGCACAGCTGTGGATGACACAAAACATTCACAGGTTGGAGGATCCACACACTTGCCACATATTCCCTTTCACCCCCTCCCCCACACATGCTACACACCTGAGAGAAATAAAAACCTTACCTGGCACCGCGGGGACCGGACTTGTGTCAAAGCCTGGCAGGCCCTCCACTTCATGCCGGTGAAAGGTCAGGGCCACCACACGCTCCGTCTCTGAAAATCTAACCCGGCATGGTGGGCCCCCTCCTGTGCCCCTGGCATGGGCATTTATTGCGGCCAGTTTTTTTTTCACCTCACGCCGGAGGTCATTTATTTTCTTTTCTATCCCAGAGCGGGTCCGTGTCTCCCCCTCCCCCGATGAATTGACCTGCTCCGTGATTATATCCAATATCTCCCTCCTCCTGGCCGGGGTGGTGGTGGCACTCTGCGGGCCGTGGAGAAAACGCCCATAGTCGGTAATGGCCCGGGCAAGAATTCTTTTTTCCCCCACAGTAAAATTGAGCTTTCTTTTTCTCTCAGTCATACTTCCAAACAAACTCACTAGCAGTCACCAAAAATCTGTCACAAATACAAGCACAACCAATCAGACAAGAACACACACAAAGAGAAAAAGAACAGCCAAAAATCACACTAGCACTCAGCAAGAAACACACACAAAAAAATCAGATGAAAAAAAAAAGCAAGAAAACAAACGCTCAGAAATCTATCAATCAAACAAACAGTCTCAAACACTTATCAAAATACACTTTCACAAAACTACCAACAAGCACAAGATCACACAGAACACTAATCTCACAACTACAAAACACACTCTAACGAACAACAGAGCAAAAGCACTTGATTCAATGGGAAGGGACACAAAGGGATGTACTTTTGCAATGGAAGGGCGTTTGTGTGTGTCTATTTATGCTGTCTGCGTAGTTCACAACATTGCCCTAGTCCATTTCCAATTTCAATGATTGCGCCGCTCCCGAGTTGTGAGCATGCGCACAACGGAGCTGACATGGTTTCCTTCACGCGCGCATGCGCGAGTCGGCCGGCCCTTCATTTGCATGGGGTCACGGCTCATTTCAATGTAACACGCCCACGTCCCTCCCAATTTGTATTACTCCTCCTTACGCCTACGGAAAAAACCTTACGTTTGCGCAAGCTCTTGCGTAAAAGCTACGTGAATCGCCGGATTACGCGGCTAGATTGCGCAAGTCTAACGGAAAAGTGGTGCGCTACGCCGGAATGATAATGCGCCGATCTACGTGAATCTGCCCCTCCATTTCCTTGCCAGTGGCTCTTTTCACCCTAATGGGTAAATATATATTTTATATACATTTTTTTCTGTTTAGTATATATTTTATAATAATTAATATAATAAATACATATTTTTATTTTTTTAACTAATATAAATTTACTAATTTTAATATTATTATAATTATCGTATTTAATATTATATAATAATAAAATAAAATTAATAAGAATAAAAGCACCTTGCTTCAGGAAGGGAAAAAAATTGGATGTACTTTTGCAATGGAAGGGTATTTCTCTCGGTCTATTTAAGCTCTGTGCATAGCTCACTAAGTCTGACGGGCCTAGTTCCTATCTAACTGATTGCACCGTGCCGAGTTCTGAGCATGCTCAGAGAGGTGCTGACCATAATCTGCTTCATGTGCACATGCCCAGTCTGGCCGGCCCTCATTTGCATGGGGTCACGGCTCATTTCAATGGAACACGCCCACGTCCTACCCACTTTGAATTACACTGCCTTACGCCTCGGAATTTACATTGCACCGGTGCAAATTTGGCCGAAAATACTACAAGGATACGGTACTTGCGCCTCGAAATTAAGCCGGTCTAACTTAAAGGAGTTGCACTACGCCGGTCCAAAAATGCCCCGATGTACGTGAATCTGGCCCACTGATTGCATTCAACAAAAAAGTCCATAAATTAAGTAAATAGATGGAAGGTATCGCATCAATAAAATCCATTCAAGTTTTAAAGGTTTTACATGATCGAGGCATTTTTTGCCAATTCCTCACCTCAATACTCAAACACAGTGGTGACCACGTTACATGGGTATGGAAAAGGACAAAAAATGCCTTGATCGTGTAAAACCTTTAAAACTTTAATGTATATACATTAAAGTGTTAAAGGTTTTACACGGCCAACACAGAGTTTCCCCGCTGGAATGCCAAAAGGGGAGGACGTCAATTGATGTCCTGTTGGCAATTCAGGTCCACGCTGTAGCTGTCATTCGGCTATAGCGCGGGCCTCAGGTGGTTAAATATTTATTCACTATTAGCACATGAGGATTGTTAATTTTGCTATTTATTTCAGTATAGGTTTTTACTGGTTTATGTATTTTTCACAAGTTTTTAGCGCGATTTTTTTCTTTCTCATTTTCTGATCACTGTTTGATGTTACACAGCAAGTCGCAGCTTGACATTTGCTTCACTAGCAACATTTATACACCCATGAATCTACGGGGTACTTTTTGTTACATTAGCGCAGTTTATTCCCGTTTTTTTCACAGGTTACCTTTAATAGCCATTCAAACCCCTTTGTGTCAACTTGTGTGCATGTTATTGGGCTAAAATCACGTAGTATGTAAACTTTTGGTCAGGATAATGTGGGTAGTTTCTGTTTTCATTATGATTTAAAAAGAGTAATCACCATTGATTGATAATAAATGGCTTAAGCCAAACACTAACCATGAGTAAAAGTAAAGTTTTTGTGTTGTCATTCATATTCTCTGACAAGAAATCATAAATTCTGCCAGGGTATGTAAACTTATGAGCACAACTGTATATGGGGTAAAACATTGGCATCCTCCATGGATATAGATGAATGAAGTTTTTATACTATGCTACTCCAATTACCTGAGCTATATTGCCTCTCATTTGTAACTATTGCTACATCTGTAATATAGCTCATGTCTGCAACTATATTTACCTGAGCTATACTGCCTCTCATATGCAAGTAGTATTATATCTACAATATTCACCTCAAGTATGCTACTATAATTACCTGAGCTATATTGCCTCTCATACGCAAGTACTATTACTCCACTAAGGTACCTTTCATATGCAAGTAAGAGTTGTTACTACAACTTCTATTTACTACGAGCTTGACATAAGTACAAATCCTCATAGGCCTTGTCCTAATTGTTTGAACATGTTCACTCTAACTTTTCTATGCTAGGAGTTGATGTTATTTCATAGCATCTCCCCTAGTGGCCTAATACATCCCTACATGCTAAGTTTGATATGATGTAGGAGTGACGCCTGGGGTCCCTTACTGATAATCACTTGCATGAAGTGGTGTATTGGGATATTGACCTTGAACTATAATTTTAAACGCTAAGCTCTGGTCACATGTTGTAATGCGCCCATGCTTAGTAGCTCAACGCCTTTCTTTATGTGACACAGAGATGATGTATAGATCCCCCAAACTTCTGTTGCGGGAAGTGAAGCCTGGGGTCCAATACTGAGTTGTCGCATAGAGAATCGCATTGAAATCCTTGCTAACTGCAGTTGTGGTTTACTCCGTTCACCAGTGCTGTTACATTTTAATGATTTTGAATCATGAATATATTTTGTATACTTTCTATACACAACACTCTAGTACTCATTTGTATTATTTAGGGGTTATATGTGACAAGTCCTCTTTTTCCTTTTGTTTTTGTTTGGGCCTGTATGAAGTCTATTAACAGAAATTTGTGTGCAGTTTTCTGCTAAAAGTACAACCAGTCTACCCATACCGACAATTCAGATTTTGAGTGAAAGTTGAAGAGCTATGCTAGCCATGTATTTGTAGATTTTATCACTCAGCTCTGTAGGCTAAACAAGAGAAATCACATAATTAAACAGCATGAATTGGGGAATCTGGAATCTGAACTTCCTCCCTACTGTATTCTAAAAGCTACAGTACTAATTTGAATATTCTGAATACTGGCGCAACTAATAGGATGTACATCTGACAATTTTACACAGTTTCCAGGTGGGGTTGATAGGGCCACCCATGAGTCATATTTCAGCAAATGCATCAGGAATTATGTATTGCTTGCCATACACCATCTGTCAATCTTTTCTATCTTTTGAGGGCTTTATTGATGTAATATCTGCAGTTGAGTAACTGGGTTTGTACACATGCTGATCCCATTTTGAGGCAGTCAGACTCACCCAATTGGATTTTTAAAATGTATTTTATATTATAGAGAATGGTATAAGAGAAGCTGAACACAGCTGTGGGTGGGCAATAACACTCAGAATTCCAAGATGGACTGGTAGAAACTTAAAGCTGAAGTCCAGGAATTCAGTCACTAGATTACTATGGAATAGGTCCAACAAGTGCATGCCACCTTATGGACTTATCTCTTTACAGTTTACATTTTTACTGAGCAGTGGGATTATAGTTATCACTGTACTTTTGGTGCTTCAAAGCTGGAACTTCTGGTCTCAGTTCCAGCAGCTGAGGAGTCCCATGCAGCCACTGTACCCACCCCTCCCCTCTTCCTGCCTCAAGACAGAGTTCTTTGTATTATATGATCCCATTCACAGAATAAAATAAAACTTCTTTAAATAATCAGCAGAGGGGAGGGGCAGACCGAGAAGTAGTGTTTAAAGCGGTGGTTCACCCTAAATCTACTCTGTCCCATCCGATTCAGCATACTGGCGTCAGCGCCAGTATACTGTTTTTTTTTTTTTAATAGCTCTAGTTACTGTTTAATGAATAATTTTCGTTTGTCTCCACCGCGGGTGAATGGCGCTGCTATAGTGCGTCACGCCTTCCGAAAATAGCCGATTTAGGACTCGGCTATTTCCGGCGCTATACCGCGCCTGCGCACAGACCTAGGAGCTGACTGCGCAGGCGCCGTATATATCCGCCTGCGCAGTCAGCTCCTAGGTCTGTGCGCAGGCGCCGTATAGAGCCGGAAATAGACGAGTCCTAAATCGGCTATTTTCGGAAGGCGTGACGCGCTATAGCAGCGCCATTCACCCGCGGTGGAGACAAACGAAAATTATTCATTAAACAGTAACTAGAGCTATTAAAAAAAAAAAAACAGTATACTGGCGCTGACGCCAATATGCTGAATCGGATGGGACAGAGTAGATTTAGGGTGAACCACCGCTTTAAGAAGATAGCTTCTTTCCCAGGCCATACTGGGCATAGGGCACACTGTCCGGACCCTGTACCCGCTAGCACTTGCTAGTCTGGAGCCGCTGCCGGGACCCCACACCCGCTAGCCTGGAGCCGCTGCCTGGATCCAATACCCACTAGCCTGGAGCTGCTGCCTGAACCTCACACCCGCTAGCCTGGAGCTGCTGCCTGGACCCCACACCTGCTAGCCTGGAGTCGCTGCCCAGACCCCGCACCCACTAACCTTGAGCCGCTGCCCTCACCCCGCTAGCCTGGAGCCGCTGCCTGGACCCCGCACCTGCTGACTTGTAGCCGCTGCCCTCACCCCACCAGGCTGGATGACACCCATCATTTATCTGGAGCGAAATCAAACATTTTGAGTTGTCACTGGAACAGGAATAGAGGGGTATTAAATGTAGCTCCCTTTATTGTTACACATTTTTATTTTTATATATTTAGCTTCATGTTACCATATTTAACATTGTCTTATAGAAGCAACAAATATTGTTTCAGAAGAAACTGCTTTTTTAAGAGTAAAATATAGGGTAAGTTATTGTTATAAGTTCAGTTCTAATCAATTACGCTGTGCCAGAAAATATTACTAATAAACATGTCACTGGTAATATATCTTACTCTTTTTTCCTTGGTTGACATGCATTTCTTTTTAGGAGTGTACCAGCATGTGAAGAATGCTAAATCTACCTGAAGGCAGAGAATAAACCAGCCACATTTAAAGCATTATCTTAAACGTTGGAAGATTTGAAGCAATTTGAAGAGCTTGGAAAAGGAAGTGTGGCATCTAGTGGTCACTTAGATCATGTCCTTGCTGTGCACTAAATTCAGTGAGGCAAATACATTTTGTAAATGTCTCTGTTACTTACAGAAACTTTACCATATAGTAAGGAAACCCAAAACCAAAAAAAAAAAAGGATTTATGCGGTACTTTGTTCTACTTAATTTCAGGCTTTTATGTCCTATGTGCAACTTAAACGTTTGGCTTCAAATACATTTCTGTGATCTGTCCATACCTAGCATTATAATGTCGTTTTGGATGTCTACAGCGCAAACTTTGAGTGTTCCCAACCCCTCTATATGTTATCCTCTCATTTAGTTTAATGTTGTTACTATGATCTGACCTTCTCTGAACGTTTGACTAAGCTCCTCAACTGCCAATGCTTGTGTAGATGTCATTGGACAGAAAGGATGTTTATTTTTAACATTCCAAAATGGAGAACAGGTTTTTTTTTAATAACCATGCTTATATAAGTATCACATTATTATTACTTTTGCAAGTTATTTATCAAGAGCTAAGTAAAGTGACTGAAGAGATTGTATGCTGCCAAGGACATTAGTTGCAGTAGACAAAGCATACAAAATTAAAAGCATGTACAGTATATAAAGAGTTGAAAATTAATTTCACATCTTTTACCCTTTTGATCAATATTTTACCTTTAATCACTGACAATACTTGCTATCACTTTTAACCTGCCATCTTCTTCAAAATGGAGGAAAACTCAATTGGGGAGAAGCTAATTAATGAGAGCAGCTACGTCACAAAAAAAATGACCCTTTATTGTGATTAAAACTTACAGTGCATCGGTAAAGTATTCACAGCGCTTCAGTTTTTCCACATTTTGTAATGTTATAGTCTAAAACTTAACAAACAATACCCCATAATGACAACGTAAAAGATGTTTGTTTGAAATCTTTGCAAATTTATTTAAAAAAAAATTATAATAAAAAAATTACATTGCCATAACACTCAAAATTGATCTCAGGTGCATCCTGTTTCCATTGATCATCCTTAACCACTTAAGACCCGGACCTTTAGGCAGCTAAAGGACCCGGCCAGGTTTTGCGATTCGGCACTGCATGTGCCCAGCCGTGCCATTCTGCCAACGTATATCGGCGTGAAGGGGTCCTTAATTGGTTAAGATGTTTCTACAACTTTATTGGAGTCCACTTGTGGTAAATTCAGTTGATTGGACCTGATTTGGAAAGTCACATACCTGTCTATATAAGGTCCCACAGTTAACAGTGCATGTCAGAGCACAAACCAAGCCATTAAGTCCAAGGAATCGTCTGTAGATCTCAGAGACAGGAATATATCGAGGCACAGACCTGGGGAAGGGTACAGAAAAATTGAAGGTCCCAATGAGCACAGTGGCCTCCATTATCTATGAATGGAAGGCATTTAGAACCACCAGGACTCTTCCTAGAGTGGGCCGCCTGGCCAAACTGAGCGATCGGGGGAGGAGGGCCTTAGTCAGGGAGGTGACCAAGAACCAGATGGTCACTCTGACAGAGCTCCAGTATTTCTCTGTGGAGAGAGGAGAACCTACCAGAAGAACAAATAACTCCGCTGCACTCCTCCAATCAGGCCTGTATGGTAGAGTGGTCAGACGGAAGCCACTCCTCAGTAAAAGGCACATGACAGCCTGCCTGGAGTTTGTCAAAAGGCACCTAAAGGATTCAGAATATGAGAAATAAAATTCTCTGGTCTGATGAAACAAAGAATGAACTCTTTGGCCTGAATGGCAAGCATTATGTCTGGAGAAAACCAGGCACCGCTCATCACCAATACCAATACCATCCCTACAGTGAAGCATTGTGGTGGCAGAGTCATGCTGTAGGGGTGTTTTTCAGCAGCAGGAACTGGGAGACTAGTTAAGATTGAGGGGATGATGAATGCAGCAATGTTCAAAAACATCCTTGATAAAAACCTGCTCCAGAGCGCTCTGGACCTCAGACTGGGGAAGGTTTAACATACCTAAGCATACAGCCAAGATAACAAAGGAGTGTTTACGGGACAACTCTGTGAATGTCCTTAAAGCGGGATTCCACCAGCAATTTTTTTTTTTTTAAAGTCAGCAGCTACTAACAGTTTAGCTGCTGACTTTTAATAAGGACACTTACCTGTCCTACTTGCCCGCGCCGACTTGTGAATGGGCGGCTGCTCTCTGAGAACACACACAGTTCCCAGAAAGCAGCGCGCCCCATTCACTAGGAGAAGATGAAGAAGAAGATGGACTGTGGCTACGGAAGAGACAGATTACGGACTTCCGCATAGCAACAGTTATTTCGGGTGAGTATAATTTTTTTTTTTTTTCACATTTTTTTTTCATTTTTTTTTATGATTTTTGGGCAAAAGTCATTTTCCTGGGTGGAACTCCACTTTAAGTGCCCAGCCAAAGCCCAGACTTGAACCCAATTTAATATCTCTGGAGATATCTGAAAATGGCTGCACACCAATGCCCCCCATCCAGTGGCGTAACCAGAGTTATGGGCGCCCGGGGCAGAATTTTTTTTCGCCCCCCCCCCCCCCTTGTATAATCATCCACTCTGGTTATAAGGATCTGTAATGTATCCCTCTCAGGGCTTTCAGCATGTAAGGGGTAAATTATTGCAGGATTAATCATTTAACCCCTTACTGTAGGGGTTAACAGACTGACCCCCCCCCCCACAACCACAGATCCCCCATCATAGACTGAACCCCCCCCCCCACAATCACAGATCCCCCATCACAGACTGACCCCCCCACAATCACAGATCCCCCATCACAGACTGACCCCCTAAATAACAGACCTCTTATCACAGACTGATCCCCCCCAATCACAGATGGATCCCCCAATCACAGATAGACCCCCCACAATCACAGACCCCCTATTTAACAGACCTCAGACAGTAACCCCCACCATAGTGCAGACCTCAGACAGTAACCCCCAGTAGTGCAGACCTCAGACAGTAACCCCCATAATAGTGCAGACCTCAGACAGTAACCCCAAGTAGTGCAGACCTCAGACAGTAACCCCCATAATAGTGCAGACCTCAGACAGTAACCCCCATAATAGTGCAGACCTCAGACAGTAACCCCCATAATAGTGCAGACCTCAGACAGTAACCCCCATAATAGTGCAGACCTCAGAGAATAACCCCCAGTAGTGCAGACCTCAGACAGTAATCCCCAGTAGTGCAGACCTCAGACAGTAACCCCCAGTAGTGCAGACCTCAGACAGTAACCCCCAAAATAGTGCAGACCTCAGACAATAACCCCCAGTAGTGCAGACCTCAGACAGTAACCCCCAGTAGTGCAGACCTCAGACAGTAACCCCCATAATAGTGCAGACCTCAGACAGTAACCCCCATAATAGTGCAGACCTCAGACAATAACCCCCAGTAGTGCAGACCTCAGACAGTAACCCCCAGTAGTGCAGACCTCAGACAGTAACCCCCATAATAGTGCAGACCTCAGACAGTAACCCCAAGTAGTGCAGACCTCAGACAATAACCCCCATAATAGTGCAGACCTCAGACAGTAACCCCAAGTAGTGCAGACCTCAGACAGTAACCCCCATAATAGTGCAGACCTCAGACAGTAACCCCCATAATAGTGCAGACCTCAGACAGTAACCCCCAGTAGTGAAGACCTCTGACAATAATCCCCAGTAGTGCAGACCTCAGACCTCAGACAGCGGCGTGTGTTGTTTCCCTCAAGCGCGGGCTCCTCCTCCTCTGTGGGTGTGAACAGAGAGGAGGGACGCCGCCGGGTGTACCAAGATGGCCGCCGCTCTGGAGCTAGGCCGAAGCCGGGGACTTTCCTAGGCCGAGGCTCCGGAGCGCTCCGCGGAGCCGGTGGATGGATTCGCCCCCCCCCATTTTTCGCCCGGTGCGACAGCCCCCCCTGCCCCCCCCCCCCACTACGCCAGTGCCCCCATCCAACCTGATGGTGCTTGAGAGGTCCTGCAAAGAATGGGAGAAACTGCCCAAAAATAGGTGTGCCAAGCTTGTAGCATTATACTCAGAAAGACTTAAAGGGGTTGTAAAGGTTTGTTTTTTGGTTCACTTACCTTTTCCTTCGATTTCCATTCTTAGGCCCCATACACACGTCTGAGAACCTCGTCGGGCTAAACTCATTGTTCCGCCCGACGAGGTTCTCGATGAGCGGTCGGAAAGCTCGTCGAGCCAAATTTCCAAAATAGAGAGAACCTGCTCTCTATTTTGGCTCGACGAGCTTCCCGACGGGAGGCTCGCCGAAACTGTACACACTACAGATTATCTCTGCAGAATATGTCTTCCAGCGAACTCTGTCGTGTGTACGCCGCCTAAAGGTTTTTTTCTTTGTCTGAAATTCTCACTTCCTGTTTCTCCTCAGTAAGCTTGCCACCACCATCATCCGAGTGGTGGAAACTCATTTAGAACAGCTTACTGAACACCTTACTGAGGAGAAACAGGAAGTTAGAAATTCAGACAAAGAAAAAAAACATTTAGAAGGGAAATTGAAAGAAAAAGGTAAGTGAACCAACAATGCACTAGCTTAAAGGAACCAATTTAGAAAAAAAAAAAAACAAGGGCAGCTTTAAGGGCTGTAATTGGTGCAAAAGCTGCTTTAACAAAGTATTAAGCAAAGGCTGTCAATACTTATGTACATGTAATTTTTTTAAGTTGTTTACTTTTAACAAATTTGCAAAGATTTTAAACAAACTTCTTTCATGTTGCCGTTATGGGATATTGTTTGTAGAATTTTCAGGAAAATAATGAATTTTACCCATTTTGTTATAAGGCTGTAACATAAAATGTGGAAAAAGTTAAGCGCTGTAAATACTTTCCAGGTTGCACTGTACATAAAAACAAAGAGAGAGAAAATAATATTTACAGAATTTTTGTCTGTACATCCAAATACTGTGCCCAGAATGCCCTTGTAGATTAATTGTAGGCAAACAAACTCAACAGACACTCGTCTATACAAAAAAAATTAACACATTTTTTTTATAACCTACCCTACAGGCAATTCTATATACAACGTAAAATGAAAGCCAAAAAAAGACAAACTGACATTAACATGGCTGAACTACTGTTTTGATACTTTTTTAATCCCCCTACAATTAAAGCACTTGATTAGTATTGCAAGCTTTGTTTCCTAGAGCAAACCAAATCAAACCCAGAGAGATTTTAATTTAGAAACTTCTTGCAGAGTCTGGCGTAGATCCAGGTGACTTTCCCTTCAAGTTTTTCCAGTTGTACACAAAATAGGCTTTGTATTGTGACCCAAACTTTTAATTATATGCAGTGGAGGCTGGTGCTCAAAATTGGGGGGATGGGTGACACAAACTTACATCAAACCCCCTACCCCTCGCGGGAGATTGACGGCAGCCATCATCTCCCCCCACGGGAGACAGACAGCGGCAATCTTCCACTATTCCCCCTCCCCAAAGGAGACAGCTGGCGAAAATCATCCAGCACACTCTTCACGGGAAACGGACAGCGGAGATCACTTGGCACAAATCCACCACGGGAGACGGATGGTAGATGCCTTACCTTATGAAGGCAGGGGGAAGGAAGAGCCCAGGCCGCTCGGTCTGATTCTCCCATCGAGCACACAGAGCAACATTCTCCTTCCGGCCGCATAGGAACAGGAAGTGTGTCCTATGACTCCCTGGCCAATTGGGGCTTTTTCGCTCCTGCACGACACTGAAATACAATACATAGATTCATGCATTGCATGAATCTATGTATCGTCGCTGCCGCCCACTATTCAGATGGCTGGCCCCCTGGTGAGCACCGGCCATCTGAATAACGGCAGCTGGTTGGCTTTGGAAGTGCCTATCGAGGGCGGGAAAACTTTGAGGGATCGATCCGAGGATGGCTGACTGAGAAAGGCAAGTGCCAGGCAGGGGGGGGGGGGGGGATTTGGCGGCATTTTAGGGGGAAACTGGCGGGAATTGCTGGGCACAGTGGCGATAATTGATGGCACAGTGGCTGCGTTTAGCATGGAACAGTGGCGACAATTGATGGGCACAATGACGACAATGGCATGGCACAGTGGCAAAAATGGCATGGCACAGTGGCTGCGTTTGGCATGGCACAGTGGTGGCAATTGATGGGCACAGTGGTGACAAAGGCATGGCACAATGGCTGTGTTTGGCATAGCACAGTGGCGACAATTGATGGCACAGTGGCTTTATTTGGCATGGCACAGTGGCGACAATTGATGGACACAGTGGCGCCAATGGCATGGCACCGGGGAAACAATTGATGGCATGGCACAGTGGTGACAATTGATGGGCACAGTGGCGACAATGGCAGGGCACAGTGGCTGCGTTTGGCATAGCACAGTGGCCACAATTGATGGCACAGTGGCGGCGTTTGGCATGGCACAGTGGCGACAATTGATGGCACAGTGGCTGCGTTTGGCATGGCACAGTGGTGAAAATTGATGGGCACAGTGGCGCCAATAGCATGGCACAGTGGTGACAATTGATGGCATGGCACAGTGGTGACAATTGATAGGCACAGTGGCATTAATTGATGGCACAGTGGCTGCGTTTGATGGCATGGCACAGTGGTGACAATTGATGGGCATAATGGCTGCGTTTTATGGCATGGCACAGTGGCTGCGACAATTTTATGGCACAGTGGCGACAATTTTATGGCACAGTGGTGACAATTTTATGGCACAGTGGCGGAAATTGATGGGCACAGTGGCGGCAATTGATGGGCACAGTGAGGCTGCAATCAATGTTTTTTTTTCCATTCGTTTGCACCCCACCTTTATTTATTGCTGCATTGCCTGCCCATAAGTGCCAGTCACCTGTCAGTGCCATCAGTGCCCATAAATGCTGCCTATCAGTGCCATCTAACAGTGCCAGCCACCTATCAGTGCACATAACTGCCGTCTACCAGTGCCAGCCACCTGTCAGTGCCATCAGTGCCCATAACTGCTGGCTATCAGTGCCAGCCACCTGTCAGTGCCATCAGTGCCCATAAGTGCTGCCTATCAGTGCCACCTGTCAGTGCTGCCCATCAGTGCCAGCCACCTGTCAGTGCCCATAGGTGACACCTATTAGTGCCCATCAGTCAGTGCTATTTATCAGTCCCCATCAGTCAGTGCCACCTATTAGTGACCATCAGTCAGTGCCACCTATCAGTGTCCATCAGTCAAACGGTATTAAAAAAAAAGTACTGGTAATCGGCATCGGCAAGTACATGAAAAAATGTATCTTGTAATCGGTCCTAAAAAAGTGGTATCGGGACAACCCTACTCTGAATCCTACCTGCCTTCTGACTACAGATTGACCCTGACTATTCTGAACCTTGTACCTGGACTGTCATTGGACCACTCTGCCTGTCTGCCAACCACAAGTACCTGTTTGCTTTGTAGAATGCTAACTTTAGGTTCCCCAGGGAGCGGAGTCTAAGCTCTAGCCTGCTTCTTCACCAGGGTCCCCGATGGTGGAAATGCACTTGCAGCAAGCTGGAACCAGGACGCAGCTTCCAGGTATGCCCAGCTGACATAGTGGTGTGCAGCCTTTTGCATTAGGGTGTGTACCCCAAAACTCAAACACACATGCTTTTCTCTGCAGCCTCAGCTGCACTGGACAGTGAATGAAAGGAAAGTGTGCCATGCCATCAAACACAGCCACTATGCCCATCAATTGTCGCCACTGTGCCATGCCATCAAATGCAGCCACTGTGCCATGAATTAATGCCACTGTGCCTATAAATTGTTACCACTGCGCCATGCCATCAATTGTCACCACTGTGCCCAGGAAAGTGTATTGTGCTGAGCAGCTTCCTGTTCATTCACAAATTGAAGTATAGTAAACACAGTTTGTTATGCTTTGGTTAAGATTGAACACAGCGAGTGAGTATGTTCGCTGTGTTCATTTAGAAAATGAAGGCGCTGGTAAATGACATACTGTATTTACTATCCCCTTCCCCCACTCTCCATACTGAAACATCCTCCACAGCAACTGGGAGAGAGGGAAGCCAGCCCTGCTGGGTGGGGAGCCAACATAGGGGAAGCAGGGGTTGTAGGGGGGAATCGACACTGCACATAGTGATTAGGGTGTACACAGGCACACCTGGCACACCCCGCTCCGCATTCCTATGCTAGAAGAAAATGCGGAGATCACTTCTGTGTGAAGAATAGAAATGGAAGAAGATGGAAGGAAATCCAGGAAACAAAAGGTCGGGGTGGGCAGCAGGCACAAATGAACTGGGGGTCGGTACACAGGAAGTCAGACACTGAATACACATAACAGGGGGCAAAAAGGAGCTCTGAAAACTAGGAAGTTGCTTAGGCAACACAGGCTGCACTGAGCATGTCTTATATAGGGAAGAAGAGAAAGGAAATATAGACCCAAGGGTGCAATATTAGTAGTCATATTGTCTCGGGTAAGGAAAATTTTAAAATAAGGTACAGCACAAAGTCCAACGTCACAATCGGGACAATAGAAACAGGTTTCTTTTTGGATTTTCCTTCTGGTTTCATCACGCTTGGAGCGGCAAACCACACACATCCTTGTGGGTGCTGTCTTCTTTTCAGTTGGTAGAATGTGGTCCATAAAGTGACGACCAGTCAGGTGTTCAGGGTTCACATCGCCAGCAGCCTGACGTCCAGATCTGTTTACAGCCATTTGCATCTGGTCCTTCAGAAATATGAGTTTGGCAACCTTCCACACAAAGTCCGCATGAACCATAGGCCTGTCACTCTTTTTTCAGAAGAATGAATGCATTCCACAGGCACTGTTCCAGAAGATGCCTGAAGATTTTTTTATTATATATTTTTTTGTTGCTTCCTCATGGCTGGATAAAAGGTCATGGCCTGATCAGCTCTGTCCACACGTCCCATGGTATTGTTGTAGTCCAACACGACCTGTGGCTTCATTACATCTTTTCCAGCTTTGGTGTGTACCATAATGCCGCGTACACACGGTCGTTTTTTGCGATGAAAAAAAACGACGTTTTTTAAAATGTCATTTAAATTGATCGTGTGTGGGCAAAACGTCGTTTTTTGTCTTCAAAAAAAACGACCAAAAAAAAATTCCAACATGCTTGAATTTTTTGTGTCGTTTTTCAAAACGTCGTTTTTTGTTTCACAAAAAGTCACCGTGTGTAGCAAAAACGTCGTTCAAAACGACGTTTTTCAACCCGCGCATGCCCAGAAGCTAGTTATGAAGCGAGCTTCAATGGAAAAGTGTGGTGAACGTAACCTCGTTTTTTGTGAAAAAAACGATGGTGTGTAGGCAACATCGTCTTTGAAAGTGACGTTTCAAAAACGTCGTTTTTTACTTCACAAAAAACTTCGTTTTTTTTCATCGCAAAAAACGACCGTGTGTACGCGGCATTACAGTAAAGGTGTTGTGAATTGTACTCATAAGGCACACGTGTTTTTGTCTCGCCATCTCAGTGCCATAATTTTTCCTTTCTACCAGGCAACTATTTCTCCTGCCCCAAGCTTTTTATTGGCAAAGGTTGGCGGCATGTCACGCCAGTTAGGCCTCACGGTCCCATATGCATCTGTCTTGTTCAGAAGAAGGAACTCATAGAGTTCTGGGGACGTATAAAAATTGTCTGTGGTGACAGTAGCCCTGGTTCAGCAATGGCTCAATCAAAGAAAGAACCAAAGCGGTTTCCAGTCCAAAACTGCTGAATCGATCGCTAAATTTGGTCCCTTTCCCGGTGTACAGGACCGAATTCTAGATGTATCCAGAGCTGGATTCACACAGCATAAATTACTTTATGCCAAATCGAGCTCGCTTTGATGTGATAAACTGTATCCAGCTAAGTCTTCCTTTGTAGGACATAAGACTTTTGCCAATACTTATGTCTGGAACATAGGTCTGCTGGAAATTAATTCGTTTGTAAATCTCCCAATTTTTTTTTCAGTTTTGGAGCTTTGGAGCTGGATGAATCAAATTCAAATTCTTGATTATTTGCAAATATTTAATTATGAGCGAAAATTTGTATTCCGACATAACTGCCAAAAAAAAGGAGTGGCCGGTAATTTGTTGGTTGTCCAGTACCATTTCTGCAGGGGTTTGCCCACCACTCCCTGAAGAATTATAAGGCACAGAAACTTCCAGATGTCCTCTATTGTTACCGGTTACCACTTTCTGCTCCTTGAAAAGTGCTGATTGGTAGCAGCTTGTTGCTCATGGTAGCGATTTGTCTCTATAACAATTTTGCCAATAACTTCATCAGTCAAAAAGAGCTCGAGGTATGCCAAAGGGTTGTCATCCTCAACATCCACTTTGATCCCAGGTGCTCCTGTAAATGGAAATCTTGGGGGCGCTACGTGCTCCGTACCGCAATCAATGGAGCACCAAGTCCGCACATCGCTGGGCACAGTCGCAGGATCGTCGCTAAAATCGATTTCTACGTCTGATGACGAACTTCCCCACGAGTCGCTGTCACTCAACTCTTCTGCAAGCGAATCTGTATCGCTGTCGCTGTTTTCCAACAGGTCATATATCGATTTTGAGGTTGAGGCGTGCTCTTTTGATGCCACGATCACTGTGCAGTTTACAGACACAAAGTACAGTAAAACTGCAGACAAGGGCTCTGCAGAAAGCACTGGGGGGGGGCAATCTAAGGTAACTTTATTTTTTATTGTAATCAAATAGGATTACATTGTATCAGTGTGTTTGTGCTTTATACTTTTTACATTTACCGCCGGTTCCGCCCCTGCCTCGCGACGCTCTCAGGGAAGGGAATCTGGGGAGCACAGTGCATCAGGTGGAAGATCCGGCCGCCGTACACTGCAGAAAAACATTGCGGGATCCCAGGGACAAGGTAAGTAACCTCTTCCAGGATCCAGCGAGGCAATCCCGAGTGTGGATCAGGGTTACCGATAATGGCACTGAAATCTTACCCTGAGCCACACTCGGGAATACCACTAGGCAGGTTAATAATGCACAAAATAATAATGCAGAGAACTATCCACTGGCCAGTAAGTTAAAAGTACACAATGTATCAGAGTTCAGGCATTTTAGCGCAAAAATAGCACCTGTAAAGCCCCTCTCAAGCCTCCCCAGTGTGAAAGCCAGAGTACTTTCACACTGGGGGGGGGGGTGCTTGCAGGACAGGAAAAAAGTCCTGCAAGCAGCATCATTGGGACAGTGTAGGAGCATTTTATACACCACTCCTTAACCGCCCCCGCCATTAAAATCAATGGGCAGCACTGCCAAAGTGCCTGCAAAGCGCTTTGGGGCATTTCAGGCACTTTAAATCCCTTGTTAATCCATTCTTTGGGGTTAAAAGCACCCTTCTCCCGCCCGCATAGTGGCGATAAAGTGGCGCTTTACCGCTAACGCCCAGGTGGTCTGAGTGTGAAAGTTGCCTTACTTTGAGCTCAGGAATGAAAATAAATTGTAACATTTTACCAGAAGGAGATTGTTCTGTGAATGAAAGCACACAAGAATGTTTTCACAGTTTCACAATATTTTTGTTCTATACAAAAAAAAAGACAAAGGAAAATTGCCTTTGGCGTACATCCACCATCAAGGAATCACAAACCCCAGGGAAAAGTAACCCCAAAAAGAATGAATGGGATCTATGAGACACACTGACTGTGTCAATTATTGTGGATAATTATATGTTGCAGGTTAGTCTAAAATTACCACAAACACTCTGCAGAAGAGATAAAGAGTAAAATGTATCATAGTAAATTAAAACAAAATAGATGAAATCCTAGAGATGTCACATAACCAGACATAACACACTAGTGGGAGCTGAATCTAGGCTTCCTCCTCACATCAGGCTCACAACCACTATCAGCGAAAACACAAGAAAAGGAGAAGGGTGCCAAGCAGCCATATAGTGTAGTAAGTCTATTTTATTAAATAAACATGTTAAAACAATCATTATGTACTCAAAAGCACAGGTGAATTAGGGACATGTCACTGTGGGAAGAAAGTTAAGGCGTGAATAGATCTGCAGGACTGGCACAGTTGCTATACAGGGGAGAGACACACCGCCACTATGGGGAACCGATGAAGCCTCCAGTGAGAAACAGGAACTCCACGCAGAATCACAGACACAGAAACTAAAACTTGAGCGACAGTTTCTATGTCACATTCTAAGTGCAGTTAGTTCTGCACTCCTCTGACGGGTTTTTAACCAACAGGGGTCCAAAACATGTCCAGGCTCTGAAACATCCCGACCATATGGTTGGGAATCCCTAGAAGCCTGGATCAGCACCTGGCTCAGCCACTCAGCGATGCGCTGAGAGCCTGAGCCAGCTGCTCTCGCCTTCTTCACACCCAAGCACTTCAGTAATGGCTGGAGGGGCAGATCAGAGAGACGTTGACAGTCATTGCTCTCTGCACAGGGCAGAGGGGAGAACTGAGCGATCAGTAAGGGATGAGATTTGATACCCTGTGAACTCTTTACTTGAATTTAAAATGGTATTACTTTTAAGGCCTCATGCACACTGGACAGCCGTACTTCCTGACGGCCGTACGACTTTATACGGCCGCAGTGTGGATCTAAATTTCCGGAAGGCCATCTATATACGGCCTCCGGCCTCCAGCCACTGGGGGGCATGCACCCGCCGCATTACTGAGACGCCGATGATCGTGCCTGGAGGCCGCGATGTAAACACACAGATCTACGTCCTGTCAGGGAGAGAGGAGACCGATCTGTGTCCCTTGTACAGAGGGACACAGATCAGTCACCTCCCCCAGTCAGTCCCCTTCCCCCACAGTTGGAACACTATGCAGGGTACACATTTAACCCCTTCCTCACCCCTAGTGTTAACCCCTTCAATGCCAGTCATATTTCTACAGTAATTAGTGCATATTTATAACACTGATCGCAGTATAAATGTGAATGGTGCCAAAAATGTGTCAAAAGTGTCCGATGTGTCCGCCATAATGTTGCAGTCCCAATAAAAATCGCAGATCGCCGCCATTACTAGTAAAAAAAAGGATAATAAAAAATAATAATTCTGTCCCCTATTTTGTAGGCGCTATAACTTTTGCGCAAACCAGTCGCTTATTACGATTTTTTTTTTTTTTACCAACAATATGTAGAAGAATACGTATTGGCATAGACTGAGAAAAAAAAATGTTGTAAAAAAAAAAATGGGCTATTTATTATAGCAACAAGTAAAAAATATTGAATTTTTTTTCAAAATTGTAGCTCTTTTTTGTTAATAGCGCAAAAAATAAAAACCGCAGAGGTGATCAAATACCACTAAAAGAAAGCTCAACTTGTGGGGAAAAAAGGACATCAATTTTGTTTGGGAGCCACGTTGCACGACTGCGCAATTGTCAGTTAAAGCGATGCAGTGCCGGAAGCTGAAATTTCACCTGGGCAGGAGGGGGGGTATATGTGCCCAGTAAGCAAGTGGTTAAAATAACATTATAAAAACGCCAGAAGCTTTGCAGTGAGTTTTTCAATGTTTTTGCAATAGTGTTTTTCTGCGTTAGTGTTTTTTAGCGTTTTCTTTTAATTAATTTTTTTTTTAATGGATCAAAAACTTCCAAAAATGCTGGGGAGTCACGTTTTTTAGCGTTTATTGATGTTTATGTAGTGCAGTGCTGTACCACAAAAAATGGCCTGTCTACAGCTTCGCACAACTGCGCAATTGTCAGTTAAAGTACTGCAGTGCCGTATCACAAGAAAGGGCCTGTCTACAGTGCCGCACGACCTCACAATTGTCAGTTAAAGTAGTGCAGTAATATCGCAAAAAATGGCCTGGCCTAGAGCATTGCATGACTGCGCAATTGTCAGTTAAAGTATTGCAGTCGTATCGCAAAAAATTGCCTGGTCTACAGCGTTGCACAACTGCGCAATTGTCAGTTAAAGAAGTGCAGTGTCGTATCGCAAAAAATGGCCTGGTCTAAAGCATTGCACGGCCGCACAAATGTCAGTTAAAGTACTGCAGTGTGTATTGCAAAAAATGGCCTGGCCTACGGTGTTGCATGACCGCGCAATTATCAGGTAAAATTAGAGGTCGACCGATATATCGGCTGGCCGATATATCGGCCGATATTTGGCGTTTTTTAATTAATCGGCATCGGCCGATTTGTGCAGTAAGAAAGCCGATTTTAAAGCGGAGTTCCACCCAAACATGGAACTTCCGCTTAATCCCCTCCCCCTTACATGCCACATTTGGCATGTCATTTTTTTTTGGGGGGGGGGGGGAGTGGGGGCTTCAGTAGGAGTGGGACTTCCTGTCCCACTTCCTGCTTCCGCCGAGGGGCTGGTAAGGCAATTAGGCCTAATCGCCTTACTGCAGCCCCTCCCTTTGGCGATCGTCTAGGACAGGGATCCTCAAACTACGGCCCTCCAGCTGTTGTGGAACTACACATCCCATGAGGCATTGCAAAACTCTGACATTCACAGACATGACTAAGCATGATGGGAATTGTAGTTCCTGAACAGCTGGAGGGCCGTAGTTTGAGGACCCCTGATCTAGGACACTGACAGGTCCTAGACGATCGCCTGTTCAATCAGCGGCGGGCCGCGCCGCGCGTGCATGCGCAGTGCGGCTCGCGCATGCGCAGTGGGTGCCCGGCCGTGAAGCCGAAGGCTGTCACGGCTGGGTGCCCGCAGTCGCAATGAGGATGCCGGCCGGGGAGGGAGGGAGAGGAGCGGAGCCCCGGTCGGCGCGTCGCTGGAACCTGAAGAAGGTAAGTGTCTGTTTATCAAAAGCCAGCAGCTACACTTTTTGTAGCTGCTGACTTTTAATAAACATTACATTTGGGTGGAACACCCCTTTAAACTTCAGCAGCGCGACTTGCAAAAAGCTTCTATAATAGAAGTCAATGCAAGTTGCCTGAAGTTTCACATGGAGGAGGGACTTGTCTCCAGGCATCCAGCCAAGTTTTGAGAAAAGACATACAATGTTGCTACTTTAATTAACTGAACTCCGTGAAGGAGATTTCTCAGTTTAACCATTTAAAGGCTAAATCTTTTTTGACACTTGGTGCTTACAAGTAAAAATCCTGTATTTTCTGCTGGAAAATCACTTGGAACCCCCAAACATTATATATATTTTTTTTAGCAGAGACCCTAGGAAATAAAATAGCGATTGCTGCAATATTTAATGTTACACGGTATTTGCGCAGCGGTCTTTCAAACGCATTTTTTTTGGAAAAAATATGCTTTAACAAATAAAAAAACTAAACAGTAAAGTTATATATATATTTTTTATATCTAAATTACACATAGAAGTGCACTGATTGGAGGCTTGTTGGGCCAGATTCAGATACAATTACATTGGCGCAGAGTATCAGAGATACACTACGCCGTCGTATTTTACCTGGCTCTACGACTAATTCATGTCGATTTTGGCCCGTAAGGTACGGCGGCGTAGTGTATTTCTCGCGGCGGAATCGAAATACGCGATTAGGGGGCGTGAAGCATTTAAATTAGGCGCGTCCCCGCGGCGAACGAACTGCGCATGCTCCGTTCAGAAATTTCCCGCCGTGCATTGCGCGAAATAACGTTGTTACGTCATTTTTTGTTTGAGTAGCGTCGTTTACGTACATTCCTATTCCCGGACGACTTACGTAAAAAAATAAAAACAAACGTTGAAATTCGACGCGGGAACGACGGCCATACTTAACATGGGCTGTCTAATATTAGACCAGATAAAAGCTGGAATAACTTTACGCGGCAAAAAGATGACTACAGATGCCGTAAGAGATTGCGAATGATGCTCGAAACTTCGTGGCTCGTCGGAAAAAGCTAATTTGCATACCCCGACGCGAAAAACGACAGGAACTCCACCCAGCGGCTGCAAATTTATTGCAGCGTAGATCCGAAGGCGTACGAACACGTAAGCCAGTCGGATTGAAGCCCGCAGCCGTTGTTTCATGGTTTGAGGATTCAGACTAATGAAATGACGCACGTAATTTGAAAGTACTCCGGTCTAACGCGAGATAGACCGGAGTAAGGGCTCTGTGAATCTGGCCCGTTGTGTTTAAATGTAAGACATTTTCTGTATTACTTAGCTGGGCAATAATGGAACTTCCGCTTTTCCGAATCCCCCCCCCCCTCTGGTGTCACAGTTGGTACCTTTCAGGGGGGAGGGGGGGCAGATACCTGTGTAATCCCAGGTATTTGCTCCCTCTTCCAGGCATAGATCACTGCGGTGACTGTGGTGACCTACACCACATCTGGTGCTTAATCCACCCCCAGCTTTCTTCTGGGAGACGCACAGGTCCCAGAAGACAGCAGGGACCAGTGGAATTGCGCAGCACGTCTCCCGCATGCACAGTAGGGAACCAGAAAGTGAAGCCGCAAGGCTTCACTTCCTGATTCCCTTACCGAAGATGGTGGCGAAAGCACCCGAGGGAGAGATCGGCTTCGGGTGCCAGCATTGTGGGCACCCACGACGGGTAAGTGTCCATATATTAAAAGTCAACAGCTGCAGTATTTGTAGCTGCTGACTTTTATTTATTTTTTCCGCAGAACTCCGCTGCCTAAACACTGGACCATCATTCTAGCAGCGCTATTTGGCTGCTAGCGGGGTGCTTATATCCCAGCTAGCGGCTGATTAAGGGGTTAAATGTAGCGCCACTGCAGAAGCGTTCATCTCAGTGGTGGAGAAGCCGCTCCAAAGATGCTGCTTGCAGGACTTTTCTTTAATGTCCTGCCAGTGCACCACCTCAATGTGAAAGCACTCGGGCTTTCAGACTGAGACTGCAGGGGAGCAGTTTTGCAGGTGCTTTTTTTTAGCCCAAAAGTGCCTGAATACGCCCCAGTGTGAAAGGGGTCTAACTGTTAGATTTTATGAGATGAAGGGGGGGGGGGGAATCGGCCTAACATATCGGGCCAAAAAAAAATCGGCATCATAAATCGGCTAATGGCCGCCGCGATTTCTGAATATCGGCATCGGCCAGAGAAAAACCCATATCGGTCGACCTCTAGTTAAAATACTGCAGTGCTGTATGGCAAAAATGCGGTGCCATATTGCAAAAAATAGCCTGGTCTACAGCGTTGCACAACCGCACAATTGTCAGTTAAAGTAGTGCGGTGCTGTATCACAAAAAATAGCCTGGTCTACAGCGTTGCACAACCGCGCAATTGTCAGTTAAAGCGGAGCTCCAGCCGCGATTATTTTTTTTTTTAAAGTCAGCAGCTACTAACAGTGTAGCTGCTGACTTTAAATAAGGACACTTACCTTGTCCTACTTGCCCGCGCTGATGGCCCCCCCGATGCCGGTCCCACGATCGCTTCGGGTCCCGCGCCGCCATTCACACGTACGGCTTCACTGCCCATTTCTTACTGCGCCTGCGTGAGTCTCACGCTGGCTTGTGAATGGGCGCGCTGCTCTCTGAGAACACACACAGTTCCCAGAAAGCAGCGCGCCCCATTCACAAGGAGGAGGACAAGAAGAAAAGGCACCATGGAGTGGAAGAGGCAGATTACGGACTTCCGCATAGCAACAGGTATTTCGGGTGAGTATTTTTTTTTTTTTTTCAGGTTTTTTTTTTTTTTTTTTTTTTAAACAACATGGGAAAATGTTGTTTTCCTGGGTGGAGCTCCGCTTTAAAGTAGTGCAGTGCCGTATCGTAAAAATGGCCTTGTCTACTGCGTTGCACGACCTCACAATAGTCAGTTAAAGTAGTGCAGTGCCGTATCACAAAACATAGCCTGGCCTACAGCATTGCATGACCGCGCAATTGTCAGTTAAAGTAGTGCGGTGCCATTTCGCAAAAAATAGCCTGGTCTACAGCGTTGCACGATCACACAATTGTCAGTTAAAGTAGTGCAGTGCCGTATCACAAAACATAGCCTGGCCTACAGCATTGCATGACCGCGCAATTGTCAGTTAAAGTAGTGCGGTGCCATTTCGCAAAAAATAGCCTGGTCTACAGCGTTGCACAATCACACAATTGTCAGTTAAAGCAGTGCAGTGCCGTATCGCCAAAAATGGCCTGGTCTACAGCTTTGCACGACTGAATTGCCAGTTAAAGTTAAAGTGGTCTGACCAGGCCATTTTTAGCGATACGGCACTGCACTATTTTAACTGACGATTGCACGGTCGTGCAACGCTTTACCAAAATAAAATGGATGTCCTTTTTTTCCCCCACAAATAAAGCTTTGTTTTAGTGGTATTTGATCACCTCTGCATTTTTTATTTGGTCATACACGTGGATAAATCATCGGGGGCTAAAGTGGTTATTCGTATTGCTATGCTTTTAATTGCACAGCTATGGTCAGATGGGACTTTGCTGCAAATAAACATCCAGTGTGATGTGACTAAGCACAATAACAGGCTAGCTCCCCTCAGAGCTCCATCCTCCACACACGTTCCCTTCCTTTATCACCGAAGAACAGCAATTTGCACGCTGAGACTCCAATAGATGGAAACGTAGCGGAACAGCTCAGCGTGCTGACGTCATTGAGGCGCCTGTTCCTGTCTCCGGCCTGGACGGTGTCGTCATCAGGCAGCGCAGGTTGCCGGAGACCCTGGAAGCCGCGGGAAGGGAGAAGGAGGTGAGAAGAGCGGACTGTGTGGTGATGGCTGTGTGTGAACGGAGAACAAGGGAGGTTGTTGGCAGCTCAGTGCTCCGAGTCCCGCCGCTCACACGGACTATGAATGTGACAAGAAACTGGTAGCTCTTTGTGTGTGGGTGAGAAGAGCTGACACACAGCAATACCACCAGGAGGGCTCTCTATGGACAGCCTAGGTCTTGTGTGGGCTCTGAAATAGAAATAAACTCATTGGTTGTAATAGGAGCTTGAGTCACGTGGAGCTTATAGTCGCCATAACATGCGGGTGTGTGTATTCTAATGCTGGAGAAGTCAAGGCCCAGCCTGCTCTCTGTCATAGAGAGTTATGTAACCTACATCAGTACCATGCATTCTTCACAGGCCCTATAGTAGAGGGGGAATCATCCACAGTGTCCAGACTCTTCACAATTCACACCTGCCTCTGTTGGTGCAAACCACAGATTCATGTTCACACTGGAAACAGGTTCATGAATTTGTGCTAGGCACCCTAACACATTGAGCCCAGGGCATCTATACGGACACTCCATCCTCCGTGCAGCTGAGCTTCCTCCACATCGCTATACACGCATATCACAGCGGGCAAGAAGCGATTAACCTAGATGGATGGAGCCTGATAGGGATTCGGAAACCATTGATGGTGACTAATATGGGCTCAGGCGTGCTCCACATGCCAGAGCCCGCCAGGAAGCTTACAGTGTGCAGCCCTAATCGCAGGCAGTGAGAAATTTCCCGATCCGCAGCGGCACAGACTTTCAAGTGCATTGCCATTCCACCCGCACTTTGAAATTCATGATTATGCGGTGCGGTTCATGTATTATGTCAAGTTAGGTAGCGCATTCAAAATAAATAAGCAGCCACACCTCAGCGCCGCAAAATTTCGATTCTGCCTCATATTTGCATGCTGAAAGAAATGGAAGTAAAATAAGCCTTCATTTGCGTTAATGGTTGCAATCAACCCCCCCCCCACCGCCAATTAATGTCTGTGAATGCCCCCTAGCATAAGTGGCAGTGAATGCAAAATTAACCCCCTACCATTGGTGGCAGTGGATGTAACAAGAACTCCCTGCAATGGTGTCAATGGATTTGATAATTGTGCCCAGTAGGGTTGTCCCAATACCGATACCAGTATCAGGACCGATACCAAGCATTTGCCCGAGTACTTGTACTCGGGCAAATGCTCCTGATGCTTCACCCGATACTTGTACTGTCGGCAGTGATCAGTGCATGGGGAAGTTCCAAGCACCGATCACCGCTGATTTTAAAGCAGCTGAAAGCCGCCGCGTATCCTGTGTATGCCGCCGTGTATCCCTCCCCTTCCGTGCCTCTCCTCCACCCCCTGGAATTGTCAGGATGGAGAGCGGGGTAGGAGCCGGTAAATCCGGCTCCTTACTCCTCTGAATGGGCAGTCAGTGATCACTGACTGTCCATTCACATAACTGAAACATTGTAATCTGTGATTACAAATGTTTCAGTTTATGAATAAAGAGAAGATGCTGTCTTCATTCATTTTCACCGCAGCTGATACGGCTGAGAAAGGGACAGGGGAACATGTGTCCCTAGTCACTTTCTCTTTCTCTGTCTCAAAGGGAAGATGTCAGAGGTCTGTTAAGACCTCTGATATCTCACCAAAGCCCCCCCCCCCCCCCCCCCAGGGCTGAAAAAATAATTAAAAAAAAGAATAAAAAAAATGATTGTAGGAAATAAAGAAAAAACACACTGACACGGTCCACCCCCCCCCCCCCCCCCTTAAAAAAAAAAAGCATTAAAAGAAAAAAAAATATATACAGTGCAGAAAATAAGTATTTGAACACCCTGCTATTTTGCAAGTTCTCCCACTTGGAAATCATGGAGGGGTCTGAAATTGTTATCGTAGGTGCATGTCCACTGTGAGAGACATAATCAAAAAAAAAAATCCAGAAATCACAATGTATGATTTTTTTAACTATTTATTTGTATGATACAGCTGCAAATAAGTATTTGAACACCTGAGAAAATCAATGTTAATATTTGGTACAGTAGCCTTTGTTTGCAATTACAGAGGTCAAACGTTTCTTGTCGTTTTTCACCAGGTTTGCACACACTGGAGGAGGGATTTTGGCCCACTCCTCCACACAGATCTTCTCTAGATCAGTCAGGTTTCTGGGCTGTCGCTGAGAAACACGGAGTTTGAGCTCCCTCCAAAGATTCTCTATTGGGTTTAGGTCTGGAGACTGACTAGGCCACGCCAGAACCTTGATATGGTCCTTACAGAGCCACTCCTTGGTTATCCTGGCTGTGTGCTTCGGGTCATTGTCATGTTGGAAGACCTAGCCTCGACCCATCTTCAAAGCTCTAACTGAGGGAAGGAGGTTGTTGCCCAAAATCTCGCAATACATGGCCCCGGTCATCCTCTCCTTAATACAGTGCAGTCGCCCTGTCCCATGTGCAGAAAAACACCCCCAAAGCATGATGCTACCACCCCCATGCTTCACAGTAGGGATGGTGTTCTTGGGATGGTACTCATCATTCTTCTTCCTCCAAACACGGTTAGTGGAATTATGACCAAAAAGTTCTATTTTGGTCTCATCTGACCACATGACTTTCTCCCATGACTCCTCTGGATCATCCAAATGGTCATTGGCAAACTTAAGACGGGCCTTGACATGTGCTGGTTTAAGCAGGGGAACCTTCCGTGCCATGCATGATTTCAAACCATGACGTCTTAGTGTATTACCAACAGTAACCTAGAAAACGGTGGTCCCAGCTCTTTTCAGGTCATTGACCAGCTCCTCCCGTGTAGTCCTGGGCTGATTTCTCACCTTTCTTAGGATCGTTGAGACCCCACGAGGTGAGATTTTGCATGGAGCCCCAGTCCGAGGGAGATTGACAGTCATGTTTAGCTTCTTCCATTTTCTAATGATTGCTCCAACAGTGGACCTTTTTTCACCAAGCTGCTTGGCAATTTCCCCGTAGCCCTTTCCAGCCTTGTGGAGGTGTACACTTTTGTCTCTATTGTCTTTGGACAGCTCTTTGGTCTTGGCCATGTTAGTAGTTGGATTCTTACTGATTGTATGGGGTGGACAGGTGTCTTTATGCAGCTAATGACCTCAAACAGGTGCATCTGATTTAGGATAATAAATGGAGTGGAGGTGGACATTTTAAAGGCAGACTAACAGGTCTTTGAGGGTCAGAATTCTAGCTGATAGACAGGTGTTCAAATACTTCTTTGCAGCTGTATCATACAAATAAATAGTTAAAAAATCATAAATTGTGATTTCTGGATTTTTTTTTTTTTTGGATTATGTCTCTCACAGTGGACATGCACCTACGATGACAATTTCAGACCCCTCCATGATTTCCAAGTGGGAGAACTTGCAAAATAGCAGGGTGTTCAAATACTTATTTTCTGCACTGTATATATATATATATATATATATATATATATATATATATACTGACACATGTGCAGCTGTCACATGAGATTAAAAAAAAATATCGGTGAGTAAAAAGCATTGGTACTTGTACTCGGTCTTAAAGTGGTATCGGGACAACCCTAGTGCCCAGCATTGGTGGCAGTGGATGCATGTTTAACCTCCAGCATTGGTGTCGGTGGATGCGACGCACAGCATTGCTGCGACAGTGGACATGCCACAGTGATGATCATTTGGCTATTTACTCCTATCAAGAGAGCTTGTGATTCACCAGCAGATAGTGTGCAGGTCCACAGCCAATAGACAGCTTGCTAATGGCTGTAGAATTCACTTACTTCCTGCTGTCCATCAGAAGGAAAGTGTAGACCTGATGTGGGACCAGTCCCTCAGCTTCTCCATCAGGCCTACTGTCAGTGTCTTTGAGTGCTAGAAGACTATTGGCTGTGAAACTGACAGCATCTTTGACAACTAGTGACAGTTCTAGGGCTAGCAATGGCAAACATGCCACAGCAGTGAACAGAGACAGGCACTGTGCCTGTCTCTGTATGCCGGCTTAGAGTTGGCCTTAATTGCCTTTAGTTTTGGTATCTGTGAACAGAAGGTAATTCTTGAATTTGGTGCAGCCATAGCGCTGCTTTTTAAAAAATGGTGCTTTTTAAAACCACCTGAATCTGGCACAGGTCATATAAAGCAGTGGTCATCAACCCTGTCCTCAGGGCCCACTAAGGGCCCTTTCACACGTGCGGACCGTTTTTTATCAGTTGATCAGTTTTTTCATCCGTCTTTTCATCCGTTTTTTTTTTGGTTAGAACTTTTTTTTTATTACATATTTTGATGAAAAACGGACGTTAGCGGATCGGATGGTAAACGGATCGTCCGCTAACGTCCGTTTTTCGTCCGTTCCGTTTTTTTGACGGAAGAAAAATAGGGTTTTCCTCCGTTCAAAAAAACGGAGCTTGACGGAGACGGACGTTAGCGGATGCATGTGAATGGACCCATAGGAAAGCATTGCGGTCAAAAAACGGACCTCTAAAAACGGACGAACGGTCCGCACGTGTGAAAGGACCCTAACATGCCAGGTTTGCAAGAGAACTGAAATACATCACAGGTGATATCATTTGCTGCTCAGTGATTGCAGTATTCCAGTCTGCATCTCCCCAAGGTAATACATTAAATCTGGCCTGTTAGTGGGGCCTGAGGACAGGGTTGATGACCACTGATTTAAAAGACACCACTAGAAAAGTGTTGCAAGTACTTTATTGCTCTCCCTTTGATTGTACCTAAACTGTAAAACAAAAATGTAATGTATTGGAGCTTACCAGTCCTAAGATGTGTTGGCTGTTTTTTTCCTTTTTCACCTGGTGATCCTGCCAGTTAGGGCTCGTTCATACCAGCTTGTACCCTTTAAAAAAAAAATGTTAACACTCTGCATCGCAGAATGTTGCAGGGACATGCTATGAGTTGCTATGTGTAATAATGCAGAATGTCTGCATTTTTATGTATCACAACCCGTCTCGATTCAGCATTCTGGTTTGACCCTGCATTGATCTATGCAGAGTAACACAACCAACAGACCTCATGTGAACATGCCCTAACACACATCCTGTATTTAGGGTTTGGAGCATTGTTCTGTCCTAGGTTGACATACTGCCTACCTGTACCTTGAGCAGCACCATCAGGGATTTAGGGAACTGTGCCAGTGCCAGAGGAACTGGTGCAGGAAGGAGAGTTTTGAGTTCATGAAGATGTGGGTTGACATCTCAGCCAATTACTTGATGTATATTAGGGACAAACTGCACCTAAGTGGGGAGGGTGCAGCTCTAATGGGGGAGAGGATGGCGCGAAGGTTGGAGGAACTTTTAAACTAGGTGGTGTTGGGAAGGGATACAAAGAATCTGTACCAGGCAGTGAGTGAGGGTCAGAGGGTTTTACTGTGGCCAATGTTTGAAGTGTAACTAGAGTACTTAAGACCAATGAATGTAGGCTAGCAGAGTTGTTTTTTAGCCTCAGAACAAGCAAAGAGAAAATATGCGCTTGTACGACATTAAAAGGCGTGCTCATCAATGTTCAAAGGACGCAAGAGAGCAGAGAGTAGGGCTGCGGATGACGGAGGCACGCAAACTGACAGCGACGTCAGGGCTAGTCCGTTTAAGAGCCCATTCACACCTGAGCGGCAAAACGCCTGTCGCGCGACGCTCGTGCCGCTGGAGGGGAAATTTCCCATTCATGTCTATAGAGATGGTTCACATCTCTGAGACGCCGAACGCCTGTCGCCTGAAAAAAAGTCCCGGACCCTTTTTTTTCAAGCGACATTGGCGTTCGCCCATAGACATGAATGGGAAGATTTGTAAAAAAAAAAATAAATAAATAAATAAATAAATCGAAGCGCGGCAAGTAAAGCCGCGTATGCGGCGTTACTTGCCGCTCAGGTGTGAATGCAGCCTAAGGGGGGAGGGAAGTGCCAGGCAGGATCAGCCAGATATTGCAGATGATACAGGAGGCCAAATTACACAGCACTTGCTTTAACTACTTGCCGACCGCATATGTACTGCTGCAGGTCGGCTCTATTGCGCAAAATGACGTACCTGTAAGTCATTTTGTGCAATAGCCACTGGGGGGGGGGGGGGGATTTGCTGGAGGCGCGATCGCACGCTGATTGGACACGGGATGCCAATCAGCTGGTCCAGCAGACATAATCTTTATTCTAAGCAAAAATTGCTCTTCTCATCTTGGGCAGAATCGTGCAGCTCTAGTATGTATTATAGCAGAAAGTGAAAAAAAAAAAAATTCCTTTTTAATTTTTTTATTTTTTTTTGTTTTATAGCGCAAAAAATAAAAACTACAGAGGTGATCAAATGCCACCAAAAGAAAACTATTTGTGGGAAAAAGGACATCAATTTTATTTGGGTACTGCATTGCATTCACTTGAAACGTTAAAGTAACGCGGTGCCGTATTGCAAAAAATGGCCTGGTCAATAAGGGGGTAAAACCCTCCGGGGACTGAAGTGGTTAAAAGAAATAGGATCCATCTTTGTTACCCTAAAAAAAAAAAAAAAACGCTTTTAACTATGTAACAAGAAGTGTATGAGAACTGCACACCACCACCTCTTTTCATCATACCATGGACGAGGTGTTTAGGAGTTCACAAAAGAGCTAATAACATTGAGAATAAAGTTGCACAGGAAGTTTAACAAACACCAGATTTTGGCAAGACCGGCAGATATTTTCTTTATGTTTACAGAAAATGTACTTGGCTTTAAAAGCTAAACCTAATGCAGTCTTCACTTAGAGCTGGTAGGCTGCAATATATAACATTTTTGTTCTTGGGCTTAGTTACTTTTCTAGCATCTCACCAAAGATTCATTAGTCCACCACACCTCTGCAAGATATACACTGTGCAGCTTAGGTGGCCCCAGGCTGCTTCTTAGATGCATAGAAAAATCTATTTTATTCCTGCAGGAGGAATTCCCCAATCTACATCGAATATGTGGATGGGGGAATGGATCATTCTTCATTTAACCCGCTGGTTGAACAAATAATACTCAATGTATGGGCTGCCCAAGACTTTTGGATGTAAATCAACAATTGAGGCCACAGCCTTGTGGATCTTGGTAAATATACATCTGTGGTGGGGAAGAATTGGGATTGGTTAGCTCAAGGCAAAGGGGAAAAACAAATAAGTGCACTTTATCTGATTCTTTAACCACTTGAGATCCGCGCTATTGACCAGACGTCCACAGCGTGGCTCTCAAGTGCCAAGTGGACATCTTTGGACGTCCTTTTAAGTGCATTACCGGCACGCGCCACTGGGTGGCGCACAGCGGGTGAACACTGTCCCGGCGCATTGCTGAAGAGCCGATGCGTGTACCTGGCGGCCGCGATGTCCGCCAGGTACATGCGACCGGCGGGAACACAGCAGGTGACAGCAGGGACGTGGAGCTCTGTGTGTAAACACAGAGCTCCACGTGCTGTCAGAGGAGAGGAGACCGCTCTGTGTCCCTTGTACCCTGGAGCACACCCCCTTCTCAAAGGGACCCGCCCCAAAAATGACAGCGCAGATGGAAATAGGTCAACAGACAGCACCCAAATCACCCCAAGCCCCTGGTAGAACACATGGAAAGTGAGGATAGAAGCCTAGGTGGCAGCCTTGCCAATCTATTAAACTTTAGTCTGTAGCCAAAAGCTCAGGATGCACTCTCAGATTAGAGCGCATCTTGTCAGTACAGGATGGAACCTGAACCCTAGACCATGGAGTTGGTTGATGGTCTGCGACCTGACATAATGGAGCTAGTAATTAAAGCATCAGTACAGGATCCATCTTGAAATACAAAAGAGGAAAGTAAAGGCTGAGAGATTAACTTTCCACCTCGACCACATCCAACCAAGAGATGGAAAATTCCTTTGGGTGAACTGGATGCAGATCAACGAACCGAATAGGGATGTCCTGCTGAGGAGACAAAAACTAAACGGATTAAAATGGAGGACTGGTTTCTAATAAGACAAGGTTAGGTTAAACCTGTGAAAGGTTCCATGCCAGACAAGGTCACCAGCCTTGAACAGTCACCTCCCCAAGTGAAGGCTATGAGTAAACTACTTAAGATGTCACAAGGGCTGTAATATTAAGAGCAAATTGCTAACCAAGGCCCAGCTAGCAGCAGAAGAGAACTCATACAGCGAAAAAAATTGGGAGAAAGACATGAGGCTTACACCAAGATAAGCAGATCATCGCATGTATAGCAATATATTTAACATGAAGTGGTTGACCCGACTGCTTAGCATCAAGGGATTCCTAGACTCCATGATGCTTGGTCTCAGAATTTGAGCTTTAATTATCAAACTGTCAAAGGCAGTTTGAAGCTGGATGGCAGAACACATTCTTTGGGAGCAGATGATCCTGATCCAGTAGATTCCTCTGAACAACTGTCCAGCGCCCCTTTTTAGGTTGGAGTACCATATCTGCCTGGAACACTGGAATCCTTTCCATTGGAAACATGCAAGACAAACAAGGGAAGGAAGTACTGAAAGTCACAGGAGCATCCTCCCAGAGGACCACTACACCTGAGCCAAAACTGCCTAGCCTTTAGTTTTTACGTAGTCAACCTCTAAAGTTTCCTACCTGGGACACTCCTCCAGGAATAGCTCCAGGGTAAGAAATTAATCTTGCAAGTTTAGGCTCCGCTGTCCCCAAATAATTGCATTTTTGAAAGACCGCTGCTCAAATACCGTGTGACAAAAAATTAGCAATGACCGCCATTTTATTCTCCTAGGGCAGGGATCCTCAAACTACGGCCCTCCAGCTGTTGCAGAACTACACATCCCATGAGGCATTGTAAAACTCTGACATTCACAGACATGACTAGGCATGATGGGAATTGTAGTTCCTGAACAACTGGAGGGCCGTAGTTTGAAGACCCCTGTCCTAGGGTCTCTGCTAAAAAAAATGTTTGGGGGTTCTAAGTAATTTATAGCCAAAAATACGGATTTAAACTTGGTCACTCCGGTCCTCCTAGGGCAGGGGTAGGCAACCTTTCAAAAGTTGAGATCTACCTGGATATGAAGTGAATTGAAGATCCTGGGGGGGGGGTTGCCCTTTTAAAAACAAATTACTATCAATAGTCCAATAAAAACAGAATAGAATCTGCCTCTCCATAGCAGTCCCCCCCCATTCACATCACCACCTCCCCCCCACTGTAGTGTCCTCTGCCCCCTCCACTCTGGAGTAGGGTGCGCTGCCCTCTGTCCCCTTTACACCCCCCACTGTAGCATCCTCTGCGTCCCCCCAATGCAGTGTCCTCTCTCCTTCACCCACTACAGTGTCCTTTGTGCGCTTTACTGCCAACCCCCCCCACTCCTGCCGCTGGCAAATCCACTGTTTTAAGCCACTTTTATGAGCAAGACTAGCACCTGGGAGAAAACATTTATACTGAGGTTATGGCATCTAGTTGCAAAGTAATGACATATTTTCCAGGTTAGGCAGTCTCCAGTGCTGCTCCAGTGTTCTACAAATTGGAAGTGTTAGATGCCCATGTCCTCATTACACCTTATAGTTCCATCCTCCTGGCCCCGACGTGTCCTGTGGTGATAGGCTACGTGTAAAATCCAGTGTGATGGTGGCTGCATTGGTAGAACAGAAGGAAGGTAGGAGATATGGCCCACCAGTGAGTATAATTGTTCTTCTGTTGTGGGTAACGGCTATTAGTTTTTTTTTTTTGGTGACTTGCAGGTTTACATTAAATTCTCTGGGCTACTCTTAAATGTGCTGGTGCAGGAAGGTTCCTTTTAAGCTATTGCATTGTTGGTTCACTTACCTTTTCCTTGGATTTTCATTCTAAATGTTTTTTTTTTTTTACTTTGTCTAAATTTCTCACTTCCTGTTCAGTAAGCTTGCCCCCATCATCCGAGCCGTTCTGGCTGGAGGTTTGTCAGTGTGCTTGCCACCTCCCTTGGGACTACATCCCTGCAGGGAGAGCGTATCCACGCAGGGATGTAGTCCCAAGGGAGGGGGCAAGCACACTGACAAACCTCCAGCCATAACAGCTCGGATGATGGGGGCAAGCTTACTGAGCAGGAAGTGAGAAACTTAGACAAAGTAAAAAAAAACATTTAGAAGGGAAATCAAAGGAAAAGGTAAGTGGACCAACAATGCACTAGCTTAAAGGAACCTATTTAGAAAATAAAAAACAAACCTTTACAACCCCTTTAAGTCGGCAGCTACACTTTTTGTAGCTGCTGGGTCTGGGATTCACCCTATTACTGTTGCCAGCATAACCATTATGTCAGCGGGAGCACTGGCATATAAACACACTCCCAACAGCTTTAGCTGTGAGCACTTCCAGGTACAGAACTATCAGTCTCGGACAATCTCAGTTTCAGCAATGTGCAGAGGTCTGGTTATCTGTTTGAGCATACACTAGCTTGTCTTTCCTTTTCATTCCTCTCAGGCTTTCAATTCTAAATCTAAGCCAGGAATATTCTTTTGTAGAAAGTTGTAACCCTTAAAAAAAAAAAAAAAATAGTCCTAAGCCTGCCCCCACTCCTCAAAGTGAGAGGACATCTCTTATGCTTTTTGGCCTTCTAGTCCCAGAAAATCTCAGCGATCTTGCTGGCATTAAGAAGCTTCTGTTGGGGGGGGGGGTTGGTCATATTATCCCTGTAGGAGAAGAGCACTTTCAAAACTTGTTCTTGAATCTTTGTGGTTCCTAAAACAGTTGGCGGAGTCAAGTCCATTCTTGATCTAAAGACTCTGAATTTGTTTCTATGGGTTCAGGAGTTCTGCATGTAAACTCCCATATCAGTCTTTTGTCTCCCTCTCCTCATGGCATATTTTTTAACTTCAGTAAATAAATGGGAAGTCTATTCGATGTCTAGGGAACATGAATCAACGTGTTTTTTGTGCTTTCTGATCAGCGTAACCAACATATCACCCTTCCCCTTGGCCTGTCAACAGCCCTCAAGGTGCTTGTCCTGTTCCAAGCGCTGCTCTGAACTCAAGGGATCCATGTTGTGTGGTACCTGGAGGATCTCCTGCTTAAAGATCAGTAGTCCCTTCCTTGTCCAGCAAACTCTTTAGACTCTGCAGAGCTTAAGTTGGATCCTCAGCCTGTAGAAGTCTTGGCTGGACCATCTTGCAGAAAAGAGTTCTTATGATGCTAGCCATGTCAGCGTACAGGATATTCTTGCTCCGAGACAAACGTTTCTGCTTTTCCACTCTAAAGCTTGGGCCCACAGGAGACCCTCACGTTGTGCCTTCATGAGGGTTTCACATTAAAGGGCCATCTCATTGGAGGCTGTACTGTATTCCACGTTTCACTCCAGATAACATAACATCCTTGCAGTATGGGACACTTTTGGGCGAAACAAAGTTTCAGCACTGACTGATCACTTCCCAGGTGTATCATTTTTCCATGTTTCATGCCTTTGCTACAAGTAGGGGATGGCAGAAGTGTATCTTCTGGCATCCAGATTCAACAGCAAACTGGACAGGTTTGTCGGTAGGTCTACATGTTGGTTACCTTGATCATCGTTTTTTTTTTTTTTTAAAGGATCAGTCTACCCTATCCCTGTCAGCTAGTGTCCTGTAGACAGTGCAGACTCTGCTTAGATTATGTTGTATTCTCAACCTTTGGATATTGTTGTGGGGTGCCACTCGCCAATTACAATACTTGGGTCTGGCTTTAGATGCAGCTCTTCTTATCCCAGGAGTCTTGGCCTGATGGTAGCCTTCTTCGAGGCAGTGCTGTATGCCCGTTCGCTCCAGGCTGTTGCAACTCAACATTCTGGCGGCACAGGAAAAGATGACTTGGTCTTTGGCCCACCTTCATTCAAGCCTGTGATCTGAAGTTTACTAGTTTTGTCAATGCAGGGGTGCCCAACTGTTGGAATCATCAAGAACAGTTTGTGCCTGTTCTCCATCTCGTAGGCTTAGTTAAGGACACTTAACTGGGCATTCCAAGATGGTGATTATATCCTGCACACACCCAAGCATTGTTTTTCTTTGTTATAACTATATATAACGCTGACGCAGACAAAAAAAGCTAAGTCCAATGAGCTGCTAAGATACACTTGGAAAACTTAAGAGTTCTGTAACTTCCTCTTCTGCTATTACAAAATAGGATTCAGGAATACATGCTGTGGGAGCACTGGTCAGTACTGCAGGGCCGTTTATTGTTATAGCTGCGAATCGGCCGATATATCGGTCGACCGCTAGTAAGGACATCACCCATATGTATTGATGCTTATGAATAAAGATTCTTTCTTGCTACGGACTGGGAGATTTGATTGATCTATGGTGACATGATTTTCCAGACATCGTGGGGGCTCGTCCGAGATCTGAATATCTGGTGCCATTGTCCGTGAACCTCCTGGTTGTTTGAGTATTTTTAAAAATATTCGCCAATAAAAGACCCCATAAACAGGGGCCAATCGGAGACCGAATATTTGGTCCGAGGTCCAGATCCATCATAACCCATAGATCTTGTCCTCCCACTCCGAGTAAAGTAAGAACCCTTTTCTTTGGTCTCTCATTCTAGGAGAACTGGTGTTGTGGTCTTTGTATTGCAGTGATTTCACTATGTATGATATTGATAGTGATATTTAAGTTTTTTTTTTTTTGGTTTAATAACGTTTATTGAAAGAGAGTAAGGATACCAGTTACCCCAGTAGGATTCTGTAGAGGGAATCTCTGGGGTGCTGAAGACGGGGCCATTTGGACCTTGGCCAAAGTAACTAGAATCGGGTCCTCTGGGTAGATAGACAGTTTAAGAAATATAGTGAGTAGATGCTGTAGTGTTAGTATTGTCTGGACATCTAAGTGCACTTCCGTGTGTGTGTGTGTGTGTGAGTGATCAGATGACTAATTTTACTGTTTCTGTTTTTAACGAACTGGACTCTGCTTGCTTAAAAAAAAAATACAAAAACAATTGACGTTATAAATTGTTTTTTATATTTCCTGTTGCATGAGAAGTTTTTGACTTTTATATAGATTCTGGCAAGGTCTGAGAATAGTATTGCCAGTTTTATATTCTAAACGTAGGCCTGAAATAAAAAAAAAACGAGAAATGGGTAACAACATCTGTAAAGGTGGATGTGCCTGCCTCTGCTGTTGCTACATCCCAGCAGCTCTCTTAGGCTGCATTCACACCTGAGCGTAGCGTTTTGCCACGGTTTCGTGGTGTTTTTTACTGCGGTTTGTCGCGATATTTGCTGCATTTTTTTTACCACGTTTTGTCGCGAATTTGGACAGGTCTAGGGTCACCAATGTTAAACAGAAAAACGCCCAAATACGCTCAATTCGAGCGACAGAAAGGGGTCCAGAACTTGTTTGAGCTTCAGGCATTCGGCGTCACGCTTTGGAGTGGAGATGTGAACCATCTCCATTGAGAATAATGTATTTTTTCCCCTCTAGCATTTTGGAGCATTTTGGAGCTTCATGCTTCAGGCGACAAAACGCTCGGGTTGAATGCAGCCTTAGAGGGAGATAAATAGTTTATGCATGAAAAGGAACCAGCAACTGTTAAATACTGTACTAAGTGGGAAAAGAAGTGGGAAAAGAAGTTTGGGTTTAATAACAAGCTTAATGTTTATGATGTAAGGAACTAGTTGGAAAAATTTGAAAGTTGGGACCTAAAGAACAAAAAAAGTATGGTTTGGGTGCAGCTCAGAACTGGTTAGAACAGGCTAGAATTTGTACTCGGGGAGTGAAGATGAATTTGCAAGAGTGCCTCCTCCTCTTGGACAAGGAAGATATGAACACCGTATTTGTTTAAAGGCGCCCCTCTGCAGCCACCCCCATATATAGCCCCAGAAGTGGTATCTCCTACTCCAAATACATGCACCCCCTCTAGACGGGACACACTCTCCCTGAACAAAACCAAGCTCCTCTTCCACCCATCTCACCAGTCCAAGTCAAAATCCCAAGGAGAGCGGGTGGGCGGGGATCTCTCGCTGACCTATCGTTCCAAAGTCCAGAGCTGTGCGCTCATGGTCTTACTAGGAGCCCATCCTTACACCTAACTAAGATGAGTAGATCTTTACAGGATACGCTAGCTGAAGGACTCAGAATGCTAGGAGAAAAATTTCTGGACTGAGAAGATGGGGATTGACATCCACCCTACAGATATTGAGACGGAGATGTTAGCTTTATGGCACCAATGATAGAAGTCCCCAACCCTAGGGCTGGACAGCCCATACCAGGTAGAGTGGGCGACCATGACGGGTTTATCGGCCGTGGACAGAAAGTGATATACAAAAGGCCACAGGAACAAATAAAACACCCAAATCTTGGGCCAGGAGAATTTGCCGAAAATATATGCAATTTGAGTGACAGTTATAGATTAAATGGAATAGTAGTAGAGTGAGCATTGAGAAGAATTTTGGGATCAGATTGGACTACTGTGAAAGGAGATTGGGATCCTCTACAGGCTGCCCCTGCAGTTGGCCAGCGGAGGTAACCACTTGGGCCAGACCATGCAGATTTGACTCTCTAGTTAGATGCCCTACTTTAAAGATGTACAGCTAGATGGGTACAGAGAACAGATTGGCTACACAGGAATCAAATTAGAGTGTAGAATGGGGATATGCAATTAGCGGACCTCCAGCTGTTGCAGAACTACAAGTCCCATGAGGCATAGCAAGACTCTGATGGCCACAAGCATGACACCCAGAGGCATGATGGGACAGGTATTTTTGCAAAGTGTATTCAGGATCGCTGAAAGATAATACAAACAGTGCGTATCAGCAGAAACTTAAAGCGGAGCTCCACCCACAAATATAACTCTACGTTAGTATGTTTAAATAAATGTCATTAGCCCATTAACAAAAATAAATATTTACATGCCTTTAAATGGTTGTTGCTAGGCAGAATAGATCTTCTTCCTGCACCGCGGTCCTTGTGCTTTCTATCCTACACCGCACAGACTCCTGGGAATGTAGTGTCATAATTTCCCAGGCGTCTGTGCGCTCCTAAGGACAGTACAGGTGCTGTTTACAGCGCCATGTTTAATAAAGGCACAAAGCCCTTACTTTTCATTCATCGGCAGGACGAAAAAGAGCAGTGTGGGGATTCAGTTATCTTCATTGTCATAAGAAGGGGGCGGACGTTCCGCCGCCCGTTATGACAATGGCACAAACAATCACCGCTATGAGCGGCGCTCTAATGGGCAGAGGAAAAAAAATGTACTGGGCTTCAATTGCCCACACAGGAGATGGAAACGGCCACATCGTCCTGCAGAGTAGTGGAGGCAAGTTTTTTTTTTTTTTATTCATTTAAACAGTGATGCAGTATGTTTTATGCACTGTAATGGGAACTTTAGCAACATAATATTTAAATGGCAAAAAAAAACAACACGTGACTGGAACCCCGCTTGTTAATGGACTAAAGATGGAACTGGGTGGTTATATTACAAAGTACATGGTGACGTATATTACAGAGAAGTATCTTAGACAGAAGGTACAAAAGAATGTTAAGGTTTAAAGTATTTTTGCTAGATGAAGATGGGGTAGGAGAAGCGGAAGAATATACCCTAGAGAGTAGACCCCCCCCCCCCCCTTAGGCCCGAGAAGAAGAGGTAGAGGAAGGTTCAGAGGGAGAGGGAAGAGTAGACGGACAGGATGGCTTTAAAGGGGTGTTCCACCCAAATGTAATGTTTATTAAAAGTCAGCAGCTACAAAAAGTGTAGCTGCTGGCTTTTAATAAACAGACACTTAACTTCTCCACGTTCCAGCGACGCGCCGACCGGGGCTCCGCTCTTCTCCCCCCCCCCCCCCCCCTCCCCGGCCGGCATCCTCATTGCGACTGTGGGCACCCAGCCGTGACAGCCTTCGGCTTCACGGCCGGGCACCCACTGCGCATGCGAGAACCGCACTGCGCGCGCGGCCGATTGGACAGGCGATCGTCTAGGACCTGTCAGTGTCCTAGACGATCGCAAAAGGGAGGGGCTCCAGTAAGGCGAATAAGGCCTAATCGCCTTACCAGCCCCTCGGCGGAAGCGGGAAGTGGGACAGGAAGTTCCACTCCTACTGAAGCCCCCACTCCCCCCCCCAAAAAAATTACATGTCAAATGTGGCATGTAAGGTGGAGGGGAGGGGATTAAGCGAAGTTCTATTTTTGGGTGGAACTCCGCATTAAGCCATTGACATGCTGGACATGTGGTGGACAGCCGCACTTTGCTAGAGATTGTCCTTTATTACCTTTAACTACTTGAGATCCGCGCTACAGCCGAATGACGGCTCTAGCGCAGATCTAAATTGTCAACAAGCCGTCAATTGACGGCTTGTCACTAGCTGTTTCCCGACGCGCGCTCCAGAGCGCGCTGCGGGGAAACACTGTGTTGCCCGTGTCCCTTGGACACAGCCAATCACAGATCGCCGCGAACGGCCAATCAGAGTGGCCGTTTGCGATGCGATCTGTGCGGCCAATGAGAGATGATCTCATAGATCATCTCTCATTGCCGTTTTACATAGAGACAGCGTTCTGTCTCTGGAGAGCAGGAGACGGAGCTGTGTCTCTTGTACAAAGAGACACAGATCGGTCACCTCCCCAGTCACCCCCCCCTCCCCCCACAGTTAGAACACTATGCAGGGAATACATTTAACCCCTTCCTCACCCCCTAGTGTTAACCCCTTCAATGCCAGTCACATTTATACTGTAATTAGTGCATTTTTATAGCACCGATCGCAGTATAAATGTGAATGACGCCAAAAATGTGTCAAAAGTGTCCGATGTGTCCGCCATAACGTCGCAGTCCCAATAAAAATCGCAGATCACCGCCATTTCTAGTAAAAAAAAAAATAATAAAAAATAATAATTCTGTCCCCTATTTTGTAGGCACTATAAATTTTGCGCAAACCAGACGCTTATTGCGATTTTTTTTTTTTTTACCAAAAATATGTAGAAGAATACGCATCGCCCTAAACTGAGAAAAAAAAGTTTTTTTTTTTTTTTTTAATTGGGATATTTATTATAGCAACAAGTAAAAAATATTGCACTTTTTTCAAAATTGTCGCTCTTTTTTGTTTATAGCGCAAAAAATAAAAACCACAGAGGTGATCAAATACCACCAAAAGAAAGCTCTACTTGTGGGTAAAAAAGGACGTCAATTTTGTTTGGGAGCCACGTCGCACGACCGCGCAATTGTCAGTTAAAGCGACGCAGTGCCGGAACCTGAAATATCACCTGGGCAGGAGGGGGGTATAAGTGCCCAGTAAGCAAGTGGTTAATTGCCATTCAGACATCTTTGTGTCACCTTTGCGTGCGTGTTATCAGGCCAAAATCACCAGAGTATGTAAACTTTTGATCAGGGTCATTTGGGTAGTTTCTGTTGCCATTATGACTTAAAAAGAATAAACCAAGTTTGATAATAAATGGCTTAAGCCAAATACTAACCATGAGTGAAAGAAAAGTGTTATTCATATTCTCTGAAAAATGGCCAAGAAATCATAACTTCTGCCAGGGTATGTAAACTTATGAGCACAACTGTACATTTTGACCCCCATGTCTGGCCACTTGCTGTGGAGAAACTGTTTGAAAAATCGGATTGTGATTCTGACTGTGAGGCTTCCCCTGGCTCCTCATCTTGCATACTCAGTATCATGTAGGCCTCTTCACTAGTTCCTTTTGTTTGACATTTTGGCCACTAAATTTACAGCTAGTGTGACTCGCAGGTAAAAAAAGCATGCGTTTGTCAGAAACTGCTTGAATCGCTACAAAAAAAATTAACTGTTGGTGCTAGATCAGGCGTGACTCTGCTAATGCTGCAGTTTGGTGTGCTGTGTTTTGTAAAGTAACATTGATCCTGCACTTTGGGTGGGCTGGATAGAGGGGCTAAACGCAGGTGCTGGCAGGTGTCTGGGCTGATCCTGCTGAGCTTTTTTTGGGAACACTATACTACTATTGATCCGTTCAGACACAATACTAGTAAGGGAGATGTATGGTGTGGGTGTTGGTGATACTGGCAAACAAAAGCTTGCCCTTTTCTTACATGTCTTGTGGAAAAATGTCATCAAAAGAGGAATCCACTGCTCCAGGTGTGTGCAATACATTGTTTGGAACCAAGTAGGAGTGCTAGCCCAGGCCCACCTCTGTAAAAAAACGTAAGAAAAAGGAGAAATGGATGCATATCCAAAGTTTCCAAAAGTGCCTTTTATTGCAGACGGTCAAAATACACCAGGGACAACAGGTGTTGGTCACATAGACGCAGTTCACACATCTGAGCTGTGCTTAATCGTTACTGTAAATAATAATCACAAATCAGATGTGTGGAACGCATCTGTTACTAACACCTGGTGTCCCTGGTGTATTTTGACCGTCTGCAATAAAAGGCACTTTTGGAAACTTTGGATGTGCATCTATTTCTTCTTTTTCTCAAGTTTTTACGGAGGCGGGGCTGTGCTAGCACTCCTACTTGGTTCCAATCAATGTATTGCACACACCTGCATGCATGCATTATCCAGTGCATCCCATTTGGAAATCAATTTTAAAAGAGCTAATGTCCTGGGTGGCTTAACTCCAATGTAAAAATGCATATAAAAGCAAAGGCGGCCTTAAAAAAAAACACAAGGCTGAGGGGGATCACCAGCAGCATTCCAACTTTACAAAGAATACAACAAGAACTGTAGGGTGCAATCGGGGCGGCTAAGATAAAACACAAAAGGCACATAGGGGAGAGTAACAAAATAAAATAAAATTTTTAATAGGGTTGTCCCGATGCCGATACTAGTATCGGGACCGATACCGAGTATTTGCAGGAGTACTCGTACTCGCACAAATGCTCCCGATGCCTAAATAGAATACTTGAGGGAATGCGAGGCAGCGTGTAATGCTCAGACAGCATACCAGTGAGAGAAAGGCAGCCTGTGTCCCTGTGTAATGCACTGCTCAGACGGCATACCTAGGGGGGAGAGAGGCAGCGTGTAATGCCGGTATGCGTGTATAATCCTCAGACGGCGGCCATCCAGTGTACAAAGCTGCGCCGCCTCCTCGTCTGTGATAGGGGAACACTCCCAGCAAGTGAGTCAGTGTTCTGCCTATCACAGACATCCTCTCATCCTCCTCCCATGGACGAGGATGAGAGGATGTCCGTGATAGGCAGAACACTGACTCACTTGCTGGGAGTGTTCCCCTATCACAGACGAGGAGGAGGCGCGGCTTTGTACACTGGATGGCCGCCGTCTGAGGATTATACAGGCATTATACGCTGCCTCTCTCTCCCCCAGGTATGCAGTCTGAGCAGTGCATTACACAGGGACACAGGCTGCCTTTCTCTCACTGGTATTGGATCAGGCAATCGCCTTATTCATGTAGTAAAACAATCTGTACTATAACCACTGTAATGCTAACAAGTGCAGACTGGCTGGTATCTTTTATCAAAAGAATTGTAAACTGAGGCAACAGGCTTGAATGATCAACCAGCATCCACCTAACCCTTTTAATTTCCAAAGGAAGCCTAACAGATTCCTTTTACAAGTTTGTCTCTGAATTGAATCCAGGTAAATAGCTTAAAACAGCAGGGGTGTCTTTCCTAGTGCAGGTTTATTACTAGAAAGCCAGAACAGTACCACCTATAACTACCTATAACTGTAGGCTGCAAAGTGCCATTTTCACATAATTTATTGTCATTTAAAACACATTCTACAGTTATGGAAAAGGTTGAGAGGATGTTTGCCAGTGCCATTTGCCAGTGCCATTTGCCAGTGCCATCCATCAATGCGTCACTGTCACATGACATTAAAAAAAGTATCGGTATTCGGTATCGGCGAGTACATGAAAAAAAGTATCGGTATTCGGTATCGGCGAGTACATGAAAAAAAGTATCGGTACTTGTACTCATTCTTAAAGTGGTATCGGGACAACCCTAATTTTTAAGTACATAAATAGTAAGAAGGGGGGGGGGGGGGTCAAAACATATTGGTCCCATAAAGAATGATGAAGGGAACCTGGTTATTAAGGATGGAGATGGCGAAGGTATTGAATTTATTCTTCTCAGTTTTCACAAGGGAATCGAGGGCTTTAGTAACCAAAACTGCAATGTTTATCCTCATGTCACCTCACAGGATGCACCCCTAGGGCTTGCAAAAGACAGAATTAAAAGTAGACTTAAAAAACCTAACACAAACAAGTCACCGGGACCAGGTGACTTTCACCTGAGGGTCCTTAAGGAACTTAGTCAAGTAATTGCCAGACCATTGTTCCTAATTCTTAAAAACTGTCTACAGACTGGAATGGTACCAGCTGATTGGGGAAAAAAGCCAATGTAGCACCAATATTTTTAAAAAAGGGCCAAGATGCATCCCTAGCCTAACATAAATATTATGTAAGCTCTTGGAGGGGATGATAAAGGACTATATACAAGATTTTGGTAATGACACTGCTATCGTTGGCCGTATTCGGCATGGATTCATGAAGAATCGTTCTTGCCAAACCAATCTATTAACCTTCTATGAGGAGGTGAGCTGCCATTGAGATAAAGGAAGGCCTATAGACGTGGTGTATCTGGATTTTGCAAAAGCATTTGGTACAGTTCCCCATAAACGTCTACTGTACAAAGTAAGGTCTGTTGACATGGACCATAGGGGTGAGTACATGGATTGAAAAGTGGCTACAGGGGCGAATTCAGAGGGCAGCACTTGGAATGGTCTGGGGTGGAAAGTGGGGTCCCCCCAGGGTTCTCTCCTGGGACATATCCTATTCAATTTCTTCATAAATGACCTGAAGGACGGGGTAAACGGCTCAATCTCAGTATTTGCGGATGATGTTAAGCAGGACAATAACTTCTCTGCAGGATGTGGTAAGCTTGCAAGAAGATGTGAACAATACATGGCAAATGATGTTTAATGTAGAACATTTTTAAATAATGCAATATGAATGCAATCTCACTGGGGGGGTTAACCTCTGGGGGAATCTAGGATGGAAAAGGACCTGGGGGTCCTAGTAGATGACCAGGCTCGGCAATGTGGCATGCAATGTCAAGCTGCTGCAAGCAAAGCAAACAGAATAGTGTCATGCATTAAAAGGGGGATTAACTCCAGAGATGAAACGATAATTCTCCCACTCTGCAAGACTCTGGTTCGCTGCACCTGGAGTTCTGGGCATCAGTCCTCAGGAAGGCATGTACTGGAAGAGCGTCCAGAGAAGGGTAACAAAGCTGATAAAGGGACAGGAAAACCTTAGTTATGAGGAAATGTTTGGAGCACCGAGAGGAGACGCGTGAGAGGGGATATTATTTTAAGGTATAAATACCTTACTGGTAGGGTTGTCCCGATACCGATACCAGTATCGGTATCGGGACCGATTCCGAGTATTTGCGGGAGTACTTGTACTCCCCCAAATACCCCCGATACCAAAATAGAATACTTCCGCCGCCGCACCACGCTCGTCGCATGTCGCCCGCCGACCGCCGCTAATCCCCGTGTAAACTTGTAATACCCACGGCGCCATGTATAGACGGATACGTGCATAGACGCTCCCCCCTTGCTCGCGATTGGACGGATCCGTCCAATCGCGTGTCTATACATGGCGCCGCGGGTATGTGTTGCACGGGGATTAACCCTGCAGGCTGCAGCAGCGACGGCGGCGGAGGTATGGGGGACATGACATGGCTGCAATATGGGGCACAGGACATGACATGGCTGCATATGTGGGGGGGACATGACATGGCTGCAATATGTGGGGGGGACATGACATGGCTGCATATGTGTGGGGACATGACATGGCTGCATATGTGTGGGGACATGACATGGCTGCATATGTGTGGGGACATGACATGGCTGCATATGTGTGGGGACATGACATGGCTGCATATGTGTGGGGACATGACATGGCTGCATATGTGTGGGGACATGACATGGCTGCATATGTGTGGGGACATGGCTGCATATGTGTGGGGACATGGCTGCAATATGTGGGGGGACATGACATGGCTGCAATATGTGGGGGGACATGACATGGCTGCAATATGTGGGGGGGACATGACATGGCTGCAATATGTGGGGGGGACATGACATGGCTGCAATATGTGGGGGGGACATGACATGGCTGCAATATGTGGGGGGGACATGACATGGCTGCAATATGTGGGGGGGACATGACATGGCTGCAATATGTGGGGGGGGGACATGGCTGCATATTTGTGGGGACATGACATGGCTGCAATATGTGGGGGGGACATGGCTGCATATTTGTGGGGACATGACATGGCTGCATATTTGTGGGGACATGACATGGCTGCATATGTGGGGGGACATGACATGGCTGCAATATGTGGGGGGACATGACATGGCTGCAATATGTGGGGGGACATGACATGGCTGCAATATGTGGGGGGACATGGCTGCATTTGGGGACACGTTTAAAAAAAGTATCAGTATTCGGTATCGGCGATTACTTGAAAAAAAGTATCGGTACTTGTACTCGGTCCTAAAAAAGTGGTATCGGGACAACCCTACTTACTGGTGACCCCACAATAGGGATAAAACGTTTCTGTGACAGGGAATTTAATAAGACACGTGGCCATTCACTAAAATGAAGAAAAACGGTTTTACCTTACCAGGGTTTGACAAATTTGCTTGGAATCTAGGAGCCAGCTAAAAAAGTTAGGAGCCAGATAAGGCACCCCGTCCCGACGAGCTTGTGTGCAGAAGCGAACACATACGTGAGTAGCGTCCGCGAATGTAAACGGTATTCAAACCGCACGTGAGGTATCGCTGCGATCGTTAGAGCGAAAGCAATAATTCTAGCTCTGTAACTCAAAACATCAGCAACCTGTAGATTTTTTTTTTTTAACGTCGCCTATGGAGATTTTAAAGGGTAAAAGTTTGTCTGCATTCCACAAGCGGGCGCAATTTTGAAGCGTGACATGTTGGGTATCAATTTACTTGGCGTAACATTATCTTTTACAATATAAAAGAAAATTGGGATAACTTTACTGGTGTCTTATTTTTTTAATTAAAAAAAGTGTATTTTTCCCCAAAAAAGTGCGCTTGTAAGACCGCTGCGCAAATATGGTGTGACAAAGTATTGCAACCATCACCATTTTATTCTCTAGGGTGTTAGAATCAAAAATATATATATAATGTTTGGGGGTTCTAATGAAGGAGATGGCAGTGAAAATAGTGAAAAATTACACAGAATTGCTGTTTAACAGCAATGCCAATGGCCACCACCAGATAGCGCCAGCTCACAGAAGGAAGAGCTTGGGACTTCACAAGCCCGCGAAGCCGCGGCCTCAATTACCGGCCGTCTCGGGTGGGGGTGCATGGAGACACAGGATCCTGTGCTTTTGTGCGCCCCCACCTCCCCCGCCGTGGCTTGTAATTGACACATTTTTGGCGCCATTCACATTTATACAGCGATCAGTGCTATAAATATGCACTAATTACGGTATAAATGTGACTGACATTGAATGGGTTAAAAGTGTACCTGTATTGTGTTCTAACTGTGGTCGGAGAGGGGTGACTGGGGGAGATGACCGATTGTGTCCCTATGTACAAGGGACACAGATCGGTCTCCTCTCTCCCTGACAGGACGTGGAGCTCTGTGTTTACACACACAGAGCTCCACGCCCCTGCTGTGCCACCGCCGATCGCGTGTACCCGGTGGACATCGCGACCGCCAGGCACGCTTATTTCGGGGACGCGCGGGGTGCGTATGACGTCCTGTTGGATTTTCAGAGCCACCATGAAGTTTGACACCTACCTGTGAGTTAGAGTATTAAGACAAATCATGTTTCCACAGGCAGAGGTGCTTACAAAATCAGCGTTCATGTAAAACCTTTATCCCAAAAGAAAACTTGCTGTAACTATAGTGTATGTAAATGTGCTAACACTCTCCTCCCCTTAAACTTGACAATGCTGCAGTCCAAAGGGGTGTCTGTGCAGTGAAAGTCCATGTCATCTGCATGCCATGTGTATGATCAGTGTCATTATTGTAGTTTAACCACTTTTAGACGACCTACGGTACATTTACTACAGGCGTGCGCCACAGGCAGGCCGGGTGACATACATGTACGTCAATCCAGCCTGGGATGGGCAGTGCAACACTCCTGTGACTCCTGTGTCAATGAGAAACATCGGATTGTGGCTTCTGTTACCTGGAGGCTTTGAGCTCCATTTGTGTGAGAAATTTAAAGTTTAATTTGGGTACAGTGTTGCATGACTGCACCTTTGCCTGTTAAAGTAGCACAGTACTGCAAAGAAAAAAAAATGCTCTGGTCGTAAAGGCGGTAATACCTTCCAGAGCTAAAAAAAATTTTTAAGAGGCTTTTGTATTTTGAAGTTTGGTTTATTTGTTTTATTTTGTGTTTCCAGATTCTTTTGTGGTGAACAAGATAGAAAGATATGAGCTTGTTTAATCTTGACCGCTTCCGCTTTGATAAGAAGGGGGACCCAGCTTCCACTGACAAGGAAGGAACAAGCAGACCTGGAACTCCAAATAATGAACTTGAGGAAAAACCTAGTAAGCAGTTTACATTTTTAACTTTTTTTCTTTTGGTTGTTCAGTGTGATACATTTTCACAGCATACTGTTGAAAAACGTTGCTTGTTCTACGGTCACCATTTGCTCTTTCATATTATAACCTCGGCATTGTAAAAACAATCCAAACAATTGTTTGACAATTCAATATAACTTGCTTGAAAAATCTTTCATGTTGTGAGTGCTGACTGTTTTTTCTAGCCACCTCTTTCCCCAAATTCCTGGATTCCCTGCATGCTTTGCAGCTTCTCCTCAGTTTTTTATTTTTTTATTTTAAATTCTAAGGACTAAACATCCTATGGTACCTTGCTGCCTGAAAGCACTGTTTTTTTTCAGACTTTACCACCCCTTTAGTTTTTAAGGCAGCCTCTATAAATTCTGTGCCAGGACAGTGCCTATTCACAGGGCATAGTGAGAATGAATACATTACATTTTGATCATAGATACTCCTTTTTTCTTTTTAATCCACTTTTTTTCCTTATAGATATGCCTATTCGGCATCCAATTAGAATAGATTATACAACATTTTTACATTCACATAATATTCCAATGTACCTCCTCTTTATTTTGATATCTCAACCCCTCCCCCCATCCTCTGCACTCTACATGGAGAATCTATCCATCACCAGTTTTGGTGGTGCGACACTCGCATCTCCCAACCAGGAATGCCAAATCTCCTCAAATTTACCCTCTGCTTTCCTTCGTTTGTAGGCCAGATGTTCTCTAGCCAACAAGGAGTTGACATATGCAATCCATTGCTTCCCTGTGGGGACCCCTGGGGCCATCCAATAACGTGCAATAAGTTTTCTTGCCAAATCAGTCTTGTTACCATATAATACTTTCCTTTTGTATACTCTCCAGGGTCAATGGCCCCTAACAAGTATACCTGGGGATCCAGTGGAACTGGTACCTGTGCTACTCTAGTAATACACTGGGATACTTCCTCCCAGTACCTGTGAAGCTTTGGGCATCTCCAAATTAAATGTATTAAAGGGGTTGTAAAGACAAAAAATATTTTCCTCTTAAATTAAAGTCTGACAGTAGCTGATAAAGTAAAAAGTAATGTTTTGCATTATAACTAGTTTGATACCTGTTGAAATCAAGCTGTTTTATTCACCTCCATCACAGAATCGTTATTCTCACTGACTTCCTGGTTTGCGGTGCGCATTCATTCTTGCTACATCACGACCTAATGGGAACTACAGTTCCTATTAGGCTTAGTCTCCATGCCTATGAGGGTTAAGAGAGCGTCTTCACACAGGGCTGTAGTCATAGGGAGGGGGTGAGCACATTCTGCTTTCCACCATGCAGATGCTGGTGGAAAGCAAGAAGAGAAGAGACAGGAAATGGCATTTTCAAACCTGGATTACTGTATTTTGGAAGTCAAAAGGAAAAACGAGGCAAGTGATATTTAAATGCTCTAGCTTACAGTAATCAATTGATCTAATAAAAAACAAACCTTTAGTGTTCCTTTAAGTCCGCTTGCTGAACTTTGCACTTTGGGCACATAGGAGTATCCCTTCTTCCCCCCATCTATGTAGTTGTGGCGCTGTTCTATAAGCCCTGTGTAGGATAAAGGGTTGCGACAGTTTGAGACGCAGAGACGGACACCACTGGGACAGATTCAAGTGCCCTTTCCCACTGGTCCTCGCCTATCTCCCCAATATCTTCCACCCATTTCCTACGGCATCTAAGGGAGGCATGGTTCTGAATTGTTATAAGCAGTCCCTCATATATTTTTTTTTATCAGTCCACTCCGAGCCTCTAGTGGCAGAACCGCCGTCATCAAAGGTGATGGTGATGTTACCACCAGTGATCCTGTTTGTTGTTGTCTCTGTAGAGCATGCTGGAGCTGGAGATACTGATGGAAGCCCCGCAGGGCTAATTGGTATTCCCTATACAGCTGTTGGTATGTTTTCAGTACCTCACCCTCATATCGCTGCAAAAAGAACCAGATTCCCCTCTTTTTTCCAGGGAGTGAAGTCTGCTAGGTCCTGTAGCTCTGCATATCTAGGATTGTTCCATATTGGAGTGAATGGTAACACACCCTCTGTCCCCAAAGTCTTCCGTAGCTCCCCCCATACCTTTCTGAGGAGGGTTCCTGTGGGTGCTGAATGTGGCATACTGGGCAAGCCCATCTCAAGATGGGAGGCTGCCTTTAATGAGGGAACAGTACTAATCACCAAGTTTCTATTCGGATCCTCTTTCTTTCACCTCCCCATCCCGCCAGCTGTTGTTTCTGAGAGGCCAAATAGATACTCTTTAACTGCTTTCCATCCAATGTCATGTGACGTAGTCGACTTTGAGCGGTGATATCTGAATGCCAGCAGCTACAGGCAAAATTCAGGTATCTACTTTTAGATCCAGCGATTCTCTTCCCCCTAAGAACAATCATAGAGGCTGTGCTTGATCATTCTCATAGGCGGTGGGAGATGATCGTTCAGAGGCCGGGTGAGATGTTATGATGCCACACCTGGCCTCTGCGTTTAAAAAAATGCCTGCTTCCTCCTACTCACTATTCCTATTACAAGGCATGTCTACATTTCTCGCAGAAGCGATTGCATACGCAAGTCACGCCCACATATGTAAGCGACGTTCAAACCACACATGTGAGGTATTGTAGCACGTTGGAGCAAGAGCAATAATTTTAGAACAACATCTCTAACTCAAAACATGTCGCCTGTAAACATTTTTAAAGCATCACCTATGGGGATTTTTGAATACCAAAGTTTGGCGCCATTGCACTAGCGTGTTCAATTTTGAAGTGTGACTTTTTTGGTATCCATTTACTTAGCTTAACATCATTCACATTATGCAAAATTGGGCTAATTTTACAGTAAAAATAATAATAAAAAAAAGCGTTTGAAAAATTGCTGTGCAAGATTAAGTTGTAACGACAGCCATTTTTATTCTTTAGAGTCTCTGCTAAAAAAAAAAAAAACATATTATAATTGGGGATTCTGTGTAATATTCTAGCAAAAAAAAAGATTTTTACATGTAGGAGCGAAATCTCAGAATTGGCCTGGTAGGCAAGTGGTAAAGCAATCGGTGAACTAATGAACCTGAAAATCTGTATAGCAAAAATTCATACACAAAAAAAGTCCACGTGTACAGTGTTTCCAAATGCTGTATATTCTCACAGTGCTGAACAGTTCATTAATCTTCTGTGTATTCCACTTCACTTGAAAGCACTCGCCACCACAAGCAGCTTGCCCTCTAATGTTGACCTAAGTATACTGTCAAAATTGAGCCTGTCCCTTTAAGCGAATATTTTGCTGTATCATGCAGTTAAAATCATTTGATATCCCATCCAAATCCAGAGTTCCAGACAATAATACCCAAAATGAAATTAATCGTTTCCTCACATGCCCTGAATGGTGTTCTAATGGAGGCCCCAACATATGTGGACGTACAATATGGTTGTGGTTAAGTACAATCTCATGTCACTGTCCCATTAACCACGGAGGATAATGCGTAGAGGATTTCAACCCTCTGATGAAGCCACGTTTGTGGCGTAAATGGTGTAATCGGTGGCGTAGGAAGTGATCACATGATCATGATTGGAAGGTAACATGAGAGTTCTGATCCTTGATGCATAGAAGAGGTTTATTGAAGTTTCATGAATCCTTTTATGTTTGAATTTTTGTTATATAGAATAGTTTTGTCTTTGGGTGGTGCAGTGCTGAATACATTTTATTTTATCTGTACATTCAAGTGTGGTATGTGGAGCATATATCTTCATAAGGCGGACTAATGTGCATTATTTCACAGACCAAAAGTTTGGACACATTTTCTCATTCAAAGAGTTTTCTTTATTTTCATGATTATGAAAATTGTAGAGTCACACTGAAGGCATCAAAACTATGAATTAACACATGTGGAATTTTATATACATAACAAAAAAGTGTGAAACAACTGAAAATGTCATATTCTAGGTTCTTCAAAGTAGCCACCTTTTGCAGCCGACACATCTCTAGAACAACTGTTAAGAGGAGACTGTGAGAATCAGGCCTTCATGGTAGAATATCTGCTAGGAAACCACTGCTAAAGAAAGGCAACAAGCAGAAGCGACTTGTTTGGACAAAAGAACACAAGGAATGGACATTAGACCAGTGGAAATCTGTGCTTTGGTCTGATGAGTCCAAACTTGAGATCTTTGGTTCCAACCACCATGTCTTTGTGCGACGCAGAAAAGGTGAACGGATGGACTCTACATGCCTGGTTCCCACTGTGAAGCATGGAGGAGGAGGTGTGATGGTGTGGGGGTGCTTTGCTGGTGACACTGTTGGGGATTTATTCAAAATTGAAGGCATACTGGACCAGCATGGCTACCACAGCATCTTGCAGCAGCATGCTATTCCATCCGGTTTGCGTTTAGTTGGACCATCATTTATTTTTCAACAGGACAATGACCCCAAACACACCTCCAGGCTGTGTAAGGGCTATTTGACCAAGGAGGAGAGTGATGGGATGCTGCACCAGATGACCTGGCCTCCACAGTCACCGGGCCTGAACCCAATCGAGATGGTTTGGGGTGAGCTGGACCGCAGAGTGAAGGCAAAAGGGCCAACAAGTGCCAAACACCTCTGGGAACTCCTTCAAGACTGTTGGAAGACCATTTCAGGTGACTACCTCCTGAAGCTCATCAAGAGAATGCCAAGAGTGTGCAAAGCAGTAATCAAAGCAAAAGGTGGCTACTTTGAAGAACCTAGAATATGACATATTTTCAGTTGTTTCACACTTTTTTGTTATGTATATAATTTCACATGTGTTAATTCATAGTTTTGATGCCTTCAATGTGAATCTACAATTTTCATAGTCATGAAAAAAAAGATAACTCTTGGAATGAGAAGGTGTGTCTAAACTTTTGTTGTGTACTGTATTTTGAAAAGTCATAGTAAACATTTTTTGTAAAGGCACTCCTGTACACACACACACAGTGCAATTGGGTGGCATAGAGCACACACGCATGTGTGAACATAAATGGCCCTACAGGTGAGGTATTTTCCCGATATTTTTTTTTTTTGTCTTGTCAGTGGGAGCAATAAAATGTTGCCTATGGAAAATAAATGTTTCCTTATAAATGGCTGCGCAAATATTGTTCAGGAATTTGCAAATGCCATTTTATTTATCAGGGTCTCTGCTTTTTTTAAAGTAATTTCCAGAAAAATTTCAAATAGTAGCATTGTTGGATAGAATGGTGGGGGGGGGGGGGGTGTCAGAACCCCTATCAGATTTTACTACTATATTGGGCTCTGCTAGAGAGGTGTTCTTTTAATTTCTGTTCTGGAAAAATGTACAACCGGAAAATAGACAATATTAAACAAAATGAAGGAATACCTCCAATGAAGCCTCTGACAGATGTAAACCTGTCAGGAGAGAGAGCTAGTCCTTTCACACTCCAACCACTGGAAAAAGTTAAAGCAGAACTCCAGGCACAGACATTTTTATCAATTTTTCTATGTGCAAAAAGTCACCTTTTTGCCCGCAATGAAAACGAGACCTGCGATCTCAATTGTAAAACCTTTAGTTTCATTTATCCACCCCCCCCCCCTTCCCTTTGGCTACACACATACGTGTCTGTGTAATATATATAATTTTACTGTGTGTGTGTGTAATATAAAAATATGATATTTATATATTGTGTATGTAAAATAATTTTTAAAAACCAATCCATTTTTTTTTTTTTTCTTTTTCATTTTTAGTGACCAGCATCCCAGAGACTCCAGAAAATAAGAGGCTGAACAATGTTTCCTTCTTTAAGAAGGATAAAGGTGTAAGTTTTTTGGACTCTGAATCTGAAATCGAGGACCAAGAAAGTCAACCAAGTATGAGTTCCACACACAGGAAAGCCCACCCAAGGGAAGAGTAAGTAACAAATTGGTCCTAGACACATAATTCATGTTTACTTTTCCATAGCCAGAATGCTAAATGGATTCTTGTTCATTTGTATAGTGAAGTTTGGTTTTGCTATTTTTTTGTTCTTTTAAAGCAGCCAGTGAATTAGCTACCTAGCGGGAACAGCGACACTAATACAGCTATCAGAAAAATGATCGCTTAGTGACGCTGGCAATAGGGAGTGAAAGGGTTAACTAGGGTGGTGATCAAGGGGTTAAAACTTTATTGGGGGGGTACGGGGGCTACCCAGGACCTAACACTGACTGTCACACTGCCTGTCACTCTGACAATAAATACAGTAATCATACATGTAGGATTACTGCATTCAGTGACACTGTGACGGGGGGGGGGGGGGCGATCGCAAGGGGTTAATGTGACTATGTGTAGTGTGTGTCAGTGTAGTGTTAGTGCAGACTTACTGTGTGATGTGATCTCTCCTCAGCGGTGGTTGAAAAAAACGCTGAAGGAGAGATCACATCGCTTCCTCCTTCCTGTGTTTACACAGGAGGAGGAAGTGACAGGGCCGGGGGACGCGCAGATTGGCTGAGAGCGATCCGGAGGGGGCGGACAAAAACGAATAGCCGCTCCCTCATCCCAGATCGCTTGGCCAGCTACAGGGACCGCCGTATGTATGGGGGGGGGGGGGGGTCCGATCGGACCCCCGAACCCCCTCAAGGCACCATTGTATATATACGTTGATGTGCCTGTCGGTGCCTTTCTGCCGACGTAAATGTACATGCGGCGGTCCTTAACCAGTTAACATGTGAGAGTCTATTTTTGTATGTATAACTGATTATATGTCCTATATATGTATTATTTTTTTTTTTTGATTATAATAGAAGTGTTCTGTCCTGAGAAAGTGGCCTTTGCCGCAAAATGTGTTGACACTTTATACAGGGAAGACTCCTCGCTATGTATCTTTACATCAATTTACTCATGATTATTTGTAAACCATTTCATTGCTCCATTGAGGTGTCTGTTTCCTATGTAGGCACACTGTCGTATAGTAATGTTCATGTATGCTATGTGTTTTTAAAGAAGAAAACTGCAGTGCAGCAGTGTGAATAACTATGAAAAAAAAGGGAAAAATGCAGAAGTATCAAATCAATAAAAGTCCATTAATAAAGTCCATATACAATTTAAATCAAATGTGATTTAATGTTAATTCCTTGATATCATATACATATACATCATTCATAAGTGATCCACTTGGCATAGTGCCCACCACTTATCACTGCAGCCTCTTACCTCCCAAATCGACCTACACTGCAGTGAGGTCTATCACACTTTCCCAGATACTGGATATATATTGTGCAGCCTTGGCAGATCATCTATCCATCCTGGGACCTGTAGCAAAGGGGAGAAAGCTAAACCTCACAGTGTAGTAATAAACACCCAATGCCTTATTCAGATTAACCACTTAAGACCCGGACCAATACGCTGGTAAATGACCCAAGGTGTTTTTGCGATTCGGCACTGCGTCGCTTTAACAGACAATTGCGCGGTCGTGCGACGTGGCTCCCAAACAAAATTTGCGTCCTTTTCTTCCCACAAATAGAGCTTTCTTTTGGTGGTATTTGATCACCTCTGCGATTTTTTATTTTTTGCGCTATATACAAAAATAGAGCGACATTTTTGAAAAAAAAACACTATTTTTTACTTTTTGTTAAAAAAAAAAAATCAAATAAACTAAATTTTAGTCAAACATTTAGACCAAAATGTATTTAGCCACATGTCTTTAGTAAAAAAAAAAATCGCAATAAAAAAAAATAGCTACCTAGCGGGAACAGCGACACTAATACAGCGATCAGAAAAATGATCGCTTAGTGACGCTGGCAATAGGGAGTGAAAGGGTTAACTAGGGCGGTGATCAGGGGGTTAAAACTTTATTAGGGGGGGGGGGGGGGCTATCCTGAACCTAACACTAACTGTTTTTTACACTGCCTGTCACACTGACACTAAATGCAGTGATTAGATCACTGCATTCAGTGACGCTGTGACAGGGGGGTGGGGGGGGGGGGCGATCACAAGGGGTTAATATGCCTATGTGAGTGTGTGTCAGTGTTGTGTTGGTGCACACTTACTTGTGATGTCTTCTCTCATCAGCAGCGCTGGGAAACAGCGCTGCGATGAGAGAATACATCATTTCCTCCTTCCTGTGTAAACACAGGAGGAGGAAGTGACAGGATGGGAGCGCGCTCCCATTGGCTGGGAGCGATCGCGGGGGGGGCGGGTATTCGCCGACATCCGCCCCCAGATCCCGGATCGCTCCCGGAGCCAGGGGGACCCCCGCACGCCGCGGAGGGGGTCCCGATGGGACCCCCGAACCGCACTTAGGCGGGGACGTAAATTTACGCCCTTGTGCCTGTACGTGCCATTCTGTGGCCGTATATGTGCGTGCGGGGGTCCTTAAGTGGTTAAAGGGTCACTAAAGGACTTTTTTTTTTTTTAAGCTAAATGGCTTCCTTTACCTTACTGCAATCCTGGTTTCAGGTCCTCATTGTTTTTGCTTTGAAGTTGCTGTAATCCTTCTCTGATCTCCACGCTTCCTGGTTGTCTGTTTCCTTATAAAAAAAACTCTAGGAGCTTCTCTCTGTGGTCCCTGATCAAGAAGGTGTGATTACTGTGTGTCTAAAACTCCTCAAGACCATCAGATTCATTTTAAAAACAAACGCTGCCCTATGTTTTGTTTTTGTTCTGTGTCTCTGAACTTCACAGAAACATGAAACTAGATTAAAAACGAAACAAACTGCAGGCACATTATATGATTGATTTTTTTTATCTATTTTTAATAATTTTTAAAAGGAATCAGTTAACTATTATGTCTCTATACCCTGTAAACAGTCATTTCAGCAAATTTTTTTTTCCTTTACAACTAGAAAAAAGACGACTCACAAAACGGGTGCACTAAAAACTCCAGTGCACAAGATAGATCGCCACTTGGAATATAAAAACAGATGGCTCCCTTAAAGAGACACTAAAGGTTCCCTTAAAAAAAAAAAAAAAAAAATGTTCTACTAGCTTCCACTGTGCAGCTCGTTTTGCACACAGTGGCTTCGATCCTGGTCTTCTGGGGTCCCTCGGCAACTGTCTCTGCTCCTCCTCACAAGAATTAACCCCCTTCATGGGAGCTCTTTCCCATGGGGGTTAGTTCTTGTGGGCGCGCTCCTGTGATATAGCCGCAGACTGTTTTACTTGGCCCCGGCGCGCTGTGTCATTGAATGTGATTGACAGCAGCGCAAGCCAATGGCTGTGCCGCTATCAATTCATCCAATCTAGCCAATCAACGGCCAGACTGAGTATAGAAGAGGATGTCAGGGGCGAATGCAGCAGGTGAACGGGCTCGGGTAAGTAAAATGGGGGGCCGGGGGGGGCGGTCATTGCCATTCATTTTCTTTATCGTACATCACGGGACACAGAGCGCATAGCCATTACACATGGGTTATATGGGTACCTTCAGGTGATGGACACTGGTGTAATCAATTTCACAGGAAGTTTCCTCCCTATATATCCCCCTCCCACTGGGAGTGCTTCAGTTTTTTCGCCAGTGTCTTAGGTGTTTGGTCACGTCTAGCTGTCCCTCCGAGTTCTCGGGACCCAGGATAGCTAGCCGGATCCGTCCGAAGTGCTTCAAAGCCAAGGTGAACGGTACCCGGGCCCTGCCTGCGTGGGGTTCTGCCTATAATGCCTCTCCACCCTGGAGGGCTGGATCCTGGGCTCCAGTGCCTTAGTTTCTTCCAAGGACTAAACGCTACTGATGCCAGGATGCTATATAGGTCCAGGTGTGTGGGTTCCCTAACAGGACCCTGGTCCCTGAAGGTCCAGGACATTACCCACGGAGATGGGGGAAGATTGGGCCTCTTGCATTTGCAATACCGTGCAGCGTGGAGCAGGTAACGGGGAACCTGCGGGACTTGGTTCGACAGCAGGTGTCCCCCTGGGGGTCTGGGTTGGCTAATGGTATGCTCTGCATCAGCCACCATCTCCACTATGTCTTTTTAGGCAGGATGGGATGAAAGGATGTTTACCCAGATAACATGTAGATATATGTATGCTTTTTTAAGATATGTATATGTATTCCCCACCAGGTCTGCCTGTTAGCATGCTACTGCAGCCCCACGTGCTGTAGGGAAGGGAACACTGGCAACTCCTGTTTCTTAGGAAGCCTAGGGGGACAGCTTCCTCCCTGTTTTGCACACTACTGTGGTTTTAGTGTCTTGCCTGGTGTCAGTCTGGTTGCAGCACTCCTCCTCTGGCTTTCCTCCTCCATGTTGGTTGCAGCGTGGGGGGGGGGGCGCGCGCGAGCATGCACGCCGCCTTTTACAGCGTCGGCGTGCGTGGGGGGGGGGGGGGGCGGTTCAGCAGCGTCAGGCCTCAGTAAAAACCCCTGGCATCACTTCCTGGCTGGTCATTCACTTCTGTCAGCAGAGGGAGCTGGGAGACACCGTGCGCAGCTGAGCCGTTGTAGGCAAAACAGTGACACCTAGTGGCGGTTTGTGGATCTTCGGGTCTGGACTTGGCTCCATACTGACCAAAAAAATATATATATATATTTAAGGAACTCAGCCTTAGATCCGGCAGTATCTGAGCCGTTGCAACCTTGGGCTCTAGCTAACGGGCAGTGGTGTGGTAATACTCGCAGGATTTCCTCAGTATTGCCTCCTCCTCTGGGATATGGTGATTTAGTTATCTATTTTTTTTTTACCATAGCCTGTTCTTATTGCTGGTTCACTTCTAGCTACAACAGTTAGGTGTTGGCTACAGGGGTGTCTCAAGGTTGTGCAATGGCTCCCAAGGGACCGGGATCAGCTAAGGCTGCAAAAGGTTCCAAAAGACAAAAGGGTTCTCCGTCGGGGTCAGAGGATTTGGGTCAAGCTCTGGCGGTCCCATCCTCGCCAGATAGACCACCGACCGTCGTCTTAGATGAGGCATTGAGGGTGCTGGGGGCAGAGGCGGCCCCCAATCAACCCATTCCCGTTTTTATATTACGTTAGAAATGCTAGCGACCACCCTGGGTGGGCTAGAGAAGAGGTTAACTGCCTTGATTGCTAACTCCTTGCCAGGAAACAAGCGGGCTAGATCCCTGTCACCTAGATGAGTTTCCTCAGATGCGGAGGTCCTCTCTTCGGAGGAATTGGACCTGCAGGGGGATCAGGCGGACCCGAGTCCCGACGGATCGGACATTGAGGGGTCCACTATTGATGAACTTTTTTCGGCTTCATAAGCAGAGAGCTTGTGGATTCAGTCCCTGACAGACATGGTTCGCACTGCCTTTAAACTTCCAGTGTCAGAACTAGCCCCGGCGGTATCCTCTTTAGGTTCCTTAACCACTTAAGGACCCCCGCACGCACATATACGGCCACAGAATGGCACGTACAGGCACAAGGGCGTAAATTTACGTCCCCGCCTAAGTGCGGTTCGGGGGTCCCATCGGGACCCCCTCCGCGGTGTGCGGGGGTCCCCCTGGCTCCGGGAGCGATCCGGGACGAGCGGGCGGATGTCGGCGTTTACCCGCCCCCCCGCGATCGCTCCCAGCCAATGCGCGCGCTCCCAGTCTCCTGTCACTTCCTCCTCCTGTGTAAACACAGGAAGGGGGAAGTGATGTAATCTCCCATCGCAGCGGTATTTCCAACCGCTGCGATGGGAGAAACGCCTAACAGTAAGTGCGCACCAACATTACACTGACACACACTCACATAGGCATACTTAACCCCTTGCGATCTGCCCCCCCACCCCCCCTGTCACAGTGTCACTGAATGCAGTGATCTAATCACTGCATTTAGTGTCAGTGTGACAGGCAGTGTAAAATCAGTGAGTGTTCAGGATAGCCCCCCCACCCCCCCTAATAAAGTTTTAACCCCCTGATCACCGCCCTAGTTAACCCGTCACTAAGCGATCATTTTTCTGATCGCTGTATTAGTGTCGCTGTTCCCGCTAGGTAGCTATTTTTTTTAATCGAGATTTTTTTTTTTATCAAAGACATGTGGCTAAATAAATTTTGGCCTAAATGTTTGACTAAAATTTAGTTTATTTGATTTTTTTTTTAACAAAAAGTAAAAAATATTGTGTTTTTTTCAAAAATGTCGCTCTATTTTTGTATATAGCGCAAAAAATAAAAATCGCAGAGGTGATCAAATACCACCAAAAGAAAGCTCTATTTGTGGGAAGAAAAGGACGCAAATTTTGTTTGGGAGCCACGTCGCACGACCGCGCAATTGTCCGTTAAAGCGACACAGTGCCGAATCGCAAAAACACCTTGGGTCATTTACCAGTGTATTGGTCCGGGTCTTAAGTGGTTAAAGGCCCCGTTAAGCTGTGCATCTTTTCCGGTTCACCCCCCCTTGAGAGTGGTGATATTTCAAGATTGGGCTCGACCTGATAGGATTTGTATCCCCCCTAAAAGGTTTGCTACACTCTATCCTATGGAAGAGCAATTTTCAAAGAAATGGGCGCTCCCTACAGTGGACGCAGCCATTTCCTGCGTGAATAAATCTCTAACCTGTCCGGTTGAAAATGTCCAGATGTTTAACCACTTAAGACCCGGACCAATACGCTGGCAAATGACCCAAGGGGTTTTTGCGATTCGGCACTGCGTCGCTTTAACAGACAATTGCGCGGTCGTGCGACGTGGCTCCCAAACAAAATTCGCGTCCTTTTTTTCCCACAAATAGAGCTTTCTTTTGGTGGTATTTGATCGCCTCTGCGATTTTTATTTTTTGCGCTATATACAAAAATAGAGCGACATTTTTGAGAAAAAAATCAATATTTTTTACTTTTTGTTATAATAAAAAACCAATAAACTAAATTTTAGTCAAACATTTAGGCCAAAATTTATTTAGCCACATGTCTTTAGTAAAAAAAAAATCGCATTAAAAAAAAAATAGCTACCTAGCGGGAACAGCGACACTAATACAGCGATCAGAAAAATGATCGCTTAGTGACGCTGGCAATAGGGAGTGAAAGGGTTAACTAGGGCAGTGATCAAGGGGTTAAAACTTTATTGGGGGGGGTGGGGGGGGCTACCCTGACACTACTGACTGTCTGACTGTCACACTGTCTGTCACACTGACACTAAATACAGTAATCATACATGATTACTGCATTCAGTGACACTGTGACAGGGGGGAGGGGGCGGGGGCGATCGCGGGGGTTAAATGTGTGTGTCAGTGTGCTGTTTGGTGCAGGACTTACTTGTTCTGTAGTGATCTCTCCTCAGCGGCGCTTGAAACAAACGCCGAGGGAGAGATCACGTCGCTTCCTCCTTCCTGTGTTTACACAGGAGGAGGAAGTGACAGGTCAGGCGGGCGGGCGCATTGGCTGGGAGCGATCCGGAGGGGGCGGATGAAAACGGATAGCCGCCCCCACTTGTCGGATCGCTCCTGCAGCCGCGCGGACCGCCGCATGTACGGGGGGGGGGGGGGGGGTCCGATCGGACCCCCGATCCCCCCCAAGGCACCAACGTATATATACGTTGATGTGCCTGTCGGTGCCATTCTGCCGACGTAAATGTACATGCGGCGGTCCTTAAGTGGTTAAAGATCCGGTTGACAAAAAGATGGAGACCCTACTGAAGGCTTCTTTTACCACAGTAGGTGCTGTGGTTCAGCCAGCAGTGGCAGCCATTGGTGTTTGTCAGGCCTTAAAGGATCAGGCTAAACAAGTATTAAGGGACATACCCGGCTCAGCAAGCTTGTGAATTGGCCGACCTTCCAAGAGCTCTCTGCTTCGCAGTAGATGCTATTAAGGACTCCATTCAGCAGGCGTCCCGTTTATCTCTTCTATTAGTTCATATGCGTTGCCTTTTGTGGTTCAAGAACTGGTCAGGCAGAAACACCCTGCAAAAAGCTTTTAGCAGGATTTCCCTTTCATGGAGGACGACTATTCGGAGAAGATCTAGATAAATATATCCAGACTATATCAAACGGTAAAAGCTCTTTCTTACCTGTTGAGAAAAGACCGCGTGGGCCCACATTCAAGCGACAGGCCTTCGCGGGCTCGGCCCCTTCAACTTCCCGTCAGCATTAACGGCCTCCCGGGCATTCAGCATTTAATAGCCGCCCACAAGGACAAGCCTCTGGAGGCAAGAGACCATGGTCTCGCAAGCCAGTTAAGCCAGCCATCAAATCTGATTCATGAAGGGGCGCCCCCACTCACTTGGGTGGGGGGGAAGACTTTGTTTTTTTCCGAAGTATGGGAGACCAGAATCCCTGACTCTCTTGGGTACGTTCCGTGGTAGCCGCAAGCTAGAGTTTCGGGAAATCCCCCCCCCTCATTTTCAGAGGTCAAAAAGGGCCTCTCTTCTAAAGGCGTTGGATCGCCTCTTGCTCCAAGGAGTAATTGTAGAGGTACTAGCCCAGGAATGTGGTCTGGGATTTTATTCCAACCTTTTCATAATACCAAAGCCCAACAGCGATGTCAGGCCTAACCTAGACCTCAAACGCCTAAACCACTTTCTAAAGGTTCGGTCCTTTTGCATGGAATCCATACGTTCAGTGGCTGCCACCCTACAACAAGACGACTTTCTAGCATCTATAGATATAAAGGATGCGTATTTGCATGTGCCGATCTGCCCGGCACATCACAAGTTTCTTCTTTTTACGGTAGATCACCGTCATTACCAGTTTGTGGCCCTCCCTTTCGGGTTGGCAACGGCTCCACGTATTCACAAAGGTCCTAGCCCCGGTTCTGGCCAACCTAAGGACAGAAGGCATTGTGGTCCTGGCATACTTAGACGATCTCCTAGTTATCGACAGATCGGCTTCCAACCTGAATCGTGCAGTAGTCCGCACAGTTCGGCACCTAGAGGAATTCAGATGGATTTTAAACCGAGAAAAATTGGTATTGCAACCCACGAAGCAGTTGGAATATTTGGGCCTGCGGCTGGATCCAGATTGCCAGAAAATATTTTTACCTCAAGCGAAGGTCAAGGCAATAGCTCAAACAGTTTGTTTTGTCTTAGGCAAAAAGAAGCCAACTATTCGCCTATGTATGCGACTACTGGGAAAGATGGTGGCCGCCTTCGAGGCAGTGCCCTACGCCCAGATCCATACCGGAACTCTCCAGGCAACCATCCTCTCTGCATGGAACAAGTCCATTCAGGCATTAGATTGTCCGTTAGTCCTCTCCCCAGTGGTCCGGCACAGCCTGTTCTGGTGGCCGACCCCTCAAAATTTGTCGAAGGGGAAATCCTTTTGCCCCATCACGTGGAAGATAGTAGCCACGGATGCCAGCCTGTCAGGTTGGGGGCCAGTTCTAGAGGGACAAACCCAGCAGGGACAGTGGTCGGAAGCAGAGAAGCTACTTCCCATCAATGTCCTAGAGATCAGAGCTGCTCGGTTGGCCCTGGTGGCCTGGACTCACAGCGGTGGCATACATAAACCACCAAGGGGGCACGAGGAGTCTAGCGGCCCAAAGCAAGGTAAATCTAATTTTATCATGGGCCAAAGCCCATGTGCCCTGCATCTCGGCGGTGTTCATCCCGGGGATAGACAATTTTCAAGCAGACTTCCTGAGTCGCCAACGGTTACTCCCGGGGGAGTGGTCTCTTCACCCCCAGGTGTTCCAAGAGATTTGCCTAAGATTCGGAGTTCCGGATATAGACATTATGGCGACAAGATTCAAAAAGAAACTAGACAAGTTCATATCCCGAGCCAGGGATCCCTCGGCCTACAGGACCGATGCGTTGGTGTGCCGCTGGCACCAGTACTCTCTCCTGTATGCGTTCCCTCCACTGCAGATGTTACCCCGCCTTCTACGAAGGATCAGGGTGGAGCACAGACCTGTGATCCTGGTGGCCCCGGCTTGGCCCTGGAGAGCATGGTATTCGCTCATCGTGAGGATGTCAGTAGGAGCACCTTGGCCGCTCCCCTTGCGCCCAGATCTGCTATCTCAGGGGCCGATCTTCCACCCTGCTTCACAGCATCTAAATTTGACGGCCTGGCGGCTGAATCCCTAATTCTTAAGGGCAGAGGCCTATCGTCTCAGGTCATATCAACTTTGATTCAGGCCAGGAAACCAGTCTCTAGAAATATTTATTACAGGGTCTGGAGGACCTACGTGGAGTGGTGTGTTTCAGGGGGTTTGGCATCCTCGAAAATTTTCCTCCAGATTGGGGTTGGCTCTTAGTACTCTAAAGGGGCAGGTTTCGGCTTTATCGATATGGTTTCACAGGTCCTTGGCCACCCATTCGCTTGTTAAAACCTTCTTGCAGGGGGGTCTTGCATGTGAATCCCCCTATTAGAGCTCCCCTTTGCCCCTGGAATTTATATCTGGTCTTGTCAGCTTTACAAAGACAGCCTTTTGAACCTTCGACAGAAATTCCTCTCGTGTTACTAACCCGAAAGTTGGTCTTCTTGGTGGCTATGGCTTCTGCCAGAAGAGTCTCTAAACTGGCAGCCTTGTCATGCAGGGAGCCGTACCTTGTTCTGCACAAGGACAGAGTGGTTCTGCGTCCTCAGCCTTCTTTCCTTCCTAAGGTCATATACAGTTTCCACCTGAATCAGGATCTAGTCTTACCATCCCTATTTCCTAAACCTACTTCCAGGGAGGAAAGACTGCTTCATACTTTGGACATCGTTCGAGCCATGAAGATTTCTCAGGGCTACGGAGAACATTCGAAAGACAGATGTACTTTTTTTTTTTTTTTTTCTCCCGGATGGCCCCAAGAAGGGGCAGCCGGCTGCCAAGTCTTCTTTGGCTAGGTGGATTAAGCAGCTGATTTTTCAGGCCTATGGTCTGAAGCGCGTTCCGCCTCCTTTATCAGTTAAAGCCCATTCTACTAGGGCCATGAGTGCCTTCTGGGCAGCATACCATCAGATTTCTATGGCTCAAGTTTGCAGGGCGGGAACCTGGTCTTCCGTACATACATTCACTAAATTTTATAAGTTGGACGTCGCAAGGGGTGCGGACGCAGCGTTTGGGCAGGCGGTCCTACGGGCTGCAGTATAGAATCCTCTGGCCTGGCACACTTCCCTTTTTTCCCTACTTTACTTTCCTGATTATTTTTCAGTTTACTCAAGTATTTTTTGGTTCTAATTTAGTTGGCTATTCTTTGCCTTATGGTCTCCCTCCCTTCATGGAGCATTGCTTTGGGACATGTGTAATGGCTATGAGCTCTGTGTCCCGTAATGTACGATAAAGAAAAAAGGATTTTTAATAAACAGCTTACCTGTGAAATCCTTTTCTTGAAGTACATCACGGGACACAGAGCTCCCACCCCTCTTTTGGGGCACATTGTTTAACCTCGGAGAAATTGCTTACTACAAAACTGAAGCACTCCCAGTGGGAGGGGGTTATATAGGGAGGAAACTTCCTGTGAAATTGATTACACCAGTGTCCATCACCTGAAGGTACCCTTATAACCCAAGTGTAATGGCTATGCGCTCTGTGTCCCGTGATGTACTTCAAGAAAAGGATTTTACAGGTAAGCTGTTTATTAAAAATCCTTTTTTTTTTTTTTTGCCTTGAGGCATAGGATGCATTAAGGTGAAAAAAAAAAATAAACAAACCTTTACAACCCCTTTAAAGCGGAGCTCCACCCAGGAAAACAACATTTAGCCATGTGGTTTAAAAAAATTCAATAAAAAAACCTGAAAAAAAAAAAAATACTCACCCGAAATAGCTGTTGCTATGCGGAAGTCCGTAATCTGCCTCTTCCACTCCGTGGTGCCTTTTCTTCTTGTCCTTCTCCTTGTAAATGGGGCGGGCTGCTTTCTGGGAACTGTGTGTGTTCTCAGAGAGCAGAGCGCCCATTCACAAGCCAGCGTGAGACTGACGCAGGCACAGTAGGAAATGGGCAGTGAAGCCGTACGGCTTCACTGCCTGTTTCCCATAGTGTGAATGGCGGCGCAGGACCCGGATCGATCGTGGGACCGGCATCGGGGGGGCCCATCAGCGCGGGCAAGTAGGACAAGGTAAGTGTCCTTATTTAAAGTCAGCAGCTACACTGTTAGTAGCTGCTGACTTAAAAAAAATGAAAAAAATCGCGGCTGGAGCTCCTCTTTAAGGATAAATGTTTATGGAAACCTCATGTAAAAGGTCCGTTACTGGACTTCTGGCCGTGATGACATCATAAGCTCTGCCTCCTGATGTCATGTGCCTTCCTCATAGGAAAAAAAGGTGTCTTTTTTTTTTTTTTTTTTTTTGAGCCCTTGAAGCAGAAAATGCCTTTCAATGACACCCTCTTTAAGGTCTTTCTCTCTAGGGGTTAACATCTTCCAAATGCTTACGGGACTTGTTCTCATTTCCAACTGGGTATATATTAGTGGCTTACTTTTATTGAGACAACTATAGTGGTCGGGGGTAATTACTGTTCAAAGACCCTACCAATGAGCTGTTGGAAACCCTCTTTAGAACTCTGTGGATCCTGCATTCATAGGGCACCTGCCCCGCATGGTCTTTGGGGGACAGTTTATTTTTCAACATATTATTATTAGTAAGGATATTACTGGAGGCTTGAGCACCCGCCTGGCTTGGTGGCCTGCTTTTGCCTTTCAGGTGGTTAGAAGCAAGGAGTGCTATTCTAGGGATACAAACAATCTTTGCTTTCTGCTCCCTCCTTGGCTCTTCACTTCCTACCTTTCAGTGTTTCTGCACAGATGGCAGGTCTACATTGTAGTTATTTGGGGTCTTCATTGTAGTATTTTGGGGTCTTCAGGACCAAGTTGTCTGTCCTAGTTCTTGTGGTAGATGTTCCAAAGAGAACATCTGCTTCAGTTGGAACCTCAAAATACCTTAACCAATGGAGTTCTCACAAACTCAGTTACTTGGGGGGACAACTGCAGTATAGCGAGTACTGTCGTTATTTTATTAGTGGAACAAGACAGAAGAAAATTTCAACACAATCGATAAAAAAATGTCAAAAGCCTTCAAGATAAAAAGAACAGCTTCCATTGTCCAGACTATTCACACCATGACCAATCAAGTTTCATTCCTTTCAGTCACACCTAGGCTCATTACATTGTGTGTGATAGATTTATCGATCTTATCGATCTTATCGATCTTATCGATCTTATCGTTTTCTCACTGTGTCCTGGGTGTCATGATGTTGATATGGGCTCAGTTCTCAGTTCGCTTTAAGGAAAGAGCAGTGACTGTCAGTCAGCACTCACTGGATGACTCGGCTAGCGAGGGGTTCAGGAGTGGTTGGCTATGGCTGTCAGCGGCTTGCTGAGAGGCTGAGTAGATTTTGATCTTTTCAGCATCTAGCAGTGTTTTTCACTTTGTAAGGATGTCACAGGTTTTCTTTTTCTACCAGGTAGGGCTGCATTTTCATTCGATGCCAGCATTGAGTGTAAAGGATTCAGGTGTCTCTTGAGCTGCAAACAGCCACCAGTTTTTACTGTTCATATTGGGCCTGTTGGCGATTGCTTTGTTCCCACCCCTCTGTTGGAATGCTTTTGGATATACCAAAGGTGAAAAATGTTTCAACTTGAAAACAAATGTCAGGTTTTGGTTTTTAAATGGTTAAACTTGCTAATCTACATACAGAAGTCTATTCCTTTGATTTAAAAGACAAATTGTTACAATGTTTAGACTTAATGTTCCACAGATAAAGAATGTTGTAAAACTTGTCAGACTGCCCAGACTTTTGACCCTGAGAGCAGAGACCCTGCTCTCATGGTCAAAAGATCGGAAAATACAAAAGATCGGAAAATACTTCATGATAACAATTTTTGACGATTAATCGTGTAGCTCTACATGCTGGTAGTGGTAGAGGGTTACCCTTGGCTGACCTACAGTTTTATTTTGGACCGCTGTCCAAGTATAAGGAAGGGGGTTATCAACAAAAAATTCCTTAACCTGTTGGGTTGCTGTGGTTTTGATATGAGCACACTCATCTAAAGCATTGTCTCTTTTAAAGGAACGGGGTTTCAGAATCCGCCACAGAGGATTCAGCAGATGAATGCCCTCCTCCCGAGACTACTGCAGCAAATATATCTCATGTTACCAAAGGAACCAAAGATGAAAAACTCCAAAAACTTCAAGAAATCTTCCCTCAAAGGACCAGTGAAGAGCTATTGCAAGTAATGTGGTGCAGTTAAAACCTAAGTAGCTTAACTTTTTTTTTTTTTTCTCATGTTTAACCACTTAAGGACCCCCGCACGCACATATACGGCCACAGAATGGCTCGTACAGGCACAAGGGCGTAAATTTACGTCCCCGCATTTCTGCGGTTCGGGGGCGTGCGGGGGTCCCCCTGGCTCTGGGAGCGATCGCCGACAAGCGGGCGGATGTCCGTGTTTTACGCCCCCCCCCCCCCCCCCCCCCCCGCGATCGCTCCCAGCCAATGGGAGCGCTCCCCCTTCGTGTCAGTTCCTCCTCCTGTGTTTACACAGGAAGGAGGAAATGTCACCTCTCATCGCAGCGGTGTTTCCCACCGCTGCTGATGAGAGAAGACATCCACAGTAAGTGTGCACCAACACAACACTGACACACACACACACACACACACACACACACACACAGGCACACACACACACACACACACACAGGACACACACACACACACACACACACAGACACACACAGGCACACACACACACACACACACACACACACACACACACACAGGCACACACACACACACACACAGACACACACACACAGGCACACACACACACACACACACAGGCACACACACAGGCACACACACAGGCACACACACACACACACACAGGCACACTAACCCCTTGTGACCACCCCCCTGTCATAGTGTCACTGAATGCAGTGATCTAATCACTGCATTTAGTGTCAGTGTGACAGGCAGTGTAAAATCAGTTAGTGTTAGGTCCAGGATAGCCCCCCCCCCCCCTCCCCCCTAATAAAGTTTTGACCCCCTTATCACTGCCCTAGTTAACCCTTTCACTCCCTATTGCCAGCATCACTAAGCGATCATTCTTCTGATCGCTTAGTGATTCTTCTGATCGCTGTATTAGTGTCGCTGTTCCCGCTAGGTAGCTAGGTGATTTTTTTCAAAATTGTCGCTCTATTTTAGTTTATAGCGCAAAAAATAAAAAAGCTCTATTTGTGGGAAGAAAAGGACGCAAATTTTGTTTGGGAGCCACGTCGCACGACCGCAATTGTCTGTTAAAGCGACGCAGCGCCGAATTGTAAAAACACCTTGGGTCATTTAGCAGCGTATGTGTCCGGGTCTTAAGTGGTTAAGGGGGTATTTTATTCAGCAAAAAGGAACAAATCAGTCCTTGCAATGTCCCCAGAAGATGCTTAGGAAAATAAGACATATTTCAGCTGTCCTTCACTTTTAACTGCTAAGCTGCATGCAGGAAGCCCCTAAAAACTGAATGGGAACTCATTGACTTAATGGACTGATCCCACAGCGGACAGTCATGCAGGGACGGGTGCATTCATGGAACTGCCTGCGCTTAGAGATATTAGAGAATATTCTATATAATATAATCTCTATCTATCTCTATCTATCTTATATTATATCTCTATATCTAGACTCCAGATAGGCAGTTAAATGCACAGTGAAACAGGCAAAAAGTCCCTGTAGCCTTTTAAATTGCAGCCTACATGGGAACTATAAGTGCAGTTCCCAATGCACGTGCAATTTCCAGTGCATGCAGCGTGCCATTAGGATTAATGGCACCCGCTTGCAGTCAGTGAGTTTTTCTGTGCAAGTGGTTGCGGCTGAGGAAACAGGTGTGATCCTGCAGTGGGAACCATCTGCACAGATGTGAACCTAGCCGAATGTTGCTATGCTGGGAGTAAAGGAATTTAAAATAATCACTTGCCGGCCACGCTATAGGCAAAAAAACGGCTACATTGCAGTCCAGTTCTGGCAGGGCGTCAGTAGATGTCCTTCCATAACCCCACCCACTGCATGAGGTTTTCGACACAGCCAATCACAGATAGAGGTAAAGGGCAAATCACTGAAGTCCTTTACCATATGATGAGCTATGTCCAGTCACAGCTGATCACATGTACAATGGGGAAAATAATTATTTTGATTCCCTGTAAATTTGCCCACTTGCAAAGAAATTAAGGGTCTATAATTTTTATCACAGGTGTATTTTAAATGATAGACAGACAGAATATCAACCAAAATCTAGAAAAGAACTATGATACAAATTTTAATAAATTGAGTTGCAGTTCAGTGAGTAAAAAAAAGTATTTGATTCCAAACCAATCAACAATTTTTCTGGCTCCCACAGACTGGCTACAGTATGATTGGTCAATTTAGGAATGGGCTCCTAATGACAATTCGTTATGTGTGTAAGACACCTGTCTACAGAAATACAAAATAACCATCAATCGCCCTTGCATCCAATGAACGGAGCAATGTTTTGTAAAGTCTTGAATAAGAACCTTCACTTAGCCAGAGCACTGAAGTTGGGTCATGGATGGGTCTTCCAGCATGACACTGACCTAAAACTGCTAAGGCAACAAAGGACTGGCTCAAGAAGCACATTAAAGAGGAACTGCAGTCTGCTCACATAGTAATAAAAACATAGTTTCCATTCTGAAGCTTCACTCTAACCACTTTGCATATTTTATATATACTGTGATTCTGTACTTGCCACATATGGTGCAGAAATTTCCCTCTACTGAGTCTGGCTGCAACCATTTTAACTGTGGGCAGTGGAATCGGCTGCCTGTTCACTTCCTGGATTTTCACAGATACAGATGCACACCTCCAACTCTCATTGGCCCTCTGACTCACCCCCCTTCCTTCCTGGCAAACTCTCAGGAGAATGAGCGGTGTATGATGTCATAAGCCTGTTTTTTTTTACCAGACAAGAAACAGGAAGTGGGCTGTATAAGGTATTTACTGGCAGAAAAAAGTTTTGCTATCCAAAGTTAAAATGACAAGAGCAGAAGATTTAATACATGGAAAGTTGGGGGGAAAAAAATTACTGAAGGTCCACTTTAAGGTCATGGAGTTTCCTAGCCAGTCTCCAGACCTTAATCCTATAGAAAATATATGGAGGGAGCTGAAACTTCAAGTTGTCGAGCGACAGCCAAGAAACCTTAGAAAAAAATCTATAGAGTGGACCAAAATCCCTCCCGAGATGTGTGCAAACCTGGTAATCAACTACAAAAAACTTCTTACCTCTGTGCTTGACAACGAGGGTTTCACCACCAAGTACTAAGTCTTGTTTTGCTTCAAGATCAAATACTTATTTTATTCACTGAACTGCAACATAATTAATAAGTTTTGAATCATGTATGTTTGTTTTTGTTTTTCTGGATTTCTGGTGGATATTCTGTTTCTATCATTTAAAATACACCTATTATAGACCCTTCATTTCTTTGTAAGTGAGCAAACTTACAAAATCTGCAGGGGATCAAATAATTTCCCCACTGTAAACAGATTTGATGGTTATAGGCAGTCCTTTCCTCCCACGCTGTGTCTGTGGGAGAAAAGGAGAGCCATTAACCGGCAAGCCTGTTGGCACATTGTTTACACTGGTAACCAGGGCACTAATTATCACTGCAGCCCTATCAGTGCCTCCTCATCAGTGCCCATCGGTGCAGCCTCATCGGCACACAGCAGTGAAGATGAAAAATTACTTATTTAAAAAAGCTCAGAACTTTCAAAAAAATAAATACAAGTTTGGTCTTTGTCACTTTTTTTTTTGTTTAGCAAAAAAAAAAAAAAAAATATCACTAAAATTACAGTGGGTACAGTGTTGCATGACTGTGCAATTGTCATTTTAAGTACAACAGCGCAGAAAGCTGAGAATTGGCCTGGGCAGAAAGGGTTGTGAATGTGCCCAGTATTGAAGCGGTAAAGGTACCTAGAGAATATGTACTGTATATGTAATTTCATGATTTTAGTAACTCTACTTTAAGACCCCTTTCACACTGAAGCATTTTTACAGCGTTTTAGCAGTGCTTTGCCAGCACATTGGGATTGCAGATGAGGCTTTGTTCGAATAATGCTCGAATAACGTTCGAGAAACGCCCCAGTGTGAAACGGGCCTTAACATTCTTGGTTTATCTAGTAAGTTACGTAGACCTAGTTCATTTACTAAAAGGTAAAGGCTGTCTGAAGATAAAAACAAACTGTGCAGCTTTGACCAAAGTTGAATAATGCCCTTGCTGTAAAGTGTAGATCATTTTCATACTTGAAGGGGTTGTAAAGACAAAAATATTTTCCTCTTAAATTTAAAATCTGACCGTAGCTGATAAAGTAAAAAGTAATGTTTTGCGTTATAACTAGTTTGATACCTGTTGAAATCAAGCTGTTTTATTCACCTCTGTCACTCCTGAATCTTTATTCTCACTGACTTCCTGGTTTGCGGTGCGCATTCATTCTTGCTACATCATGGCCTAATGGGAACTACAGTTCCTATTAGTAGCCTCCATGCCTGTGAGGCATAAGAGAGCATCTTCACGCAGGGCTGTAGTCATAGGGAGGGGGTGAGCACATTCTGCTTTCCACCATGCAAAACAGCTCAGGTGCTGGTGGAAAGCAAGAAGAGGAGAGACAGGAAATGGCATTTTCAAACCTGGATTACTGAATTTTGGAGGTCAAAATGAAAAAACGAGGTAAGTGATATTTAAATGTTCTAGCATACAGCAATCAATTGATCTAATAAAAAATGAACCTTTAGTGTTCCTTTAAGCCTGACTGAAAACCTCCCAGAGTTCGCATCTTCAGGAGCTTGCTTCTGTGATGGTGGGGGGGGGGGGGGGGGGGGGGTAAACAGTAACGGCTGTATTTTTTTTTTAAGTAAAAATTTAATATAGCTTTTTAATGGAAAGGTCAGACTATTTAAAGTTGTGTGGAACATATTACTATAGCATTGCATTTTTGCAATTTATAACCTATAATACATTGAGACTGATGTTTTTCTCATTACAGCTAATTCAATCCACAGACACATTGGAAGATGCTGTAGCTGCTGGTATAGCTCGCTTTGATGATAAGGGTATGTCCTGTTTATTGTATTGCATTAGAGCAGGGGTCCTCAAACTATGGCCCTCCAGGTGTTCAGGAACTACAATTCCCATCATGCCTAGTTATGTCTGTGAATGTCAGAGTTTTACAATGCCTCATGGGAAGTGTAGTTCTGCAACAGCTGGAGGGCCATAGTTTGAGGATCCCTGCATTAGAGTTTTCACTTTTAAGCTTGAATGTACTCGACAGTTGAAATTATTGGTGGTAAACCAGTGCAGGCACTGAAATCCCCAAAAGAATACCCTTTCATGGATAATCACGAAATAAAATAAGTGAAATCCACCTTCAAAACACCGCTACCCTCTCCCTTTCCCTCCATTAGTTCTCATTTCCATTTATTAGTAATGGTTTTTATTTATGTTTAGTTATATCTGTATAATACTACAACTCCTACAGCAGTTCAATTATTATTGCATTAATCTGTATTTCAGTGCTGTATCTCATTCTTAGTTGTTGTCATCTGACATACTGTAACTGTTGTAATCTATTACTTTAACCACTTGCCCACCGGGTTTGTTTTTTCAATTCGGTGTTTAAACAAAACTTTTTTTTTGCTATACAAAAAAAAAATCTAACCCAAAATAAAATGGCAGTCTTAAACTTTTTGTCATAATACAGGCACTTTTTTTGAAAAAAAAACACTGTAAAAAAATGCAACAATAAATTTGGCCCAATTTTTTTATATATTGTGATAGATAATGTTACGCCGAAAAAAAAAACTTAAAAATTGCGCCCGCTCATGGCGTCACTTTTACCCTTAAAAATCTCGGGCACGTTTAAAAAATTCTATATTTTTTGTAGATGGTTAGCTCTCGCTCTACACGCGGCGATGTTGCACCGTATGCGGGCGCTACTCGCATGTGCTTCTGCGCGCGATGGGGACGGGGCGTTTTACATTTTTTTTTTGATTTATTTTTAATTAGATAATTTTATACTTAAATTAAAAAAAAAAAATTATCACTTTTATTCCTATTACAAGGAATGTAAACATCCCTTGTAATAGAAAAAAGCTGAAGGTCCTCTTAAATATGAGATCTGGGGTCAAAAAGACCTAGTCTCAATTTAGGCTTAAATGCAAAAAAAGAAAAAAAAAAAAAAATGTCTTTTTCAAATTTCAGAAAAAAAAAAATATATGCGTTTTGAAGCCCAGCAGAGCTTGGGGGACGGGTGGGGGCGATACTGTATCCCAACACAGCCAGAAGAGGACCTCGCCTCCGCCGTTACCGAGGGGTAAGCGGCGGAGAGCGCGGGAGAGCGGCGGGAGGGGGGGGGGCCCTCTCCCGCCACCGATAACGGCGATCTGCACGAATCCGCCGCTGGGACCGCCATGTAGCAAGGAAAAGATGGATATCTGTTTGAGCAGCTGCTCTTACCGAGATATCCATCTTTAAAGTCATGACGTATTTTGACTATGACACCATGGGCAAGTGGTTAAAATAAAAACATTATACAAAAAAAAAATCCCCAAAAGGCCTTAAAATAATACAGGGTGTATGCAATACTACAAAAAAAAAACTGTCAACTGGACATATAGTAGATGGTTAGACACTGTTGCTATGCTGCATGTGATGGTCAGAGACTTGGTGTTACTGAATCCACAATAGTAAAATGTGTCTGTATATGCAAGCTTGGTATACTGTGGAACCTAAGGGGTTAATCCTCTGCATTGTGTAGCAAGGCTGTTTGATTCTGTATGCGCAGATCCTCCCCTCCCTGCACTGTCCCCCTGGACAATTCTGGATAAGACACCGCCTTTGGTGTCTAGCTGCACATGCTCAGTTTGGTGTGTATTGCAAGAGAGGTTTTTGTTCTTGGTTTTTGTTCTTGGGAGAGTGCCACACTGGTCCCTCATTTTGTATTCCACATTGCAATACCCATAATGATAAAAATCTGAAGAAAAATACATACAATAATAAACAGCCCAGAAATACTAAGGGTTAAAGGTCTTGCTCAAGACAGTCTTAAAGGGTCACTAAAGGAAAATTATTTTTTAGCTGAATAGCTTCCTTTACCCTAATGCAGTCCTGGTTTCATGTCCTCATTGTTCGTTGTTTGCCCTGTATTGGCTCTGTGTCTCTGTCCTTCACAGAAACATGAAACTAGATGAAAAACGAAACAAAGTGCAGGCACATTATATGATTCATTTTTATCTATTTTTAAAACTAATCCGTTAACTAATATGTCTCTATACCCTGTAAACAGTCATTTCAGCAAAAAAAAAAAAAAATATTTTCCTTTACAACTCCTTTAATTATTATTTGTCCTTTGCTGACTGTGAATAAGCACCTAGAAAGGGAAACCTTGCTATTGACCCCACAGTTTTACACAACTGTCATACAGCATAGTCAAAAAGATCCATAAGCCGCAAATCATGGAGCAGACCCATGTGCATGTAGTGAGGTGAATGGCGGCCTCAGCCAGGCCACCTTCCAACGTGTTTTGCTCTGCCCCTTGGAGCTTAATCATGTGGTCATCATATAACTCATTAATAGAACTAAGGGTCTGTCACAAGCTCTCGTATAGAGTGCCCACTTTAAAAAGGTGCTGTGAACTCAGTGATAGATTTGAGTGAAACGCAGCATCATCATAGCTTGGTGAATTGAAAGGCTTTGATAGAAAAAGCCAAGGTTTCAACACCTTCAACTTCATTGGTAGTGAGGCTATTCTGGAATGTGCCTGTTTATGAAACTTAGGCATAGGTGGGCAACAGGGTCTTGCTAATAGGATACATAACACTAGTTAAAGTACTTCAAAGTGGATGTAAACCCACTCTCATCTTTTCAATTTTTTTTCCCTAGTGCTGCTCTATAAGGATATATATGCCTCCTGCATGTATCCTTACCTGTCAATCTCCCCTTTAGCCATTTGGAGCCCTGCAATACTCGGGTCTGTTGTCTAAGGCTCGGTGGGTGGAGTCGTGATGTCAACAACATCCTCTGCTGTAACAGCTTTGAGTCTTAACCACTTGAGCCCCGAGCCTGTTTTTCAGATTCGGTGCTTACGAGACTAAAACAGTTTTTTTTTGCTAGAAAATTATTTAAAACCCCCAAACATTATATATATATATTTTTTTTCTAACACCCTAGAGAATAAAATGGCAGTCATTGCAATACTTTTTCTCACACCGTATTTGCGCAGCGGTCTTGCAAGCGCACTTTTTTTGTAAAAAATTCACTTTCTTGAATTAATAAGACAACAATAAATTTGGCCCAGTTTTTTTATATATTGTGAAAGATAATGTTATGCCGAGTAAAATGATACCCAACATGTCACGCTTAAAAATTGCGCCTGCTCGTGGCATGGCGTCAAACTTTTACCCTTAAAAATCTCGATAGGCGACGTTCAAAAAATTCTACAGATTGCATTTTTTGAGATACAGAGGAGGTCTAGGGCTAGAATTATTGCTCTCGCTCTAACGATCGCGGCGATACCTCACTTGTGTGGTTTGAACACCGTTTTCGTATGCGGGCGCTACTCACGTATGCGTTTGCTTCTGCGCGCGAGCTCGTCGGGACGGGGCACTTTAAAAAAATATTTTTTTTTGGTTTTTATTTTTATTTTATAATTTTTAACACTGAAAATGTTTTTTTTTTTTTATCACTTTTATTCCTATTACAAGGAATGTAAACATCCCCTGTAATAGAAAAAAGCATGACAGGTCCTCTTCAATATGAGATCTGGGGTCAAAAAGACCTCAGATCTCATATTCAAGCTTAAATGCAAAAAAAAAAAAGAAAAAAGAAAAAATGTAAACAAAATAAATGTCTCTTTAAGACGCTGGGCGGAAATGACGTTTTGACGTCACTTCCGCCCAGCAGAGTTATGGGGACGGCTGAGGGACATTTTTTCCCTCAGTCGCATCCCCAGACAGCCAGCAAGAGGACCCGATCGCCTCCGCCGCTACCGACGGCTACGGTAAGCGGCGGAGGGTGCGGGAGAGCGGCGGGAGGGGGGGCACCCTCTCCCGCCGCTGATAACGGCGATCTCGCGGCGAATCCGCCGCGATGACCGCCGTTATCGTTAACAGGTCCGCCCCACGAAGAGATGGATATCTTGGTTGTGGCGGCAGCTGCTGCCATTACCGAGATATCCATCTTAAAAAAAATGACGTCTTTAGACGTGGGGCGGATCTCAAGTGGTTAAAAAAAATAAAAATGAGGTTTACATCCACTTTAACTGCTTAAAGGGTCACTAAAGGAAAAAATGTTTTTTGCTGAAATGACTGTTTACAGGGTATAGAGACATAAAAGTTAACAGATTCCTTTTCAAAATGATTAAAAATAGATAAAATTCAATCATATAATGTGCCTGCAGGTTAGTTTCACTTTTGAACTGGCTTCATGTTTCTGCGAAGTAGAAATAGAAACACAGAACAAAAACAAACAAATCCAGGGCAGTGTTTTGTTTTTAAAATGAATCTGATTGGTTCTGGGAAGTTTTAGACACATAGTAATGACAGCTTAAACCATCGTGAGAAAGCTCCCAGTATGGAAACAGACAAGCAGGAAGTGTGGAGAACAGAGCAGGATTACAGCAACTTCAAAGCAAAAATGAACAATAAGGACATGAAACCAGTACTGCAGTAAGGTAAAGGAAGCTATTTAGCTAAAAAAATAATTTCCTTTAGTGATCCTTTAAGGACCGCCACATGTACATTTACGTCGGCAGAATGGCACGGACAGGCACATTGACGTACCTGTACGGCCCTGCCTAGATGTAGGTCGGGGGTCCGAACGGACCCCCCCCCGGTACTTGCGGTGTTCCCCGTGGCTGCAGGAGCGATCCGGGATGAGGGGGCGGCTGTACGTTTTTATCCGCCCCCTCCGGATCGCTCCCAGCCAATGCGCGCACTCCCTGCAGTGCACTTCCTCTGCCTGTATAATGTAAACACCGGCAGAGGAAGTGATGTCGGCTCTCCTCTCGGCAGTTTTTTCAATCCGCCGAGAGGAGAGAAGACATTACACAGTAAGTCGCACCAACACTACACTGACACCACACACATAGGCACATTAACCCCTTCCGATCAGCCCCCTGTCACACTCACTAAATGCAGAGATCAGTAAATATATGATCACTGCAATCAGTGTCAGTGTGACAGGCAGTTAGTATTAGGTCCAGGGTAGCCCCCCTCCCCCCCCAAATAAAGTTTTTAACCCCTTGATCACTGCCCTAGTTAACCCTTTCACCCCCTATTGCCAGTGTCACTCAGGGATCATTTTTCTGATCGCTGTATTAGTGTCACTGTTGCCGCTAGGTAGCAATTTTTTTTTTTTATTGCGTTTTTTTTATTTTCTAAAATTTCGGTCTTTTTCCGTTTTTATATAAATAAAAAAAAATTTGCAGAGACAATCAGATACCATCAAAGGAAAGCTCTATTTGTGGGAAGAAAGGGATGCAAATTTTGTTTGGGAGCCACGTCACATGACCGCGCAATTGTCAAAGCAACGCGGTGCCAAATTGTAAAAACACCTTTGGTCATTTAGCAGCATATTGGTGCATTTTTATAGCACTGATCGCTGTAGAAATGACAATGGTCCCTAAATGGTGTCAAGTGTTCATAAAGTCGCAGTCACGATAAAAATTGCAGATCGTCGCCATAACTAGTAAAAAAAAAAGAATTATAAAATGCTATTGCCTATATTGTAAATGCTATAACTTTTGCGCAAACCAATCAATAAACGCTTATTGCGATTTTTATTTACCAAAAATATGTAGAAGAATACGTACCGACCTAAACTGAGATTTTTTTTAATATATATACATTTTTGGGGGATATTTGTTATAGAAAAAAGTTAAAAATATTGCATTTTTTTCCAAAATTGGGGCTCTATTTTTTGTTTATAGCGCAAAAAAAAAAAAAACGCAGATGTGATCAAATACCACCAAAATAAAGCTCTATTTGTGGGGGGGGGGGGGGGGGGGGGAGGACGTCAATTTTGTTTGGGAGCCATGTGGCACGACCGCGCAATTGTCAGTTAAAGCGACGCAGTGCCGAATCGCAAAAATTGGCCTGGTTCTTGGCCAGCCAAATGGTTCGAGGCTTAAGTGATTAAACAGAAAAAGAAACATCTGACACAGAACTGTAAATGGTTTATTTTACTGTATGCTGATCAGACAGGGCAACAAATTACACCATGCTACTACAGGATCAATGCACATGTTATGCCGGGGACCATAGGCGTGAGACAGGAAGGTTTATATTTCCTTTATGCTATAGGACCCATCTATAATGAACAGATATTTCAATCCATAGCCACACTGCAGCCATCATTCTGTGTTTTTTTTTTTTATAATTTTTTCTGTCGCTGACCGTGTATAATCTGGCTGCAAAAAATGTCCTGGCTGTCTGAGCTCAGTTCTGAAAACATAGATGCTAAAAACTGGTGTATAAAACATTCAAAAAAGTTAACTACTGTATTTATTAGCGTATAACACTCACTTTTTTTTACCTTGAAAATAGAGGGTAAACTTTGCCTGCGTGTTATACGCCGGGGGCTGTGGAAAGTATTTTTTTTTTTCTGAAACTCCCCTCGTAAAGTTAGGGTGTGTGTTATACGCAGATAAATACGGTTATTTTCAATCACATTTTTATTAGTTTTCATACAACAATACATAAAAACATTTCCCACAAATAACCCCACCCATACACATCTTACAAATTCACACTTCCATATTTGCGCCTACCAGGCTACGCTTCAATCTTTACTCAAGGCCCTTCATCTCCTTTAATGGCAAAGAAAGCTAAGAAAATGTTTGTCATGTCTTGAGGACAGGTGAAACAAATGGCACCCACCTCAACCTATAACTGCCCTTTACAGCAAGGAGCACATAGAAGGGCAATTCTCAGCTCGCTTACCAGTGCGTCGCAGGTTGGCTGGTAAGTGAGGACAGACCAGCCTGTGGAGTGGCAACACAACCTAACAGTTGGCTGACCGTTTGTCCCTGACAGGAGAGCAGACGTGAATATCCGTACACACCATGTAGGAACGATAAAGCTGCACTCCTACGTTTTCAGTAGCGATTCTGATTTTTATTAATGCCCAACCCTGATTGTTCTCTTTTAAGGTCTTACAAATAAAATCCATACAATTGTTATCTTTATGTGCATCTCTTGAATTTTGACTTGATAGCACTTCTCTCTTTCATACTGTTATCAAATATTTGCTGTAATAAGGAACACGTGTGTAGATGTGACTTCTGTACACTCTCCCAGCGGCACACACACTGTGGGGCAGTCTGCCATTCTGGCATTCAGGGGCAGATCACAGCTGCTGTCCACGTTAATGTTTTCAGCAGGTAAAGACTTGTTTCCATTTTAATAGCATCTGCTTTAACTTGAGGCACTTCTTCTGGTTCTGTGAGTTGCTGAAACCTTGTTCAACATCTGCTTTATAGATAATTTGCATTATAAATGCAATGAGATGTCACATAAGGTTTAATGGGGGTATTAAATGATTAATTCACAGATATGCATAATTAATGTTCAGAAAATAGCTTAGAGGCAAGGATTTTTTTTTAAAATATACGTTTAGTGCACCTTACTGTTTTAGGATGCCTTTCCAAGTGTGGGCTGGTCTTTGCCTGACCATCAAATGAATGCACAAAAACATTTTCGGCTTGCTAGCTGTAGTAGTATTCTGCCTGAGGTGTGTCCTTAAGTTTCATAGACAGATCAAAGCAGTGAAAGAATTCAGCTGCTAATCAAAATCAAAATTTCAGCACTTTCTATCATGTGAGTGGCTCATTATCTTGTCATATCCAAAATCCCCAGGTAGACAAGAAATGATCTGACATGAGCATTTTTTTTGTAAAATGAATGGGTCTCTCTGAATGTTTTTTATGTCTGTTTTCTCTCTGTTCTATAAAAGTAAAAGCTGTGTTTATGAATTGTATTAACTCTTTAGGACCCATTTCCACTGCTGTATGTAAGGTGCATTACAGTGCCATTCATTGTTAATGGCACTTCAAGTTACTGCACAGTAGGGTACAACCCAGGACTTCTGAACTACAAGCAGGGAAAAAAAAATATTTATAAGATAAAATTTAAGAAACCCACAGCCTTTACTGCAACACTCGCCTTCAATCCAGAGCCACCCCCTGCAGTAATTTTCTGCCACTATATGCTCACACTTACAGATCAAGGCCCCTTTCACAGTGACAGCCCGATGGGCCCACCTCTCAGTTTTTCAGATGTACCCTATCGGACCATCCATTGCTCTCTATAGAGTGGCGGATGTCAAAGGACAGTCTTCACTCTAATTTATCCTAAAGGTGTCCTATCAGGTTGAGGTCAGAATTCTTTGCAGGCCAATCAAGTTCCTCCACCCCAAACTCGCTCATCTATGTTTTCATGGACCTTGCTTTGTGCTCTTGTCCAAATAATTTGGTGAAGGAGGGATTATGGAGTGGGGTTGTTTTTTCAGGAGTTGGGCTTGGCCCCTTAGTTCCAGTGACAGAAACTTTTAAAACATCAGCATACCTGTTCCAACAT
>CM056049.1:493916953-494166953 GCA_029574335.1 Rana kukunoris | reverse complement strand
GATGGGTGCGGATGTTTGGCTTGGATACTGTAATAAGCACAATTGACCGTTACTATCAGGGGGTCACATTGTCTGGTAAGCGCAGCTGCATTTACCCTAGTTGGGTGACATCAACTACTTTCATCACTCTCATGGTTGGAGGGATTCCCTTCTCATCCTGAATATTTGTCTATATACAATAACTGTTTCTGGATACCCATTTGGGAACTCGCAAATTTTTTACTTATGAACTTCTGCGTATATCTTGTTTGAATTTACGCATGACTTTAGCTTTGCACTATTCTTTTTACACACACACACGTTTGCCTTGCATTTAAAAAAAAATGTAATAGGTTGTTTTACAAAGTAAGGGTTCACATATTCTTTAAAGGTATATACACACCAACAATTATTCAAGAGGAGAGGTGTGCCAGGAGTTGAGCTTTAAGTGTTACTGGAGCAACTTCCCATCCCAAGTTAATTTATGCTCACAACTGTTGTGGAACATTGTTTTATAGTACTTATGATTAAGGAAAGCTATGAATTATGGACACACTTTTAAGGTAATAAAACTTGAACAGTTTTTAGTTCAGCTATAATTATTTTGGACATGTCCAGACTTTCTTTAATTTATCTGGCAAAAAAAGTAGTCGAAATTACTTTTGGAGACAGCCTGTCTGCTTCCTGAGGTTAGTGATGTTCCTCCTCATGCTGTATTTTACATCCACATTCAGTCTGGCACTCCTTTCCTTTTTGGCATTGGTTACCTTTGTGTGCATGCTTCTGTCCTAGATGAAGCTTGTAAATGCCTCTTTCAAAGGAGACCATAAGATAATCTGGCTGCAAATCTCCATACTAATAAATTGTGTACTCCTTGGAGGCTTCATGTAACATTTTTGGGTGCATTTATTACCATGGGGGTCACTGAAAAGTGACATTCTATTTCATTGTAGAAAGGTTTTCTTTCTCTGTACTCATCACTGTGGAGAGCAAGTTTTGGATGTAATTTTCAACTCCATGCATGGTCATGGTGACTAGTGGCTTTTTTTTTTCTCTGCATGTAGAGCAGTGTTTCTCAACCTTTCTTGTCAATGCACCCTTTAAAATTCAGTACAATCCCAAGGTACACCATTGTCAAGTGTAGAGGCCTAAGGTGTCCATTTATTATACAGCGGTAAAATACTGCTACTCGCTTCTCATGCATTCTCAGAGGAGATCGCTCCTCTCTGCCTGTTTATCACGCTTTGTAGATTGCTTCTCCTGTTGAGTTGTGAAGCGAGCTACAAACGCCAGGAACTTCAGAGAATGGCTCCTCTCACTGTAATCTTACAGTCATAAGAAGTGAAACATGCCAAAGTTGAACACGAATCGCCACACCTTACACACCTAATATTAATAAAATAATAGTTTATGTTCCACCTGCACAATATACATTAAAGGGTCACTAAAGTCAGGGATATTTTTTGAAAAAAATAACAAACATGTGATACTTACCTCCACTGTGCAGTTCGTTTTGCACAGAGTGGCCCGGAAACCTGTCTTCTGGGGTCCCTCGGCGGCTGTCTGGCCTCCTCCTCGCAAAAGCTTTCCTTCTTCATGCGAGGGCGCTCGCATGGAGGAAAGCTTTTGCGAGCGCGCTCCCGTGATACAGCGGCGGCCATAGCAGCCGAGTGTATCACTCGGCTCCGCCCCCCAGCGCGCCTCGTCATCCGCCCTGATTGACAGCAGCGCTAGCCAATGGCTGCGCTGCTATCAATCCGCCCAGCCTAGCCAATCAACGGCCAGGCTGGGAACCGAAGAGGACGACGTGGACGCGCCCGGGAGATTCGAACGGTCAGGTAAGTACAACGGGGGCTCGGGGGGGGCCGGTGCTGCTAGATGTTTTTTTACCTTCATGCATAGGATGCATGAAGGTAAAAAAACTCGTACCTTTACAACCCCTTTAACCCAATTATTCTAAAACATTTTTAACGTTTATCAATACCAATTAATAAGAACAAAAACACACAATTAATAATCAAATGTAAAAGCTGCAATCAGTAGGTGAACCAAACGAGTGACAAATTAATATGATAATTGCGCTAAAACAACTAATGTATGTGATTCCAATACAGTATAATAACAAGACATAATATATTGTGACAAATAAAACGTTTCAATATTGTGTAAGCAATCCACAATACTTGACAATGCCACATTCACACCGCTTAAGGATCAGCTGATAAACCAGATTCCAGCACTGCACGAGTGTTTCATATAAAAAGGAAGCCAGTGCTTCACTTAAAGTTGCTCACACCACAAGCATAGATCAGGTTCCCAAAGATCCCAGTTAATATACAAGAAAAGAGGAAAAAAAAACTGGCATAATATTGTAGGCTGGAAGTTGAAAACATTTCAGATGCAATCCATGCACTCACAATATTGTAGGCTGGAAGTTGAAAACATTTCAGATGCAATCAATGCACTCACAAATCCTTCAGGAAAAAATGCACTGTGTATTTGCTGCTCAGTAAGCTGGGATCCTCATTTGGACAATCCGACTGTCCCGTCACTGTAGGCTCCTCCCCCACGTGTTGCGTCTCTCGTCACGTGACTTACTTATGGGTAACTACGTGACTGAAGATAACTAAGCTATATATAGTCATCGACAACTCCGCAAACAGAAGTGAGCCAACGGAGGGCGCTGATTAGCTACATCATTGCTGGCAAAACATCAGTAAGAAACTCAATGTGTATTCCAAAGAAACAAGTATACACTCTTTTAATAAAAAACATTGAATACTATTATATATAGAGATCCCTTTCTCTATATAATTAAAACCTTCAGATAAGGCGTTTTGAGTTTATTTGAAGGTTTTAGTCTATTGAGAAAGGGATCTCTATATAATTGTATTCAATGTTTTGTATTCAGAGTGTATACTTGTTTCTTTGGAATACACATTGAGTTTCTTACTGATGTTTTGCCAGCAATGATGTAGCTAATCAGTGCCCTCCGTTGGCAAACTTCTGCTGTTTGCGGAGTTGTGGATGACTATATATAGCTCAGTTATCTTCAGTCATGTACTTACCCATAAGTAAGTCACGTGACGAGTGACATAAGTGTGTGTATGTGTGTGTGTATATATATATATATGTGTGTGTGTGTGTGTGTGTGTATATATATATATATATATATATATATATATATATATACACACACACATTATATATATATATATATATGTATATGTATATATATGTATAATTACACTTATATATTCCTAACCTACTTGTTTTGCGGTGTGTAATGGTAGGTTGAGACCCTAAAGTGATACTTTAAACATAGGTGGGGTGTGATGAACTTACTATAAATCTAAGGCTCCTTTTACACGAGAGCGGACTGTTTTTCGGTCCGCTCCGTGTGTCTGTCGGCTCAGCGGGGAATCCCGCTGAGCTGTCAGGCGGACAAGGCGGTCCCCGCACACTGTGCAGGGACCGCCCTGTCTCTCCTCCGCTCTCCCCTATGGGTAATCGGATGGAAACGGACCGTCTGGCCGGACGGAAGAAAAATAGGACATTCTTCCGTCCAAAAAAACGGATGCGGATCTTGCGGACGTTAGCGGATGCATCATCCGCTAACGGATCCGCTCCCATAGGGGTTCATTACAAGTCCGTAAACGGGCTTGTAATGAACGGACGAGCGGAGCGGACATGTGAAAGGAGCCTAAAGCATAGACAAATGTTAAAGAAAAAAAGTTCTGATCTGTGGATCTAGTAAGCCTCTCCCATTCTTGACTTGTTCTTTAGGTGCTCTTCTGGTGCTCCAAATTCTACAGCATGAGAACTTCTTCTCTCTTCCCACAGTGGTCAATAAAATATATATTGGTTTATTTTAGTATATAAGAGTCTTATTGTATTGTTCGGTCAGTGAATTTCTGAATTGTCTCATTCTAAAACATGTTTTTTGATCTTTTGCAGTTTGGTGTGGACAGTGACAGCTCAGGCTCTGAAGAAGAATGGGAAAAACAAGAGGCCAGTGTAAAAAAGCTGCAGAAGCATTTTCCTGATTTGGATAAGGAGGTGAGAGCACAGTTGCTTTATTTTCGTATGTGCTTTGCATAGATCTTCTTTTTAGTGCAGAAGAGAAGTGCTCAATTTCTTAGGCCTTTAACCAATGAAAAAATTGTTTAATTCAGTGCTTTGTGTCTGGAACGTAAGCTAGTGTGAGGGGGAAAAAGCTGCCACTTAAAGATCAGGCCATTTTTTGCAATATGGCAATGCGTCGCTTTAGCTGAGAATTGCGTTTACGCACTTTTCTCCCACAAATTGAGCTTTCTTTTGGTGGTATTTGATCAGCTCTGGGTTTTTATTTTTTGCACAAAGAGCGACACATTTTTCCTTAAAAAAAAAGTTATTCATCAGTTTAGGCCAATATGTATTCTTCTACATATTTTTGGTAAAAGTTATAGTATCTACACAATAACGGATAGATTTATGGCATTTCTATAAAAAAAAGTAAAAATCATAAGTAAAAAAAAAACATGCTATACTTGCCTGCCCTGTGTAATAGGTTTTGCACAGAGCAGCCGGGATCCTCCTCTTCTCGGGTCCCTCTTCTATGCTCCTGGACCTTCCATCCTGTCGCCTGCCCACACAGCAAGCGGCTTGCTATGGGGGCACCTGAGCCGAGCTGCAGCTAGGTATCTCCATTCAGACACTCAGTTACCATTCAGGCTCGCCCCCTCTCTCTCCTGGTTGGCTAACTGAATTTGATTGACAGCCGCAGGAGCCAGTGGCACTGCTGCCGTGTCTTAGAAAATCAGGGAGAGTCCCAAACAGCCGAGGGACTTGAGGACGATGCTGGACAGAGATGGGGCTCCGGTAAGTATCAGGGGTTCTGGGGTTCTGCTGATACACACAAAGAATGCATTAAATTGAAAAACCTTCTGCCTTTTACAACTCGTGCTTCCTTTCAATATGCTGTGGCATGTCCACGAGTCTTCCTTTGCTTCTTTTAAAGAGCCCTTTATTCTTCCCAAGTTCTATCCTCCACATGGTGATTGAATTCTATTTTTCTGTCAGCAGACTGCAGAGCACGTCTCTCCATGTCAGATGTCACATTGTTAAAAGGATTGTCTGAAAACCTAGCACTCTTCCGTGTTTCTCCCTTTCAGCTCTTTAAAGGAAAGTGATGGTGAGCTGCACTAGTAAGCTGCAAAAAGGAGCACATGTCACCACTGTTACATTCTTTTCCATCTTCTTCATTCCCTAGAGGCACTGCTTAGTGTATATATATTTATTTTTTTCTGATGAAACTGGAAGCCCGCACCATTCAAAGAGTAGTGTTTACACACTTTGTGGTTTTATCTTGACTTGAGGGAGATTTTTTTTTTGCCATGCGTGTTCTTTTAGAAACAATTTCCACTTCAAGGCGGAGAAAATCCCTCCAAAGCGAGGGAAACCTATTGGAAAAATTTCCCCTCTATTAATGTTCTGATGTCAACACAAAATTTAAGATATTTTTATACTTTCAATAATTCTTCTCGTCTAGGGTGTCATTGTCCAAGTTATTTTGGCAGAGCAGTTACAATGATTTTCTTGTAACCTCTAGGGCTCAAACGCTAAGACCCTTATACAGATTAGATTTTCTGCAGATTTTTGTCTTCAGATTTACCAAAACTATATCGTATGAGGTCAAACCTTAAGCGTTTCAATTTGTATGCAATCAGGCAAGCCCTTGCACTACAGGGTTTTGGTAAATCTCAAGACAAAAATCTGCAGAAAATCTAATCGTGTGTATGGGGTTTAAGGGGGCATCCATTTAATCTTGGATCTGAAAGCTCTGAATGACACTCTAGAATGTTCACATGGAAGCCAACAGGTCTGTGATGGCCTCACGTCACCAGGGAGACTTTCAAATTTCTGTGGACATCAAAGATGCTTACCTGCATGTCTTTCTAGCACATGGTTTCCTGTGTCTTGCTGTGGGGCCCCAACACTGCGGTTTTGTGGCCCTGCCCTTCAGCCTTTAATTTGCACTTGGGTGTTCATCAAGGTGCTGGCCCTGTAATAGACTTAGTTTAGCATTCCCTTTTATTGGATACTTTGACGACATCCTCTTTATGGAACAGTGGGTGTGGACTTTGTTGGGAGATTTGCCTTTACTGTCAAATCGACAGACATTTCAGCTGTTAGGGTGGATCCTGGACCTTTAGAAATCTTCACTAGACCTAAAAAATAATTGTTAATAATAATAATAGAGTGCCTGGATCTAGTCTTAGACATCTCAGGCCAGAGTATTTCAAGACCGTCCCATTTTAAAAGTTTCATGCTACACCTCTTCAATGTGTTGTCTAGGGACAAGTCAGCCAGGTCCCTGGACAACTTCATTCATTTGGCACAGAGGACAAGTTTGTCTCTGACTTGGTGGTTCGGGTATGCTTCTTTGGAATGGGGGGGGGGGGAGGTCTTTTCTTCCAATTTTGGAAAATCCCCACGCTAGAAGCTAGCCTGTCAGGTTGGGAAAGAGTCCTTGACACCCCATCAGTTAAGTCTCATCTTCTGAACCTATCAGAGCTTTGGGCAATTTGACTCAGCAGTGTTGGACCATCCTGCCATCTGAACTAGATTCAGTCAAACAACACCACATCAGTGGGCATACGTGAACCATCAGAGATGGACCAGAAGTATCGCTGCAACAAGAGAGGAAGATTGGTTCCTGTCCTAGGCAGAACTTCCAGTTCTAGTCTTGTTTACAGTGTACATCCCATCTATAGACAATTGGCAGCTAGTATTTATTAGCGCCTTTAAACCAAGGAATTAGTCTGTACACCTAGAAGTGTTTCGAGACCCATGTCGCAGGTGGTGGACACAGAATGTGAACCTGCTGGCCTGGAAGTTCAACAACAAACTGGAGAGGTTCATCTGCAGGTACAGGGATCCACTAATGGACGCTGTGGATGCTCTGGTGACTCTGAGGGACCAGTATATCCTAATCCGGTGCCTTTCCTGCCCTGAAACTTTGAATGAGTTGCAGGGAATTCCAGTGATCCGCAGTGCTTTGAACTGGCCCAGGCGACCCTGCTAAAGGCTTCGGGTGGACACCCTGTGAGCTCAGCTAGATCATTAAAATCTTCTCTCTCGAAGACCAATTTACAATCCTGCATCATATCCGCTGGCTTGAACAGCATGGCTGGTAAAACCCAGGGTTTGAGAGTGATATTTTTGCATCTCTGATTCCTTTGCTACTAAAAGTTAAAAAGGTTGCTTTATGCAAGATCTATCTTTGGACATGGAAGATTTACAGTACTTCACTTGGTGTGAGTCTTGGAGCTCATGGAATAAAACCTCTAGTTTCTGAAGCTGGGTCTGGACAATTGTTTTGCTTTCAGCTCTGTCAAGAGCTAGGCGCCCTTTATATTTTGTTTAGAGACTGTTGGCCTCCGACTTCTTGATTAACACCCTTTGTCTTCCATACAGCTTTCCCCTGTTTATTCCCTTTTGACTTTGTGGGATCTGAACCGAATTCTCTCTGGACTTCAGAACTGACATATGAACCCATTAGAGACATTCCTCCTTTGATCCCACGCATCAGGTGGAAGTCCCTGTAGCCATCACCTTTTGTAAGTCAAGAGTGTGAAGTAGAGGCTTTTTTCTTCAAGAAACCCCTTGCTGGTTATCATGGAGACAAGGTGGTATTGAGGCAAAGAACTTCCTTCTTGCCTAAGGTAGTTTCTGCCATCTCAACCAGCAAATCACTTTTATCCCTCAGTCTGTCTCCAGTTCACCAAAAAGGAAAAATTACTCTTGTCTGGAAGCGAGAGCCTGCTAACCACTGCTTCTTTCAGAAAGGTAGATTCCCTTTTTGTCTTAATGTATGGGCCCAATAAGGCTGCACCAGCTTCTTCTTCCACCATCTCTAAGTGGCTTAGACTGACCACCATCCAGTCTTATGGTCTCAAAGATCAGATTCCACCTTTTTGTTTTCATGGGGCACTGCACTAAATCTGCTCGTCCTTGTCATTAAGCAGCTATTTCCTGTATTTGCTGCTACCTGGTCTTTGTTCACCCGTTCTAAAGTTCTTTGATATAGATGTTTCAGCACCCTCTGATGCCAGTTTGACCAAAGTCCTTCAGGCAACACTCTGCCCCTGCATGCAGTGCCCAGTTCTACTATAAATTATAATAATAAAGCCCAGCTCTAAACAAACTCACAAATGAGCACTTATTTATTGTTGCCCATTCCTCAGTTGGATTGCATTTGAGCATCTTGATTGTTAAAGGCTTCCCTCCAGTGCTCAAAATCCCTGCGATTTTTTTATTTATTTTTATTTCTATGACCGGTTCTTTTTATAAAAGCCTCCTGATGTCTCACGTGCCCTCTAGTGAAGCTAAAGGTCTGCAGAGTATTTAGTAGGAAGGGTGGGTCAGTGAATGGATGGTTCGGTGATCTCCTTACCCTCTACCCAGTTGCACCCACCATGCTGGTCCCAAGTCCGCTAATAGGAGGGCAGAGCCTGGGAAACAAAGTGGCAGTGTTTACTGGAGTGTGTGGAAGCAATCCACTACATCGCTTTTATCTTGCATCTGATTTGGCTCGTTGGTTTTATACTGCGGTAGCAGCGAAAGGGGTAATAGACTTGAAGAGAAGGATTTTACGGTGCGTGCAAAACATTTTATATTAATCATATAGTACAAGACACACAAATTGTATTCATAGATCATGGGTTGTTTTCAGAAAACCTTCAGGTCATTTGACACTGGGAAAAAAAATCTTGCTAGGGCTGCCCCATGGAGTGCACCATATAGCTCTGTCTGCTACTCCTTTTTTACTACTTCTCATTAAAGTTATTTTAATTTCTAGGCATCTGGACTCCCAAGTCCACCAAACTTGTCCAGAAGTCGTCCTCATTATAAAGAGGCACCCCCACTTTTAGGAAGGGAGGAGGAAATCGGTTGGCCTTTGCACCAGTGTTGATTTGAGATGCCATTGTGTTATTTCAAAGGGGAACAAAATAGTTTCTGTCCCCTACTTTTTGTCTGCCAGCTGCAGTTCAAAAGAGAGCCCCAAATCCCTCACACCAAAACTTTCTGGGTACTACCATGTGGCTTAGTTGGCTTGATAATAGATAAAATGTTCTCCAGGCCTCGTGCTGACTGGAGTACAAGCCCTTTAGGCTGCATTCACACCTGAACATTTTGTCGCCTGAAGCATGAAGCTCCAAAACGCTAGAGGGGAAAAAATACATTATTCTCAATGGAGATGGTTCACATCTCCACTCCAAAAACGCCTGACGCGAACGCCTGAAGCTCAAACAAGTTCTGGACCCTTTTTTGTCACTCGAATTGAGCGTATTTGGGCGTTTTTCAGTTTTTAACATTGGTGACCCTAGACCTGTCTAAATTCGCAACAAAACACGGTGAAAAACGCCCCAAAAATTGCGGCAAATCGATGTAGAAACGCTGTAAAAACGCAAATATCGCAGGAAAACTATACGCTCAGGTGTGAATGCAGCCTTACTGTACGATTTTAAGATAACAATTTTTCTTACCTGTAAATTCATAGTCTTGGAGTACATAACAGATCACACGTTTCTCCCCTCTGTGTCTTGATCAACCCTTAATGCTTGCTTAACCACTTGCCTACTGTGCACCTACACCCCCTTCCTGCCCAGACAAAATTTAAGCTTCCACTGCGTCGCTTTAACTGACAATTGCGCGGTCGTGCGACGTGGCTCCCAAACAAAATTGGCGTCCTTTTTTTCCCACAAATAGAGCTTTCTTTTGGTGGTATTTAATCTCCCGTGCGGTTTTTATTTTTTGCGCTATAAACAAAAATAGAGCGTCAATTTTGAAAAAATTCAATATTTTTTACATTTTGCTATAATAAATATCCCCAAAAAAATATATAAAAAAAATATTTTTTTCCTCAGTTTAGGCCGATACGTATTCTTCTACATATTTTTGGTAAAAAAAAAAAATGCAATACGCGTTTATCGATTGGTTTGCGCAAAATTTATAGTGTTTACAAAATAGGGGATAGTTTATGGCATTTTTTTTATTTTTTACTATTAATGGCGGCGATCTGCAATTTATTTATTTATTTTTTATTGGGACTGCGACGTTAGGGCGGACACTTCGGACACTTTTCTGACATTTTTGGGACCATTTACATTTATACAGTGAACAATGCTATAAATATGCATTGATTACTGTATAAATGTGACTGGCAGTGAAGGGGTTAACCACTAGGGGGCGGGAAAGGGGTTAAATGTGTGTCCTACGAGTGTTCTAACTGTAGGGGAAGGGGGGGTGACTGGGGGAGGTGACCGATTGTGTACCTATGTACAAGGGACACAGCATCGGTCTCCTCTCCCTGACAGGACGTGGAGCTCTGTGTTTACATACAGAGCTCCACGTCCCCGCTCAGTTACTGGGCAATCGCGTGTGCCCGGCGGCGATCGTTGCCGCCGGGCACTCGCACCGGGATCCCAGCAGAGCGGCGGGTGCGCGCGCCGCCGGCGCGCCCGCCCGCGGCTTTAAAAAGACATCACGTCATATGACGTGATGTCAGGACAATGGAGTCCTCCGCCCGCCGTCATAGTATTTTTTGCCAGTGTCCAATCACCTGAAGGTAACTTGCGTATAACCTGTGGTCTATGAATACAAGTCCTGTACTGTACTTTAAAAGAATTTACAGGTAAGTCAAAATTCCTACGTTTATTGTCCAATGCGAACGTCCCATTCACTGTTTATAATTTTTTTTTTTTTGTTACCTTCCTATTGTACATCAGACGACCTAAACATAAAGTTTAGTTCTATTTCATTAAAATGAGCATATATGGGTAGAATAGGATTGTCGTAAATACTGGCAATGTTGTAAATGGAGTACAGCAAGTCCTATGATCTTCTTCTGGGGCATTTCTCTGCATTGTGACCATGTCATAAGTAGGTTTTCGTGTGATAGGGCAGATACAACATGCCAATGTATTTATCTGAAGTAGACCTCATCTTTTTAAACTTTTTTTAAGTTTCACTTAAAACCTTGTACTGCTTCCTTGCCAGTCACTGTATATTAACCTATAACCAATACCATCACATCTTCTATAAATTAGTCCATTACTGTGCCCTTTCTATTTGCACCAAGGACTTTCCCCTGATTTATATTGAGGGCCTGTATCAACAGGCTTCTGTTCATGTTGCAACCGTTTCTGTCCTAATTTAATGCCATGGGAATTCAAAAGGAGCTTGAAGCAAGTCAAATGTACCTGTCATTATGGATTCTGAATAATCTCAGAAGTTGCTCAAACTGATGTCAGCAGCACACTGCATTTGCACATGGACACAGGTCTTAGGTCTTATATCCCGAAGCACACATTCCATATAACAGGATACCTACAGAAATCACTGAAAACTCACAACATTCATCAAAAATGTGTTTAGTTGTGACATATGTATCTAAATCTGCAAAACTCCTGCCCTGGCCTGTTTCCATTCACCATTCTGTATACGTCTTCCCACTCTGGTTTAACAGTCACCAAATTGTTTACACTATCCCGATCTCCTATGGAGACACACTTGGCAGTTTTTTTTTTCTTTCTTTACATTGTTTCATTTCAGATCTCCTCCTCTTGATAAGTTAAATGCTTGAAGTCTCTTTATAGCTTTAATTGCCTTTTTGCTGGCAGCATGTGTTCAATTTTATGAGTTTCGTTTGACATGGTAGGGTTTTAATTTCTTGATCTGTAACTAATGTGATAAAGACGTTCTGTAATTATGCAATATTTGTTTTTTTGCAGGAGCTTAGAGAGGTTCTTCAAGAACATGACTGGTCTTTTCATGAAGCACTCGAGGCACTGAAGTTGTTTGCTGAAGATGAACAAGGTAAAGTCTGCCACATTCACAGCTTTTCCAAATCACTTAAAAAAAAAAAAAAAAGTTATTTTTAATAAAACAATAAAGTACATATACTAATGTGGAGTATGTCTACTAGAACGTTTTCAAAATTGCAGATGGATATTTTTCTTTACTGTTTTATAATATATATATATATATATATATATATATACACATACACATACACATACATACACATACACATACACATACACATACATATACATATATATATATATATATATATATATATATATCAGTGCGGAAAATAAGTATTTGAACACCCTGCTATTTTGCATGTTCTCCCACTTGGAAATCATGGAGGGGTCTGAAATTGTCCTCGTAGGTGCATGTCCACTGTGAGAGACATAATCAAAAAAAAATTCCAGAAATCACAATGTATGATTTTTTTAACTATTTATTTGTATGATACAGCTGCAAATAAGTATTTGAACACCTGAGAAAATCAATGTTAATATTTGGTACAGTAGCCTTTGTTTGCAATTACAGAGGTCAAACGTTTCTTGTAGTTTTTCACCAGGTTTGCACACACTGGAGGAGGGATTTTGGCCCACTCCTCCACACAGATCTTCTCTAGATCAGTCAGGTTTCTGGGCTGTCGCTAAGAAACACAGAGTTTGAGCTCCCTCCAAAGATTCTCTATTGGGTTTAGGTCTGGAGACTGGCTAGGCCACGCCAGAACCTTGATATGCTTCTTACAGAGCCACTCCTTGGTTATCCTGGCTGTGTGCTTCGGGTCATTGTCATGTTGGAAGACCCAGCCTCAACCCATCTTCAAAGCTCTAACTGAGGGAAGGAGGCTGTCGCCCAAAATCTCGCAATACATGGCCCCGGTCATCCTCTCCTTAATACAGTGCAGTCGCCCTGTCCCATGTGCAGAAAAACACCCCCAAAGCATGATGCTACCACCCCCATGCTTCACAGTAGGGATGGTGTTCTTGGGATGGTACTCATCATTCTTCTTCCTCCAAACACGGTTAGTGGAATTATGACCAAAAAGTTCTATTTTGGTCTCATCTGACCACATGACTTTCTCCCATGACTCCTCTGGATCATCCAAATGGTCATTGGCAAACTTAAGACGGGCCTTGACATGTGCTGGTTTAAGCAGGGGAACCTTCCGTGCATGCATGATTTCAAACCATGACGTCTTAGTGTATTACCAACAGTAACCTTGGAAACGGTGGTCCCAGCTTTTTCAGGTCATTGACCAGCTCCTCCCGTGTAGTCCTGGGCTGATTTCTCACCTTTCTTAGGATCATTGAGACCCCACGAGGTGAGATTTTGCATGGAGCCCCAGTCCGAGGGAGATGGACAGTCATGTTTAGCTTCTTCCATTTTCTAATGATTGCTCCAACAGTGGACCTTTTTTCACCAAGCTGCTTGGCAATTTCCCCGTAGCCCTTTCCAGCCTTGTGGAGGTGTACAATTTTGTCTCTAGTGTCTTTGGACAGCTCTTTGGTCTTAGCCATGTTAGTAGTTGGATTCTTACTGATTGTATGGGGTGGACAGGTGTCTTTATGCAGCTAATGACCTCAAACAGGTGCATCTAATTTAGGATAATAAATGGAGTGGAGGTGGACATTTTAAAGGCAGACTAACAGGTCTTTGAGGGTCAGAATTCTAGCTGATAGACATGTGTTCAAATACTTCTTTGCAGCTGTATCATACAAATAGTTAAAAAATCATAAATTGTGATTTCTGGAATTTTTTTTTTTGGATTATGTCTCTCACAGTGGACATGCACCTACGATGACAATTTCAGACCCCTCCATGATTTCCAAGTGGGAGAACTTGCAAAATAGCAGGGTGTTCAAATACTTATTTTCCGCACTGTATATATATATAATTTTTGAGTTTCTTGTCAGGTTGGAACTTAACCCTTGAAGTTTCAGAGATAAATACAGCAGCATTTCCTCCTATTGATACCATTTAATGGGGCACGTTTTCTTAAGCTGGGTATACATAATCCAAAAATTGGCCCATTCAAAAGGAACCGTGCAAATGGTGGTACGTGTGTATCCCTCACTTTTCAACAGAAGCTGTTCTGTCGAACAGTCCTGCTAGAAAACCAGCTTTCGATGCATGCAGCCAATGGCCGAAACACTGATCAGTGTATTATGACGGGGAATAGCGCAGCAGGGAAGATCCCTGTATCAACATTGTTTGAGTGGATGCAGGGATACAAGATTATTTTTTATTTTTTTGCCTTTCAACTTTGGTTGGATGGAAAAAAAAAAAATCTCTGCGTGTATACCTTGCTTTACACTGACACCAACGATGGAGCACTATTCCTTCCACTGACACAAACAATTAGGGGCTTTTCTTCCTGCTCATACAAACCAAGAAGCACTGTTCTTCAGTGGTAGAAATAGTGCCCCATTGATGGTGTTCACCAATGCCAATGATATGGAAATTATTCTTTCCACTATCCCGAGCGACAAGGCGCTATTCCTTCCAGTGACAATGATGGGGCAGTCCTCACACACACACACACACACACACACACAAACAATAATTCTTTTTTTTTTTTTTTTTACTGATACAAATAATGAGGCATTGCTTCTCCCACTGACACCTACAGTAGGGCAGTATTTCTCTCACTGATACCAGTGATGAGGTACTATTCCTCTCACTATGGTACTCTTCTCAGAGGATACTTTTCCTCTTGCTGACATCAACAATGAGTGATTATTCTTACCACTTGCACCAAACGGTGGGAAAATATTCCTCCCGCTGATGCCTATGATGAGGAACTATTCCTCCCACTGACAACGAAGGTAAGGGCCCTATTCCTGCCATTGACACCAACGACTGGGATCTCTGCCACTGATGTAAACTGTTGTGCACTGTTCCTGCCACTGCCCCCCAACAATGGTGCACTATTCCTAGTTCTGGCAAGGATGGGAGTGCCCATTTCCTAGCTCTGACAACAATGGCAGTGAACTATTCCTAGCACTAACAGCAGTGCACTATTCTTGGCACTGACACCAACACTGGTGCACCATTTTCCCAAGCACCAACAACATCAACTCTAGGTTTTTTTTTTCTCCCACTGAGCCTGGGGCATTTACTAATCCCAATGACCACAGCCTAGACCCCTTAAGTCTTGCAGAACACTAATGTTGTTTATAAATTATAAACGCCCCCTGATTCGGACAATAAAAGTACAAGTACTTTTAAAAGAGATTCTAAGGATTTACAAATGTCCACCCCCCCCCCCCCCACATTTACCTTTCAACAAAAGCAGCAGCTGGTTCATAATTGACTAATGAAAAAACAGCAACAATTACATGTGCTTCATGCATGTATTTTACAAGTGAAATATGGGACTGCCCTGGAATGACACAGGTTTTGCGTTTTTACTGTTTAAAAAAAATCAAAGTGGACTTTATTTAGTCATGTCAATTTAAAAAGGCAATCCTAATGACAGCTTTTGTGTATAAAAGACACCTGTCCACAGAATATCGTTAATCCTTTAAAACCTCACCATCGTGGGCAAGACCAAAGAGATGTCAAAGCATGTCAGGGACTAGATTGTAGACCTGCACAAGGCTGGAATGGGCTACAAGACCATCAGCAAGAAGCTTGATGAGGAGACCACTGTTGGAGTGATTATTCGCAAATGGAAGAAATACAAAATGACCATCAATCACTGCTCGGTCTGGAGCTCCATGCAAGATTTCACCTCATGGGGTAAGGATGATTATGAGAAAAGTGAGGGATCAGCACAGAACTACAAGGGAGGAGCTTATGAATGATTTCAGGGCAGTTGGGGCCACAGTCACCAAAGAAACCATTGGTAATGCAATACACCGCCATGAACTCAAATCCTGCAGTGCTCGCAAGATCCCTCACCTCAAGGCACAAGCAAAGGCCCATCTGCAGTTTGCCAAGGAACTTTAAATGATTCAGAGAAGGATTGGGAGAAAGTGCTGTGGTCAGATGAGACCAAAATTGAGCCCTTTGGTATTCATTCGACTTGCATGTTTGGAGGAAGAAAAATGCTGACTATGACCCCAAGAACAGCATCCCTATAGTCAAGCACAGAGATGGAAACATGTTTTGGAGCCGCTTCTCTGCTAAAAGTACAGGTGTGGAGGGGCCAATAGATGGAGATGTATTGTAAAATATTGGATGAGAACTTTCTTCCCTCAGCCAGATGAAGATGGGTCGTGGATAGTTCCTCCAGCATGACAATGACCCAAAACATCCCACCATGACAAAAAGGAGTGGCTCAAGATGAAGCAAATTAAAGTGGTTGTAAACCTAAATTTTACTCTTTATATTTATACAGTCATCCTAATATGCCTAATTCGTCGCTCTGTTTGTTTCTTGTCTTACCTGCTTCCTTCTTGCGATATCGCCGATATCCCGAGTGGTGACGTCACTCCTCGCATGCGCCGTCTGCCGGCCAAAATCTATGTTTATGTTGGGGCTGCGTCATTTCCTGCTGTTGACGTCAGCCCCGACATCGCGCGATATTGTGCGGTGACGTTTCCTCCCCCCTCCCCCCAGAGGCTCCGGAAGCTCTGATAACTTCCTGCTGTACGCTGTGAATAGCTTATTTTCGTTTCCATAGTAACCGGAAACGAAAATGCAAAGAATTTGCAAACATTTCACTAGATCTGCACAGCTGTTGGAGACATCCCCAAAAGACTTGCAGCTGTATTTGCAGAGAAATGTGGTTCTACAAAGTATTGACTCGGAGGCTGAATGCAAATGCAAGCCACAATTTTCACATATTTGTAAAAAAAAAAAAAAAAAAAAAATGAAAACCATTTATCATTTTCCTTCCACTTCACAATAATGTGCCACTTTGTGTTGGTCTATCACATTAAATCCCATTTACGTTTTTCATTGTAACCTGACAAAACATGGAAAATGTAAAGGGGTATGAATACTTCAAGGTACAGTAAATCACCTTCCCTCCCCATTCTGATGCTCGCTTTGAACTTCAGCAAGTTGTCTTGACCACGTCTAGATGCCTAAATGCATTGAGTTGTTGCCACGTGATTGGCTGTTTTAGCAATTTGTGTTACCAAGCAATTGAACAGGTGTGAGGTGTGTATTAATTGGGGGTGCTAAATCAATGAACTAAATAGCATGCAATCCATTAAGTTGCATAAATAGACAATTAAAGTGCTTAGTGCTCAGTAAGTAATGATCTTATGTGAACATTACAGTGTTTAAAAATATTTCATCAATAAACAAAGGGCATCAAGGAATCAATGGACAAATTACACAAAATCAAGAACAAGTGTGATATGTTTGCGAAGTCCATAAATCTTGTTGTGAAGCAACTCAGGTCTTACACCATCATTGCTGCCAACTGCTTTATGAAACACCCGGTAAATAAGGTAGAAATTCCTACTCACCAGACCACCGTGACCTCTTCAAATAAAAAGGTCAGGTGGAGCTTTACATGGTTATGGTTCTTTTACTGGTACACACCAAGAGGATATGCCTGGGATCTGATTGTTACTCCACCGCAATGTCATTCAGAAATTAAATGGAAAAAGCAGGGCCATATCGTAATTATGTTTTTATTAAAACCTGAGCCAAATGGGCGCTTACTTTAAAATGTGCCTTGCCTCGGCACTGGAGGAACACCGCATCTGTTGCCAAAGTCGAGATGAGAAGCAACTGTCCCGTTCTGCGTTGAACCAGGGTGCATTCCATCTTTTGTGGTATACAGAAACCAGAAGTGTCTGAAAGTGAAAACGTGACCGGGATGAATGAATGAATGAATGAATGAAAAACTTGTATAGCGCAACACATGCGAATTTAATCGCCTCTGGGCGCTTGTTGTTCCTTTCTCTTTTGAAATCAAAATAGATGAGTCTTGATCTTTCTCCTGAATGCTAGGTGGTTCTCCTCCAACCGAATACTGGTCGGTAAAGCGTTCCATAGTCTGGGATGCACCTTGACATACGTTTCATCATTGGTCACAATGTGCTTTGTCGTCGCACACTGCTTATGTAAAGCACAGTTTGAAGATCCAGATGCCGTCCTTTAGCAACACTGTGATGCACCCGTCCCTGCACTTGCCTAAATCCCCATTTACCAAGCTGCCACCCTCACGAGTTTAAGGTTTGCTGCTGATCTGGGCCCTCTGCTAATTAATGTCTTTGGATCACACTTTTCTCCTTAAACCGTGAATTGGGCTTTGCCTGCCTGCACCCCTGCCTCCCCTCTCTCTGAACGCATCCTGTTATATTAGGGGTTTTCCCTATTATATATCCCCTTTTCTCCACTAAGGCCCTTTAATGTGCCCCCCATCGCTACTGTTATCCCACAAGACTCAAGTGTCCCACCTGTTTTCCTACTGTCGGAGACTTTGCACTCCTGCACTGTTGTGCGCTTTTTAATTATTGTACATCCCCTAGACCCCAATGGTCGCCCTGGCCAAATGTCGCTTTTCTGAATTTTGACTTTTCAAGCCTGGGTTCCCTGGCCAGTCTCTGCCACTTCAGTTGCGGGCAGCAGCCCGTTTTCGCCACTAGGCTGGTTCAGTGCTGTTATAGCCTATTTTTTCTCTGTCCTCATTGCAGTGCTGTCTATGACCTCCACCTGGCACATGTACAACCCTATCTGCAGGTGGATACCCCTCCCAGAACATCACTACTGTACCTTTAATTTTATATTTGTATTGTCTTGTATGTATATCGTTAATTTGTGCAATGTTTATCCATATCTAGGTTTTTGTATTGTTGGTTGCGCCCCGCGGGTCTGACTGCATGCTCACCTGCTCCCACAGTTTTTATGGCTTCCCTTAAACTCATGACCTGAAACGTCCGGGTAATGCCATCCTTTCCCATTTCAAATCTCTAAGACCGGGTATATCTGTCCTTGTGGAGGCTCATGTCACAGGTAAAATGCAAATTGCCCTAAAAAAAACTGTTTGGTTACACCAAACCCCATCAGTACAGTTCCAGTTTCACATGTGGCAGTCGGACCCCCAGGGTCTATCGCTATTTCTACATTTTACTGTCTGGAAATTCTCCTTATGGCATTTTATATTCCTCCGTTTCAGTTTACTATACTTCAGGAATGGGTGACCTTAATGGCCCAGCACCCTACGGTGCCTGCAATATGGTTGGGGGATTCTAACATGACATTCCTAGTCTTGATAAACTAAGCCCTAATGTCCCTATACACACACACCATCTCTAACCACCAGATTTGGGAGGTTCCTTTCAGAATTTGCTATGATACAGATGGAGATATAAATACCAGACATCTACAGATTTCTCAGGTTTTACCCCTTTCCATCTTGCCTTGCCCCGCATTGATCTAATCCCGGGTTATGCCCCCTCTTGTCTAGCCTACTCAATGTGGGATTTGGGGTCAGGGTTTTCTCCAACCACACCCCATATTGGGCTACGCTTGCCTGCTCCCCCTGTGGTCTGTATATGGAAGCTGAATCCCTTTTTGGCTCTCTACCTATCAGACTTTAAGGGAATTCAGGAGGAATCGGTGTACTTTTTCCATACCAACCAGGGCTTGGCCCGAGTTGGGATCGTTTGGGAACCTTGAAAAAACATGCTCGTATGGTCCTGTCCTCGCCCATCAACGGACACAAGGCCTCTTCTAAACCGATAGGCAGGCGGAGTAGCATCAGAAATCCCTTGAACAGGCGTTTCTAAATGATCCTTATGCAGCGAACACAGTTGCAAGAAAAAGTATATGAACCCTTTTGGAATGATATGGATTTCTGCACAAATTGGTCATAAAATGTGATCTGATCTTCATGTCGCAACAATAGACAGTCTGCTTAAACGAATAACACACATAATTAAATGTTGCCATGTTTTTATTGAACACACCATGCAAAAATTCACAGTTCGAGTGGAAAAAGTATGTGAACCCTTGGATTTAATAACTGGTTTAACCTCCTTTGGCAGCAATTACTTCAACCAAACGTTTCCTGTAGTTGCAGATCAGACGTGCACAGCGGTCAGGAGTAATTCTTGACCATTCTTCTTTACAGAACTGTTTTCAGTTCAGCAATATTTTTGGGATGTCTGGTGTGAATCGCTTTATTGAGGTCATGCCACAGCATCTCAATCGGGTTGAGGTCAGGACTGGACCACTCCAGAAGGCAGATTTTCTTTTTAAGCCATTCTGTTGTTGATTTTCTTCTATGCTTTGGATCGTTGTCCTGTTGCAACACCCATCTTCTGTTGAACTTCAGCTGGTGGACAGATGGCCTTAAGTTCTCCTGCAAAATGTCTTGGGAACTTATTTTTCCTTCGATGATAGCAATCCGTCCAGGCCCTGATGCAGCAAAACAGCCCCAAACCATGATGCCCCCACCACCTTACCCAGTTGGGATGAGGTTTTGATGTTGGTGTGCTGCGCCTCTTTTTCTCCACACCACTGTTGTGTGTTTCTTCCAAACAACTCAACTTTGGTTTCATCTGTCCACAGAATATTTTGCCAGTACTGCTGTAGAACATCCAGGTGCTCTTGTGCAAACTGTAAAGGTGCAGCAATGTTTTTTTTTTTTTTTGGACAGCAGTGGCTTCCTCTGTGGTATCCTTCTTCCATGAAATCCATTCTTGTTTTAGTGTTTTTCGTATAGTAAATTTGCTAACAGTGATGTTGGCATATGCCAAAGACTTTTGTAAGTCTTTAGCTGACACTCTAGGATTCTTCTTCACCTCATTCTTCTTAACCTTTTTGGAGATACTTTTATAACCCTTTTCAGCTTTATGCAAGTCAACAATTCTTAATCGTAGGTCTTCTGAGAGCTCTTTTTTTGTGCTAGGAATCATTCACATCAGGCAATACTTCTTGTGAAAAGCAAACCCAGAACTGGTGTATGTTGTGTTTTTATATATATATATATATTACATACACAGGGAAGATGTAACCAACACCTCCAATCTCATCTCATTGATTGGACTCCAGTTGGCTGACACCTCACATACTCCACCTGCACTGTGAATGTTTACATGGTGTGTTCAATAAAAACATGGTAACATTTAATTCTTTGTATGTTATTGGTTTAAGCAGACTGTAATTGTCTATTGTTGTGACTTAGATGAAGATCAGACCACATTTCATGACCAATTTGTGCAAAAATCCATATCATTCCAAAAGGGTTTCTTGCAACTGCATTTCCCTTGTGCGAATGCAGACTAGACTCACCGGTCAACTACACTTTGAGAAAGCCAAACAAGGAGTCTTCTTCAGCAAACAATGCATTTCTGAACACAGCGAGCTGGCAAATTGCTTGCCCATACGGCACACCTTGAATATAAATTGCGGTAGTGGTTATACTCCAAACTGCCTCTGGGACTAGGATTATGGACCGTGATCTAGTGTCTAGAGAGTTGAGGAATTTCTGTTCTGACCGATACACCTCCACTGCCAACTACTCTCCAGATGGGTTGTCTGCATTCTTGCAGGACATTAATTTCCCTACATTGACCCCCTCACAAACTGCTCAGCTCGAGGCACCAATTACTACAGAGTGTATTGAAGAGTCTTTGGCACATCTCCCACCCTCCAAGGCACCCGAGTCCGTTGTAATTCCCTTAGAATTCTATAGCCAATATGGGGAGGTCTCTAAATTGCAGGAATGATATACCTACACCTTCGATTCAGCCATACTACCCATCGCCATGGGTGAAGCTCTTAGTTATCCAAACTGGGCAAGGACCTGTTGTTCCTCGAATCGTACTGCCCCATATCTCCCCTGGAATTGGATGTCAATATACTTGGTAACATTTTTGCCCTGCGTCACAAAAGGTAATCTTTGATCTTGTACTCCCAGACCAGATGGGGTTCGTGCCAAATAAGAACATGGCATTTAACCTTAGGAGGCTATTCGTGAATCTCCAATCCCCCCCCTGACAATACCCGCTCCAGAGTAGTGGTCAGTCTTGATGATGCTAAAGCGTTTGATTCTGTTGAGTGGAACTACCTATGCCAGGGTCTCCGCAGATTCGGAGATTTGTTAAATGGCTCCAACTCCTATACCAGGTCCCTACGGTCCACATTCAAATTAATGGCAGGGTTTTAGATCCCTTCTCTCTCTCTCCCATGGCACACGCCAAGGCTGCCTTATATCCCCACTTCTATACGCTCTTGCAATAGAACCCCTTGCCATGCTGTCAGGGTACACTCTGATATCGATGGCCTCCGTTTTGGACAGGTGACTGAAGTCCTTAGTCTATACGTGGATGACATGCTCCTGTATCTGAATGATGCTGGTCCATCACTTCAGGCTAAACAATTTGGGGTATTTTCCTGCCTCCCCGATTAATTGGGCCAAGTCACAAATCCTACCATTGGATATAGGGGCTCCTACAGCGGATCAGGCCGCGCTACCCCTGGTTAGGGCTAGCAGGATCAAATATCTGGGCATGCAAGTATCTTGTTCATTAACGGATTATGTAAGCCTCAACCTTGAACCCTTGTGTGACATGGTCTTGTCTCCCCCTTGGGGTTATGGGACGCTTCAATCGGGTAAAAATGGTATTTCTCCCCAAATTACTTTTTTTTGGCATGCCCCTCTATACATACCACCGTGTATATTTAAATCCGTGGAATCTATTCTCAACACATTGATTTGGGGTCCTTCCCATCGCAAACTATAATAGGGAGCGCTGAAGTGTCCTGTCAACCTAGGTGGCACCACCCCTCCCATACCTGTCATTTTATTGCTTCCCAACTCTCCCATTTCTTTTACTTTAACCAAGTAGACAAAATTAGGTACTCCACCTTGCTGTGCTCCCCGGCCTCCCTCCCTGTCACTCACCCCTTCCTAATTCTACTGTGTGGCACTCACAAGGTATCCCACATTTGGAAATAGGAGCCGTATGGTATTCCATCATGGCAAAATATGGCAATTGACCATAAACCTTACCAAGGTGTGTATATGATATGCCACCTGTTTTTGACTGAATTGACATCTGTCCCAGACCACAAGCTATGGATTGACAAAGGGGTAATATATTTCACGCATCATAACCAATGGTTCGGTTGAATCATTTTAAGCATTGAAAAATGGTTTCGATGTACCTAATCGCATGTTTTGTTTTTCGTTTACCTCCAACATGTGCTTAACTCTCGATTCCGAGACTCCTTCCCCGGCCACAAATGAATATATCCAGGGGACTTAATTACAGGCCCCCAAAAAATGTTTTCCTTGTTCTACAACCACCTCATGCTACCTTCTGCCACTGCCTTGGCCTACCAATTGAAATCTACGGCGAGAGACAGACCTGGGTGATGTGTCCTATTTTGACACCCATTCGCCTCCAGATACAGACTGTAACATGGTTCAGCATGTCCTAGGTGTGGAGATCCCAGGGGCACTTTCTATCACTTGCTATTGTCATGTCCATCCATTTTAAGGTTACTGGTCACAGGTGGTCAAATTCCTTCAATTGCATGGGCGCCCCTCTCACAATATGCCTCCACCAGTGTGTGTGTTGCGTCTCCTCTCTATCTCCAAAGGACAACAAATATCTATATATATTCTAACAAGAGTCGCCATTTTTAGCCAGAATGCAAATAGCCAGAACCTGGTTGAGAGAATTGCCCCCCACTGTTCAACAGTAGATCAAGGCTATTAACACCACCCTTCCCTATTAAAAAAAAAAGTACTTTTCCACACAGGGACTGCCCAAACAAATATTACCAAATTTGGGACAGGTGGTTAGAAGATGCTTCTACTTGCACTGCTGAGGAATGATCTCTAATCTACCTCAAAATTCTCTCACTTCGTATGCTCTAGAAACGCGATGTCCCCCCTTAAGCCTATGCAACAGCCGTGTATGTTCATACTGGTACTTCTTGTTAACTTGTTCCTCAATGTTCCACATCCAGTATGCATGTCAATGTACTTGCTTTATGAATAGTGCTTTGTGCACTTTATATTTGTATGTTTTTTTTTGTTTATGCTCAATGCTCAATAAACCTTTTACTTTTGATAAAAAATAAATAAATCAATATTCTGAACTTGAGTGAACTCTGCACAAAATGTATGTTTTTAAACAGTTCAGTTCAGGAAACCAAAGATAAAATTGGTAGTAAATATATTCCTGCAGGCTCAAGATTATTGGTAATTCTCCATAGAGTATAAACATACCCATATGCCTAAGCACGGCAACTGATAATTAAGGCACTGAGTGCCATGCTATGAGAGGCAGGAGTGAGTGTTTTCCCTGGCATGGGAGTATGTGACGGGTAAAGGGAATCGCTGCTCCAGGTGGATCTTGTGAGCAATTGGGGAACCTCCCAGGAAACCAAGGTGCTGGCAATGCACTAGGCAAATGTGGAATTTTCCAAAGGGATGGACAGCCGCACTCCAAAGGAACTTCAAAAGTTGTCTTTATTTATAAATCAAAGGACATGCATCACAAAATACAGCCAGAAAAGGGACAGCCGATGCGTTTCACACTAATTCAGTGCTTGGTCATGGCTCAGTAGTAAAAGGGTTCTTGCCATGTCTAGTCACTGTGTACAAAGTACAGTACCAGTTTTTTTTTTTTTTTTTTTATAGTTAGGTTTTCCGGGCAAAGCTGCAAGAAGATAAAAATACCTGTTTATCCGCCAGAAAAATAGCATTCTCCTAAGCCTCTGTTTGTGCTGACAATGGTGTACTGGAATATCACAGTGATGTCGACCCTACCTGCAGGACTGTAGAACTCTGTCTGAAACGTTGTAAGGAGTAGTAGTGTTGCACATTACTCTTGAAAATGCACATTATCTAAAATAATTATCTTATGCCAGATCAACTAACTTTTACAAAACTCGGACTCCACAACACTAAAGTGAATCTTTCCTTTCCCTAAGCCTTTCCTTCACTCCTCTGTTGCTCCATTCAGCCACTGGGAACAAAGTAAACTACTTGATCATTTTAAGTATAGATAAGTATTTAATTGTGTCTCAAGATTGTCCCTGCTGTCTCATAACGGGCTGGCAAAGAAGTTCGATATGCAATGTAAGTGATTTAGAAAGACTTGCTTTAACCCCAGCTTTCCATTCCTTTGAATGTGTGGCTGCACCCAGTAATGCCCTTCCTGTAATAAGATGACAATGCTTATTCACTGCTCTGTAGTGGGACACTCAACATCTGGGCACATCTCTTCAGCTGTTTTAAAAAAACTTCCCCATGCCCCATTTAATAGCGTGACAGGGGCAGAAAGGGGACTATTTTTAATGACTTTCGGGTACAGGCGGAATACTCTTTTTTGCACTGGGGTTCACAATAATTAAAGTCCTGGCCTCTTCTATGTCAACCTGCTCGGGCAGGCTGGAATGTTAATATGTCAGGAAACGTGGTGCTGAAAATTACCCAGCCTACACCTGAAAATCATTAAATGGTCCCCTTTCTTAACAAATGGGGCCAGGGGAAGTTCTTTTGTAATTACCAGAGATTGCAGGATTACCCTATCAGAAATGCCCTCTGTGCCTCCTCTTGACTGCAGGCAGCCCACCACCATGTCGGAGCTGGATGAGTATGCTGCAGTTTTAGCCTGGGTGGTGTTTACTTCCCTGTAAACAGACCCTACAAGGGGTACTATTGCTTTAGATTAGTGTACACTTATCACGCTGTTGAGAGCGATCTGTGGTAGATCGTTTTTTAGTGGTGGCTTTATAGGCATTGAGAGCTTTATATTGCTTACTCACCACTTGTTTTAACCCTATAAACCTGCATCACTGTGCTGCAACTGTTTTCGTTGTATGCGGTTGCAGGGCAGCCCTATTTAGTGGAGTGGGTCATGCGTAGTGGCTAGAGGCAACGTTTTTGTCATGTTGCCATTCACCCCTATCCACTGCCTTTGCAGCTTTTGCTTCATCTGCTGCCTGTGCATTATCCCTTCCTAACCCTTGCACTTTGTATGTTACCCCTGCAACTATGTACATTACACACTCCTGCACATACTTTTGACTAGGGTTGTCCCGATACCACTTTTTTAGGACCGAGTACAAGTACCGATACTTTTTTTCAAGTAGTCGCCAATACCGAATACCGATACTTTTTTTTAAATGTCGGCCACAAACGCAGCCATGTCGCCTTCAAACGCAGCCATGTCGCCTTCAAACGCAGCCATGTCGCCTTCAAACGCAGCCATGTCGCCTTCAAACGCAGCCATGTCGCCTTCAAACGCAGCCATGTCGCCTTCAAACGCAGCCATGTCGCCTTCAAACGCAGCCATGTCGCCTTCAAACGCAGCCATGTCGCCTTCAAACGCAGCCATGTCGCCTTCAAACGCAGCCATGTCGCCTTCAAACGCAGCCATGTCACCCCTACCTAGCCGCCGCCGCCCGGGGAACATCACAGCATTCATTTGAATAGCTGTAGTGTTCCCGCCCGTATAGACACTCCCCCTTGCTCGGGATTGGACAGATCACGATCACCCATCCAATCCCAAGCAAGGGGGAGTGTCTATACGGGCGGGAACACTACAGCTATTCAAATGAATGCTGCGATGTTCCCGCACAATGTTTAACCCATGCGACGGCGGGTTTCGATGCAGTTTTCGGCGGGGGGGGGGGACGAAAAAAGTATTCTATTCTGGTATCGGGGGTATTTGAGGGAGTACAAGTACTCCCGCAAATACTCCGTATCGGTCCCGATACTGGTATCGGGACAACTCTACTTTTGACCACTGGGCACTGTACAGCTTTTAATCTCCCCCATTGTTGGTGTAGTTTTGCCACACCCAGATTTCTCCATAGTACATGCCGCCTCCTCCGTTGGTGGACTTGGTGAATCATTTGTCATCCTCAGGTCTTGGTTCAGTCATGTAGGCCTTTTTGTGACCATATGAAAAAGGCCCAATACAGTCAACACATTTACTACACACACATTGTGGTAATGGGTGTTAGACGTGTTGGTACTCTGAGAATGGGCACATTCAAACCAGCATTTTTTGCATCATATGGCACATTGTGTGCATGCTGGTGAATGTTGTGCAAAAGCACAGCAGTGCTTGATTTAAATTTTTTTTTTTTTTTATAAATATTCAACTCTGTCCACATTGTGATGTGTTGCAGTGCATTGTGGCATGCTGCCTTGCAATAAAATATATGCCTGCATCATTTTATCATATTGCGCACACACAGCACTGTAGATTGGGGCATTGCCACAGTATTTAGTGTGGGGCCAACCTACTTATCTACAGTTTTACGTTCCTTTTTGATATTCAGTTTTTGCAAAAAGGCACAATTTTAAATTCATTAATATGTTATTAACTCGGTACAGTTTTATAGTTTTAGCTTTTGTAAGTTATGTTGTGTTTGTGTGTACTAATAATGATTTTAGTGTTTAAAATATTGTTTTGATATCTGTACAAGTCCTAAAGTACAATCAGCTGAACTGTAGTTTTATTCTATCAATTTTGTGATTTCAAAAATGTTTTTTTTTTATTTTTTACAATGTCTGAAAGCTGTATGTGAAAAATTGCACAAATTGTCTGGCCACTTGAGATTGAAATCGCAGTGCAAGGTCTGGCAGGGAAAGGGGTTAAACACGTTGGTTCTCTGTGGTCTACAGAACACCGCCACCTAATTCTTAGGAGAAGACAAAATGGCTTTGAAAGTGTTCTATAGTCTTGAAATACTTCCATTCCTAGGGTGACAATGCTGCTCCTCCTATAGACATGGTACGTTGACAGATTATTGTTATCCTAGAACAGAATGTTTGTTATTGGCAGGATCACCGGGTAAAAAAACGAAGTGAAGGCCAAAATAAAAAGCAAATTCAGTGACCATACTTAAAGCTTACTGACGCAGATATTTTATAAATGGGCAACTCCTATACTCATATTGATTGGTGGTTTCAAATTAATAACTACTGCAGTAGGGAACAGACAGAAAATATGCACTCTGCATCTTTCCAAATAACTTTTCTGCTTTATTAGAACGCAATTGAAGGTTTTTATACACATGATTACGTAGGTATCACATTAATATTACAATTGTACGTTTATGATAACAAGGGGCGTAAGATAGGCAGACTAATTCTAATCAGGACTCGAAAGAATGCAAACATGTAATGAAAACATTATTAGTGCCGTGTGCACAATGACAGTGTGCAATACATACAAAATAGAATACAATTATATACAGAACTTACAAATTTCCTTTACAGTCACCTTTAACCTGGAACTTTCACACGCTTGGGTGAAGATGGTTCTGGCCAAAGAGGCACAACTCCATTGTCGAATATAATGGCTGAGCAGATTTTTCATTACAAAATTACAAGTACTTTCCTTTGTGAAAAACTGATAAGACATATTTACCGAGTACTGGCTGTACACTCCTGTGGCCAGAATGGCCTTGTAGCTTAATTAGATGGAGCGATTTTCACACCATTCCCCCATCAACACAACTCGGGGAGCCGTCCCTGCCAGGACGCATTGATTACTGTTGTCGATATAATGGCCTATAACGATATTTGCATGTAAAATCCGACAGGGTAGTTTTACCCAAGGTGATTGACCAGGTACATTCAGCCTGCCCATGCATGGTTCGAATCTTGGGTACCTGCTGAGCCAGCTGAGATTTGAACCATCTATGGCCAGCTTAAGGACTGATATGCTGCAATGTATTCCATTTTAGTTCTTGGGTTCAGATATGCTTTATTGCACAATACACAAGCAGATCTCTTACGAGAAAACTGGGCAAGTGGTGCATTCATGTGTTTTTATGGTTTACGTTGCTATTGTTACACTGGATACATACAGTGTACTCTGAAAAAAAAAACGGTCCGTAAACAGATTTTCACTGTAATATCACACAGTGCTAAAAGGACAGCAGAATTTCTGACTTGTGTACAGCTTTCCTTAATTGGGTAAATTTACTGTATTTAGTTCTGTTCACATGTGGCCATTTTGGTCAACACTCCTTACTGTATACAACATTTACAGTGGGTTGTGTGTTTTAGTCAGTGGTATTGTGCTTTCCTTTTCCGACCAATGTTTTTTTTTCCCCCAGCACAAGCTGAGAAAGCACTGCAGAATATTACTGTGCGTTGACGTTTGGGGCATTGCAATATGAACGCCACACCGTTTTCGTTTGATATGTTACAGCAAAAAGGTGTGCAGGGGCCCTTTATGTGAAACGACCCCATTTTGTTGACGAAGAAAAAACACTATGTGAATTTTCTACATTGCAGATATTGTAGAAAACCTTAGTGTTCTATTCTGGAGATATTTATAAGTAAAAGCTTTTCTAGAACATCTCAAAGGAAGGCTCTGCTCTTACTATTATTACTACATCCAGTGTAATAATAAAATCTTTTAACATTGTATTTTGTATGTGGGCTACATTTTCAGACACACAAATCTTGGTAGATACTGTACAGTATATCCAAATATAGCAGTATTGTGTGTGCATTGAAGTACTGTAATATCCTGTGTAGCATGAATTTATTTTTCAGCTCCAAGATCTCTGTGTGCAGTTCAACCTTTAAATCACAAGTGTAAAATTGTAAAAGGGGTTGGCACCTTAATTCTGAGACTTGATGTATGTGTAGGTGTCTCATCCTCTAACCTCTGCAGCAGCCATCTTTGTTAATAATATAAGTAGGAGATGGGGCATAATCTGTTCTGTGATTGGACAAAGGTCTAAGCACCATGTGTAGTCCCACCCAGGTGACAGAGAAAGCGAGGGAATAATGCATTACCCGGCATGTTTCTCTTTTTTTGAGACATTGGCATCGCTACAATTTAACAAAGTCCTATCCCATTTGCAGCATTTAATTTTTGCTTCCTTAGTGACGTTTTTAAAAACCTGTACTATAGACCTAATGGGTTGGTCAAGTGTAGATAAATTATCTTAATATGATGATGGTTTCAATCGACCCAGAACCTGTTTTGGAATATTCCACAGACCTGTTTTTTTTATTTTATTTATTTTTTTAAAAGCCAAAATAAAACGGAGTATTCCTAAAGCAATTAATCTATTGGCGTCAAAAGTGCCAGACACTTGAATTAGCCACAAATGCTTGTTTGCAAAATTTGTATTAAAACTGTTTTGTCTTCATTACTTAAACAGATGACTTGCAGAGCACTTCCAAAAGCGCTGCGTGCAATGGAACATCAGAAAGGGACAAATCCAATTCTAAAAACGGCACCAAAGCCAAGCCAGATCACAAATCTAATGAACTGATACAGAACGGTTTAAAGAAAAAATCAAAAGGCAAAAAAAAACTGATCAGCTTTAAACGAGATTCAGAAAGCGATGAGTCTGCTTCGGATGCAGGCAGTGTTCTGGATGAAGACTACAGCAGTAGTGATGAGATAATGGAGGAAGAACACAAAACTAAAATAGTTAGATTCCTTCAAGATGCTTCCTTGGATGAGCTCTCTCTGATCCCCCAGTGCTCTCTAAAAAAAGCTCAGAGGATCACTGAGCTCCGGCCCTTCAATTCTTGGGATTCTCTGGTAAGTTTTCAGTGTACAGTACTTTTTTTTTTTTTTAATATATATATTCCTTTTATGCTTCTAGGCAAGAGGTGTCTACAACCTTAAGGAGGCATAGATGGGTGGCCTTTTCTCTGAGTAAGCTAACACTATATTCCCTGTAAGCCAATAGCAGTTCATATGACCTAATTTTGAATAAATTAAGGGGTGATTTTCCTGAAAAACCCTTGCTGATTGGCTGGCAATGCTGTGTCACTCAGTCAGCAACCTAGGAACTTGGTTCAGTGCTTTGCAGAAGCAGACACAAGAGCTTTCATATGGGGAGAACTTTGCCAGTCTGTTCTAAGCTGTTTTACAGGAAACTTTTGCAGAAAGCAAGAATGCTGCAGGATTTTTGTCTCAACTGCGTCTGCTTAGGGAAGCAGCTGCAGGAACTGCTCCATGTTTCAGGATGCCAGGATTATTTTTCAAGTTTCTTCTTAAAACAGCATATTTGCTCCATTGTGCTGCATGTCTATCACCTCTGCTGTGCAAGGGATTTCTCACTTGTTTCTTGTGCTTACTCAACCCTGCCATTTTCTGAGTGAATGTTAACAGGCGTTTACATAGCAGAAAGCTATAAAATGAGGCACTTTGGAAAAGGGAAATTTGTCCCACTGACTTGGTGAGTACATCGAACAATTTTTCTGCACATTTTTCTGTTTCTAATAATTAATGTAATTTCTCTGTGCCGGTAAAAAAATGTATTTTTTTTTCTCCATATATCTTTTTTTTTTTTCTTCTTCTTCTTCATTTGTGTGCAAGTACTAATTATTAAAGTGCACATTTGCAGGCCTCGGGTGGGTATAATGCGTTGCAACTTGCAAATCGCTCTTAAAACGTAGCGTAATTTCAGAAGGGGATTGTATTTTGATGGATCACCATGTGATGCACTAAAGTGGGTATGGTTTCTAGGTATAATGGTTATCAGGGCCATTTTTTAGCTATTCCTTCACAAAAACAGAAACTTTTTTCGTTTTTCTTTTTTTTCCTCCTTTGTTTTGCAAAAGAGGACTGAGAAAGGTAATTGCTAATGCTGCAGTGCAGATTCCCAAGCCGCACTTTGCACAGGGAAAGATCATTTTGCCTGGAGCTTTTGGCTGTCCTGACAACATCTGTCTGATAGGCAGCTCGCAGCTGAACTTGTCGGGCTTCGCCTTCGCTAATTCTTTGTAAAACTATTTGCTAAAGGGCTGTCTTTGCTTCAGATGTTTTCTCTTCAGTTTTTACCCCCTTTGGCAAAAGTGAAAGAAAAAAAAGATAATGTTGTAAACGCTGTACTGACCTGCAGTGAAATGAAAGGCTTTTTTTTTTTCCTTTTATTTGAATTAACACGTCTTTCATAGAACCAACGCCCTTATGTTATTTGGTTGCTGTAACTACATGCCCAGAGATGTTGCTAATGCACACAGAATTTGTATTCCTAATGGCTTCATGTTGCCAAAGAGTGAATAACGTTTACTTAATTCTCTCTAAATTTTCTTTTAAAGTTTGAAGTTCACAACTTATTTCCTGTGCAGATGTACACATTAACTTGTTAAATAGATTTGTTCGCTACAGGACACAATTTTAGAGCGTGGTTGTTTTCTCTAGATGTTTACATATTGCAAGCCCTCATTTTTCATACAGCGTGTCTGATTTAAATCCTAATATATACATTTAATTGCCCAAAGATTAAAGCTCCATTCACACTTGTGCGGCTTGTCATGGGTCTTTGAGCACATAGTCACCTGACAAGTTGCAGACCATGCATTCTAATCAAAGCAATTCAAATTATGCAACTTAACATGGGTTTCTGCACTACTTTCATGTGACTTGAGTTCATAAATTGCAGCAAATTTAAAAAGGTTCCTGCACTACTTTGACCTGCCTTGAGTGCCATAGACTGCGATGTAAAGTTGCACAAAAGTCGCATCTTAATGTTATCAATGTGACAGTTGTGCAACCAGCCAGTTACATCAGTCGCAATGAAAATTGCACAACTTTGAAGTCACACAAGTGTGAATGGAGCCTAAAAGAGCACATTTTTTTTATTTTTTCTGGAAGCAGAAGAAACCTAGGACCTGTAGCTGATAATCAATCATGTGGTGTTTTTTTTGCAATGTGATAAATGTACGTCTGCTGTCCATACACCTAGTGAACCTCAGGCAATTTTGGAAACTTTTCTTCTGGCTTTGATAATGTACAATTCTATCATGTATGTATTCAATCACATATATATGTTGGGCCTACAGCAGTCTTCACATACATTTTCAGTTTTTTTTTCCAGTTTAGGGCAACTAGAGAAGTGCCTTTAATGACAGTACTTGCTTTCTGATGTTGTGGTTATAAATTTGCTTGTGGCAGATTACTGAGAGCCACTAACAATGTAATCTGTTGGAAAACGTGCACAGTTGCGCAGCCAGCTGATTACCTTGACCATAGTTTTCATAAATAAGCCCTCTATCTTTACAGGATACTCTAAATGCAGTTTGAGTTTATATTGCTTTGCAGTAACATGCTGCTGAATCACTGCAGTTTATAATGGGTATTATGGGAAGTCTCTGATCATCAATTATATCTGTAAAAAAGCTGATCTCAGGATCCCCCCCACACACACTCATCTAATTGCTGGCATCAGGAAGGGGGGCTACCCTAATGATTCTTGTACTCCTCTAAATCTGCGTTCATGTGATGTTCTGGGCCCATGCCTTCTCCTTTTTACTGTTTATAGAAGGTAAAAACAGTCTCTTTTTAAAATGATTTGAAATGTTTTCAGTGTTGGTTTTGTAGTATTTTTCACACAGCGCTGTCACTCAAAAATCCAGAATTAATAACCCAACTTGGTGCCTGTATATCAACCAATTAAGTGGATGTCAACTATACTTATGTTTTGTGTAGGACTGCTGCTGTTCACCAAATAACAAATTGGTTGCGTGCCGCACATGAAATGGTTAATCCTTAGCGCTATCCTTGACCATTACAAGAAATTCACAATCGGTGTATGTACCTCCTATAAATGACCAAAAGCAAAAATATATACAAACTAAGATTTAAATGTGATTAGTCCCACACTCTAAAGTAGTCCATAAATGGTGCTGTTTCTTCAACTTAAAGTGCTTAGCGGAAAACAAAGTAACTTGCACTGGAGCACTTTTGTTTTCTATGAAGCACTTTACGTTGAAGAAATGCCACCAATGATGGACTACTTTAGAGTGTGGGAATCACATTTGCATATTAGTGTTATAGTTGGCACTATTTTTTCCACTTGTTGCTTTTCCCCTCTGGGATTGTACTTTCTCGAATGCTGCTATAGAACCTTTTTTGTAATAATCCTGTCATAAGGAAAATATGTCGATGCTGACCACCTTAAAGCAGTATTAAAGTAAAAAATTGAAAAACCACTGACGGGCAAGGTTTTTTTTATAACATGAGAGCCTAATGGTCTTTCATAAATGCCTCTCCCGGCCTGTCAGCGGTAATGTAATCTGAGCTCAGATGACATTTGCGACTCTGTGCTGCGGTGCATGCACAGCAGTCACTACATCATAGCAGTTACATCATCGCAGCTCAGCCATCAAGTGGCTGGAGAGTTAAAACTCGGGAAGGAAGTCTGGGTGAAGATGGCAGCATCCAGGACCTGCTGGAGCAGTGACAGTGCATCCATGCAGAGCATTTTGACAGACAAGTCTGTCATGTGCCAATATGGGGGGGCATACTAGCACATTATGGTGTAATCTTCATGGAAGCCCATTAAAAGGAAAAAAAAAGTTTAGTTCCGCACTTAAAAATGCACTGCACTTGGGATCTGCAGCGTTGGTGTCAGCGTTAACTTCATGAGACCCCAAATGCAGGTTGCACACGCAGTACCATGCGATCTGGTTGTGGTGCATTTTTATAAAAGTAGTGCATGTACTATCGTGAGGGCTGCTGCCCCCATTTCCAATCATGCTACTTGCCTGTCTTACCCCCTTGGTTCAATTTTTTAAGGCGCTGACTTGAAGAAACAATGCATTCTTGCTTCCCAAACTTTCTTGAGCTGCAAGCTTGTTCCTGGTTGGCTACATGGAAGAGATTAAAACCCTTGCAGTATAACAGCCTGGCAACTAGCAATTTTAGATGGCAGTGGTGGCCACCTTAGTTCTCTTTTTAGTTCTGTTTTTTTATTGCAGAAGTTGCAGCAAAGTGAGTAAAGCTCTATAGCAGCGTGTAGAGGGTTAATAGAAAGCATAGTGCTTGGTTAATAAAATCTCTATATGCATTTAGCTTTATATTAATAATAATCACTTTTTTCCCCATGCAGTGTAAACGGGCTCCCTTTTGTGCTGACCTCCACAAGCCAGCTGGAACAGCTCCATGCAAGCTCCCAAGTTTCACTAGTCAGAGCTTACACAGGCCTGTGGACTCTTCATATGAGAGAGCTTGACCAGGAACCACAGCTGTTACGTGAGAGAGATAGGAGACTGAGTAACATGCTTGTATTTTCTTTGCTTTGTGTGGCTAAATGGATCACTGGGGGATGAAGTAGGGCATGTAACTGGGGAGAGTGGAATTGAAACGGTCCTGTTTTGCACTGAAATTCTGGTTCCAGGACACGTTGTAAAGTCAGGTAACATGAGAGAAGGCGGGTCTACTATAAAAAAAAAAAAAATGCGCTGGCGTAAGCAGCTGTGCAGCCTTTGTGTTTTGTTTTTTGTCTGAACTAAATGTTTTTTTTCCCCTTTCGTTATAAATAGTCCCATTTCACACTTGTGCGACTTCTCCTGTGACTTGGGACTGCGGGCCGATGGCGGCGCGTCCCCGAGATGGCGATGCGCGTGCCTGGCGGTCGCGATGTCCGCCAGGTACCCGCTGATCGGCAGTTTTAGAGCAGGGACGTGAAGCTCTGTGTGTAAACACAGAGCTCCACGTCCTGTCAGTGAGAGGAGACAGATGCTGTTTCTCTTGTACATAGGGAGACAGCATCGGTCACCTCCCCCAGTCACCCCCTCCCCCCACACAGTTAGAACACACCCAAGACTCACATTTAACCCCTTCCTCACCCCCTAGTGTTAACCCCTTCACTGCCAGTCACATTTATACAGTAATTAGTGCGTTTTTATAGCACTGATCGCTGTATAAATGTGAATGGTCCCAAAAATGTGTCAAAAGTGTCCGATGTGTCCGTCGCAATATCGCAGTCCTGACAAAATTCGCAGATCGCCGTATTACTAGTAAAAAAAAAAAATTGTCAGAATTCTATCCCTTATTTCCTAGCCACTATAACCTTTGCGCAAACCAATTACTATACGCTTATTGCGATTGTTTTTTTTACCAAAAATATGTAGAATACATATCGGCCTAAACTGACAAAAAAAAAATATATTTTTTTTAAAAAATTGGATTTTTATTATAGCAAAAAGTAAAAAATATTCTGTGTTTTTTTTTCAAAATTGTCGCTCTTTTTTGTTTATAGCGCAAAAAAATAAAAAACGCAGAGGCGATCAAATACCACCAAAAGAAAGCTCTATTTGTGGGGAAAAAAAGGACGTCAATTTTGTTTGTAAAGCGACTCTGAAATTTCTCCTGGGCAGGAAGGGGGTATATGTGCCCAGTAAGCAAGTGGTTAAATGAGTTGTAAAGGAAAAAAAAATTTGGGGCAAAAATTAATGTCTGCAAGGTAGACAGACAGAATAGTGTAATGATTCTGTTAAAAATAAATACCTATTAAATTCCTTCATCTATATCACCTCCGGTGTTCTAGTTTCTGTTCTCTTTCACTTCCTGGTTTGTGGCGCTCATTCATGTAAGAACTACATTTCCCAGTATGCATTGCGGCACACCCAGTAATTCACACCTCCTTGAAGTCTCTAACACGGAGAGAGCATCCTGCTGCACAGATGTAGTTCCCAGGAGGGGGCGAGCACATTACTGACCACCACAGTAAAGTCTCCCTTCACGGTGATGAGTAACAATCAGACCAGCAGGAAAGGAAGTGAACAGAGAAGAAATAGAGCAACTTCTGAGCAAAAACTAACAATGAGGAAGTAACCAGAGGAATGTCTGCAGGTAAAGGATGCTTTATTATGAAAAAATTATTTTTTCCTTTACAACCCCTTAAAGTCACGTGAATTTCAGGTCGTACAAGTGTGAAAGGGGCCTAATGTGACTTTCAGCAAACATTTGCAGGTGGTTAAAAATCCCTTGTAAAAACACACATGAGCCATTAAAATTCACTTGCAGTGAATATTTTGGTGAATGCCACATGCCACATCCACATTTATTTATATGCCTGGGGGGGGGGGGGGGGGGGTCTCTTCATGCTTGTTTAAAGCTGACCATACATGAAGCGAAAATGTTGATCCATGCATGGCCACTGCAGTTGGACCGAAGTCCTTTCACTGACTGACTTTAATTCAGCCACCTTACAGGTTAAATGCTGCTTGCTCAGTGGCTGCACCGATTTGTATTAATCTGACCGGGGGGAGGGGACTCCCCGCTGTCAGAATATAATAGCGCAGCAGGGAGGATTTCCCCCATCCACCTTAAACGTGTGTATGAAAATATCAGTTACATTTATTTCTTTATTTTTTTCGATTCGCTCACTGGCTGAATGAAAAAAAAGCCATTTGTGGCCACCTTATAAAACATTTGGCGTTTGGGTCTTTTTATAACCTCGGATTGTAAAAATGAAATCTGCTTATAACCAATTGTTTTTCTCTGGCAGTGTGAAGTGGTATGTAGTATAGTGGCATATTACAATGTAAAACAGGTTTGTACATACTGTACAGCTGCTTGTTTGTACCTGTAGGGGGGCATTTGTGATCCTCTGATTCATAGTGGTTCTTTTTGCTAAAGTACAGCTCTTCCAAGTAACCGCTTGATGACTTGGTGATTTTTGTGGACGTGATTGATGTTAAACCCATGTTATTATGTGCCATCTGTTTGTGCTGAATAAATATGCATTTTGCAAGTTTCAACAATGTTCAAATTATAACTCTTAAAGTGTCCTGATTTACCTTGAAGTACCTGGCGACACTTTTTTTTTTTTTTTGAGAGAGGCTTATAACTGTGTGCATTTATCAGTTGAGTGTTACATATGTTTTAACCTCGCCTGTGAAATAACACACATTTTAGTTCCTTTAACCATCTTTCAGCCGCGTTTTTCTCCTGAGCTATAATTCTTTTCGGAGTCAAAGAGTAAAATAGGAATTTACTTCCAAATTTGATGTAATAAAAGCGCACAGATTAATCTTTCTGTAGCCTTCGCAGTAGAGTAACGCTGAAGTTTGGGGCCCGTCATTGCTGGCAGCTGAAAATGCAATTTTGCAATTATCTCTATTCACAAGAAACACCAATTAGAAAAATCAGAAGCCATAAATGTGGTTCACTTTCTACATATGCTATGGATCTGTCCCAGATTAGAGGATTATTGGAAGGGGAGTGGTGTTCACTGTCCATGCTGTAGTGGTAGTCACAGCGAAAAAAGTACTTGTACTCATGTGCGCTCTGTCAGCTTGAAGGAGAGAGTAGGCAATTAAAAAGCTAAATGAGCAATGCCATCTAAGTTCAGCAGTAGTGACCTTTTTAACCCATAAACGACAAATGGGAACTCACAAGATCAATGAGATGTCTGCGCATTTTAGGTAAATAACGAGGGTCATCCACTCGGGAAGATGATCTGCTTGCTGGTGAAGAAGCAGCTGATGGATCCGGCTGTGCTTGTGGTTCCCAGTGCTTCCAGACTCTCATAACGGCCCAGACAGCAGTGGAAGTCCCTTCCGGTTGGAGAGAGAGTGGGGAGATGCCGGAAGTGATGTACACCGCTGTCTTTGAGCTGTTCTGTTTGGCTGCTCTGGGAACCTCCAGCTGCTTCTTCACCATCAAGCAGACCGCTTTCCCCATAATTGGAAATACTTATGCAAGTTGGAAAGCATGACCACTTTGCTGCTAGCATTTGCAAATAAGAGGACAGAGACCAAACGTTTCACCCAGGAAGTTAAAGGCAAGTGAGAATTGGTAAGCCAGTAGAAAATGAGCGCTGGTGATTCAGGGGGTCAAACCTCAAAATTCTGGTCTCAACAGCCAGGTTCTTGCATACCTCAATTGCACAAAGTTGATGCTAAAAGCTGGAGACCACATACAGTCCTCAATGGTCCTTTATTAAATCAGTCATATCAAACATTAATATTTACAACAGGACCTGTGGTCTGCTGCTTTTATCTTGTGTGTTTTTTTTTTAGGCTAGATAAACCCCATTTTTTTTTGCATATTTGAGGACTGCATTACTGGAAATGCACTATTTTTTTATTTTTTTACTGCAGCAAAATACCATTTTTTTTTTTTTTTTTATCCAATATACTTGCCTAAATTTTGTAGTCCCTTGGCGCTGTAGGTCCAGCATTTTCTCTCCTCTTTACTGCTGAGTGGGAAGGTCCTCCTTTGGGTGCCTGCATCGCAGCCTCTGTGACATAAAATCTTCACAATTCGAGCAGCAGGGTGCTATTGGGGTCCTGAAGACTGCAATGAATTTCTGATGTTGGTGTAGAAAGCGAGACTGCATAGCTGATTCACAAGTCTTTACTTTTGGGGAAAAAAGTGTCGGCAAAGGACGCTTGATGGGTGATTTAAAATAAGGATTTTACCTTTCTTTTTAATTTTCCAGCAGAGGGACAGAGGGAGTGATGGGTGGGGGGGATGATATTTGCTCAAATATGGGCTTTAAGACCTAGCATACCCTTGCTGTTGCATGCCTAACCTTCCTGCAAAAACCATAGTCCAGGAGACCTAAATAGTCTGAATCCACTTTAAAAAGGTATAGTAGTTTGTGTATGTATTTGTTTTAGTGAGTGAATAATTTTTTTAAACTGGTAAATATGAAATAGGTGTATTATACTGTTCTTTATGCTTCCAGCAGGTTGAGATTTTGGCTCCTGTTTACAGAACACAGTAGCTTGAGCTAAAATGTGCAAACCTACAAGTGAAGGAATCCAAGTGGCTCATCCAAGTTTTGCCAAATAGGTCCTAAAGTGGTTGTAGGAAGGGCGGGGCTGAGCCGCAGCTTCGTGTGTGAATAGACACACAGAGCCGCTTCTCGTGAGCGCTTCTTCTTGGATGCCCCCACAGCAAGCTGCTTGTTGTGGGGTCATCAGTAGGAAGGAGCCAGCCAGGAGCAGCAGCATGGGACCCGAAAAGAGGAAGATTTGGGCTGCTCTGTGCAAAACACTGCACAGAGCAGGTAAGTTTAACATGTTTATTAAAAATGTATTGCCACTTTAAGGCAACCAGCTTCCTTACTGTTTTTAGCTCATCTATAACTCTGTGAATCCTTTGTCGTGTATTTGATATATCTTTTCTAAAACAAATCTTGCATACATACAGTAAAAGTTCTCTGCAGTGTTTTAACAATCCGTTTGCCAAAGGAATCTTTGCAAAAGTTTTGAAAGGCCACAATTGTTTCTCAAGCCAACTGTAGTAGTCAGACCAGGCAGTGATTATATTACGTCTCATTGGTACCTGTTGTGTTTTCTATTTTTATTGTGAGGTATTTATAGTATCTGAAAGCCTTTCTGTGGGAGAAAGATGCTGGCATTTCTGTTAAATAAGCTCAGCCACACCGCGTGGTGAGCAGGCAGTGAGCACGTTCTACCTTCCCTCAATGTGCATTCTCTGCCTATACTATGTTATGATTATGATGGTGGAGAGGAGTAGCATTTTGTATACTTAAAGCAAAACCATACTGTCTCCTGTGCTGTTAAAAACATCTGAAAGGCAAAGTTCACACAATTGCAAATTGGATGCGGGTTTCACGACATCCAATTCACATGTCAGGAGATTGTGACTGGCTTTCTATGCAGCCGATTCACACATCTCTGGAGCGGCTCTGTTGCGAATTGCACAGGAGTCCTGTGCATCTTCTGGTCCATTTCAGTACAAATATTTGGCTGAAATCAGACCTGAAATGGTGAACTAGACCCCTGCTGTGAGCCACTCTGTGCAGCAGTGTAAACCCAGCCTAATAGATTCTTCATGCACGTAGTGTGGAGATGCAGTGCAGATGTTAGTTTCCCTAAAAAAATTTACAAGTGTTTTGTAGAAGTATGTGTGCATAAATAAATATATATGTAAATTTGCTATCTCCTCAAAATAACTCCACACACAGCCAATAATGTCTAAAACTCTGGCAACAAAAGTGAGTAAATGAAAATGTCCAAATTGGGCCCAAAGTGTAATTTTTTTGTGAAAACCATTATTTTCCAGCACTGCATTAACCCTCTTGGGCATGGAGTTCACCAGAGCTTCACAGTTTGCCACTGAATTCCTCTTCCACTCCTCCACGACGACATAACGGAGCTGGTGGATGTTAGAGATCTTGCACTCCTCCACCTTCTGTTTAAGGCTGCCCCACAGATACTCAAGAGGGTTTAGGTCTGAAGACCTGCTTGGCCAGTCACCACCGCAGCTTCTTTAGCAAGGCAGTGGTCGTCTTGGAGGTGTGTTTGGGGTTGTTACCATGTTGGAATACTATATGTTGGCATTCATGGTTCCCTTAATGAACTGTAGCTCCCCAGTTCCAGCAGTACTCATTCAGCCCCAGGCCATGACACTCCCACCACCATGCTTGACTGTAGGCAAGGTGCACTTGTCTTTGTACGCCTCACCTGGTTGCTGCCTCACACGCTTGACACTATCTGCACCAAATAAGTTTATCTTTTGGTCTCATCTGAACAAAGGACATGGTTCCAGTAATCCATGTCCTTGCTCTGCTTGTATTCAGTAAACTGATTGCGGGCTTTCTTGTGCATCATCTTTAGAAGAGTCTTCATTCTGGGACGACAGCCATGCAGACCAATTTGGTGCAGTGTGCGGTGTATGGTCTGAGCAATGACAGGCTGACCCCCCCCACCCCTATAACCTTTGCAGCAATGCTGGCAGCATTCATACGCCTATTTCCTAAAGGCAACCTCTGCATATGACGCTCATCACGTGCACTTTACTTCTGTGGTCGACCATGGCAAGTCCTGTTAAACCGCTCTGTGGTCTTGGTCACTGTGCTGCAGTTAAGTTTCAGTGTATTGGCAATCTTCTTATAGCCTAGACCAGAGATCTGCAATTAGCGGACCTCCAGCTGTTGCAAAACTACAAGTCCCACCATGCCTCTGCCTCTGGGTGTCATACTTGTGGCTGTCAGAGTCTTGCTATCCCTCGTGGGACTTGAAGTTCTGCAACAGCTGGAGGTCCGCTAATTGCATATCTTGGCCTAGGCCATTTTTATGTATGGCAACAATTCTCTACATAATAGACCGATAACAACAAATTTAAAACACCTGCTCCTCATGCACAGCTGAGACCTTGTAACACTAACGAGTCACATGACACCGGGAGGGAAAATGGCTAATTGAGACCAAATTTGGACATTTCCACTTAGGGGTGTACTCACTTTTTTTGCCAGCGGTTTAGACCTTAATGGCTGTGTGAGTTATTTTGAGGGGACAGCAAATTGACAGTTATACAAGCTGTACACTCACTGCTTTATATTGTAGCGAAGTGTAATTTCTTCAGTGTTGTCACATGAAAAGACATAATAAAATATTTACAAAAATGTGAGGGGTGTACTCACTTTTGTGAGATACTGTATATCATAAAAATGTGTGCATGTATAAACTAAGAAGGAGTAGGCTTTATTTTAATTGTTTTGGAACCAGATCTATATCTATTTTTAGTTTTTACTTTTGTCCTTGTATTAAGTTTAAATAAGTAAGGAATAAGTCTGAGAAAATTGCAGCTTGGAGCAAATAACGTCAGACATTTTTCATTTGAATTGGCTTAGAGGTTTCATAAATCCTTTAAGCATCCTGTCAATCGAGCAAGGTACATAAATGTAGTATAGCTTAAAGAGCTACCTGTAATCTCCCTAAACACTGACTCTGTTAGAGGAGGAAATAAGGTGATGGTAAAATCAAAAAGATTTTATCAATTAGGTCATACATTTATTAACCACTTAAGGACCCCCGCACGCACATAAACGGCCACAGAATGGCTCGTACAGACAAGGGCGTAAATTTACGTCCCCGCCTTCGTGTGGTTCTGGGGTCCCATCGGGACCCCCTCCGCGGCGTGCGGGGGTCCCCCTGGCTCCGGGAGCAATCCGGGACGAGCGGGCGGATGTCGGTGTTTACCGGCCCCCCGGCGATCGCTCCCAGCCAATGCGCGCGCTCCCCCTTCTGTCACTTCCTCCTCCTGTGTAAACACAGGAAGGGGGAAGTGATGTAATCTCCCATCACAGCGGTATTTCCAACCGCTGCGATGGGAGAAACATCTCACAGTAAGTCCTGCACCAACACTACACTGACATACATTCACATAGGCATACTTAACCCCTTGCGATCTGCCCCCCCACCCCCCCTGTCAGTGTCACTGAATGCAGTGATCTAATCACTGCATTTAGTGTCAGTGTGACAGGCAGTGTAAAATCAGTTAGTGTTAGGTTCAGGATAGCCCCCCCACCCCCCCTAATACATTTTTAACCCCCTGATCACCGCCCTAGTTAACCCTTTCACTCCCTATTGCCAGCGTCACTAAGCGATCATTTTTCTGATCGCTGTATTAGTGTCGCTGTTCCCGCTAGGTAGCTATTTTTTTTTTATTGCAATTTTTTTTTTTTTTTTTTTTTTTTTACTAAAGACATGTGGCTAAATACATTTTGGCCTAAATGTTTGACTAAAATTTAGTTTATTTGATTTTTTTTTTAACAAAAAGTAAAAAATAGTGTTTTTTTTTTTTCAAAAATGTCGCTCTATTTTTGTATATAGCGCAAAAAATAAAAATCGCAGAGGTGATCAAATACCACCAAAAGAAAGCTCTATTTGTGGGAAGAAAAGGACGCAAATTTTGTTTGGGAGCCACGTCGCACGACCGCGCAATTGTCTGTTAAAGCGACGCAGTGCCGAATCGCAAAAACACCTTGGGTCATTTACCAGCGTATTGGTCCGGGTCTTAAGTGGTTAAATATTACAGGCTCTTGCTCATGGGCTGCCTGCGCATTTCAGTTGTTTCCTCCACCCAGGCAGCGCAGGTGCTGCCTACAGCTGATTTATTAACTCCTAACTCCATGTTTTAGTGAAGCCATTTCCTTCACTACCCATGCAGTGGCTGTTGGCACTTTATGAACTGTATGTAGCCTCAATTCTGTGAGATTGTAATATCTGCCCATTTCCCTTAATCGGACAATCAGAGGCAAGCCTTGTATTCAGAAAATGCAAAGCTTCCTGTGAATGGCTGAGCACACTCAATTTTGTTCCAGGAGCAGCACGGAAAGTCGCCGTCCCTGTGCAGGAACACATTGCTGTATACTCTCTCTGAGGTTACATACAGCGCTGCCAGCTGCTGCATGTGTTGGTGAAGAAAATAGTTTGGACCGGCTTGGTCCGATCTCGGTGTTTAAAGTTAATTTAAACAATAGATGTGCTCCTTATCAGTTGACCTCATCAGTTAGGATGCTGATGGCTGTCCCACATGGTGCCCAAGGTTATAATTCTGCCCAATAAAATCCTGTGGCTTTGTGACACAAAAGAAGGCATAATCCATAATTTGTAGGCTAATTTGAGGCAACATTTAGGCATTTTGCCACAGTACCCAAGGGTGCCGCAATACACTGGTTGCAAAAGGCTGTTGTAGACTATATTGCTGTGTGAAAGGAATTGCCAAATTATTTAGCAGATTTGTCTGTGGCATTTAGATATTTGCATAAAAACTGTAAAGCAGCAGCAGGACTATAACCCGAGAAGTTTTATGCCTTGGTTTACACTGGTGAGGTCCTGGAAACGCAACGATTCCTGTGCGTTTCCCTGCTTCATAGCAATCGCACTTGTGTTCATGCGATCTGCTGCGGGGATGTCAAACAGGGAGCAAAATGCAGTGCATTTACCTGAACCAGAATGCATGGTTGTTTACATCCGGTTGCATGGAATTTGCACAGGAATGTGGTGCGATTCCTATGCGAATTGCGTGCAGTGTAAACCAGGACTGAAAGTAATTTCAGATGATAGTAGTTCTGAACCCCATTTTGTAAACTTTAAATCTAGACCAGTGGTCTCCAAACTATGGCCTAGGGCCTGTATGCAGACTTTTGCTTTTCTATTTCTGGCCCATGATGCACTCTTTCATTGACACCAATGATGGAGCACTATTTCTCCCACTGACACTGATGAGACATTCTTCCTCCTACTGACACCAATTATGGAGAACTATTCTTCTCAATTACACCAATGATGGGGCACCATTCATTCCACTGACACCAGCGATGAGGCATTATTCCTCCCACTGCAGCCAATGAAGGGGCACTATTCTTCCCACTGATGGGACATTTTATACTCCCAATGGCCACAGTCTGGCCCTCCTAATGTTTGGAGACCCCTGATCTAGACAGTAAACTTATTTGTTTATGAAAAATAGCATGCATGTTTTAATTGAATTGTGTGAAATAGGGTAATAGTTCAAATATATATATATATATTGCTATTTTTACATTATTGGTTGTTTCAAAGGAAGACGTTGCCAATGTGTTCATGGATATGCAACTGTGTGACTGATAGGGTTGTCCCGATACCGATAGGGTTGTCGCACCCGCCATCACTGCTGCCGCCGCTGCTACAACGAAAGCCGCCGCCGCATGTTTAAAGCGTGTGGGAACATCACAGCTTTCATTTGAATAGCTGTAGTGTTCCCGCCGCGTATAGACAGACACTCCCCCTTGCTCGGGATTGGATGGGTGATCGTAATCTGTCCAATTACGAGCAAGGGGGAGTGTCTATATGCGGCCGGGAAAACAGCTATTCAAATGAAAGCTGTGATGTTACCCGGGCGGCTGCTGCCAGGTATGGGGGAAATGGCTGCGGGGACATGGATGCATGGAGGAACATGGATGCATGGAGGAACATGGATGCATGGAGGAACATGGATGCATGGAGGAACATGGATGCATGGAGGAACATGGATGCATGGAGGAACATGGATGCATGGAGGAACATGGATGCATGGAGGAACATGGATGCATGGAGGAACATGGATGCATGGAGGAACATGGCTGGGGGGACATGGCTGGGGGGACATGACTGCAATATGTGGGGGACACATTTAAAAAAAGTATCGGTACTTGTACTCGGTCCTAAAAAAGTGGTATCGGGACAACCCTAGTGACTGATTCATGTACGCCTTATTTTTTTTTTTTATATTTTTTTTTTTCTCTTTGCAGCTTAACAAAATAAACAAAGCGAATACTCTTTCATTAGACATGGTTTGGAACTGTAAAATACTGATCAAGGAAAGAGCAGTGGTTTTAAAACTTATGAACAGATGTGAGGAGATTTCCCAGAAATTGGTGAAGCAGGTGACGCATATCACTGAAGATGGAGAAAGTGGGTGGAATGTGAAGCAACCATCTATGCTGTCCAAGAGGTATGTCAGACGTGACATGGTTTTTATTTCAGCAATGTCAGTAACGTTCCACCACCTTAAAGGATCACTAAAGGAAAAAAAATGTTTTGCTGAAATGACTGTTTACAGGGTATAGAGACATAATAGCTAACTGATTCCTTTTTAAAAATTATTAAAAATAGATAAAAATCAATCATATGTCTGCAGTTTAGTTTCACTTTTAAACTGGTTTCATGTTTCTGTGATGTAAAGAGACACACAGAACAAAAACAAATACAGGGCAGTGTTTTTTGTTTTTAAAATTAATCTGGTTCTAAAGGAGTTTTAGACACACAGTAATGACAGCTTGGACCACAGTAAAAAGCTGCCATGAGATTTTTCATAAGGAGCCAGACAAGCAGGAAGTGTGGAGATCAGAGCAGAATTACAGCAACTTCAAAGCAAAAACGAACAATGAGGACATGAAACCAGGACTGCAGTAAGGTAAAAAAAAAAAAAAAATCCTTTAAGTTAGGTGTAGGTTTTGACTTAACTAAGTGGGGACCCACCGTACCCTGAGTAAATTAATAGCCATCCTAAAATCATAATGCAAGTGAGGTGGTGGTAAGTACTTTTGTTAATCTCCAAAGCGAGATGAGCACGGCTAATGTGATATATAGATATAGATATAGATATAGATATAGATATAGATAGATAGATCTCTATCTATCTATCTATCTCTATCTCTATCTATCTAATATATAATCTTGGGTCGCTGCAGCTTATCTTAACCCTGTTGCTGACTTGCTATACCTTGTTTTGCACGGTTATCCATGTAGTGACAGCCATCTTGGTGACGGTAAGCTATTGTTTTATATCAAAGCTGCACCCCAGATGGCAGTCAAGGGTATAGTCATTAAGCAGCAGGGGAGGTGCATAAATCACATATCCACATAAAGAATGAAGCAGAAGCAGGGAAATCCTTGTACTGCTGCTTTCTCTTCAGCAAAGGAATAGTAAGCAGCACCGCCGTGACCGCACCAAGTTTCATGAGATCAGTAGTCAGTATCAGCAGTGACATTAAATAATCTCCCACTGCATACAGCTATGGAGCTTAAATTATAAGAATGGAATGCTTTTTTTGTTGGGTAGATTTAAAAACACAAATCGTGGCAAAAACGCTTTGGTGTGAATGGAGCCTTAAATGAAACGCATGTGAAAGTAGCTGAGTGCTTGTACAGTGGTAAGTCTGTACCTTTTAGTTTTATTGGGACGCCGTGGGTGCGTGCCTATCCTCTACTCTTCCCCCAAGGGGGTAACAAAGATTGACTGACACCAACAGTTTGTCAGACCAGCAGTGGAATGCATAACCATGTTCGAGTTAGTGGGAAAATTGCCCAATTTGCCTAAAGCATATCTACAGTGCCTTGGGAAAGTATTAATCGCTTGCACAGTGCTCCTTGGGATGTTTAAAGCTTGTGAAATCTTTTTGTATCCAAATCCAACTTCTCCACAACAGTATCTCGGACCTGGGAAAAAGTTAACCGCTCAGAGGTCCCAAGGAGCTAAAGCTGAAAGGTAGGATCCAAATCCTGGGTGCAGGCACTGCAATAGTATGCAAAATTGTATGGAGAAAAAACAGGACGGCCGCACTCCAAAAAATGTTCCTTTATAATAAAACAGATCACAACATCAACATGTCACGGCAAAAAACAGAAAAGAGCTGACGCGTTTCACACCAAAATACAGTGCTTATTCATAGCTATGAATAAGCACTGTATTTTGGTGTGAAACGCGTCAGCTCTTTTCTGTTTTTTGCCGTGACATGTTGATGTTGTGATCTGTTTTATTATAAAGGAACATTTTTTGGAGTGCGGCCGTCCTGTTTTTTCTCCATACAATTTAGTGTCTCTGACCTGCCTGGTGTGTTCCTTGTTCTTCATGATATTCTCTGCGATTTAAACAGACCTCTGAGACTATCACAGTGCAGGTGCATTTATACAGAGACTTGATTACACACAGGTGGATTCTATTTATCATCATTAGTCATTTAGGTCAACATTGGATCATTCAGAGATCCTCACTGAACTTTTGGAGAGAGTTTGCTGCACTGAAAGTAAATGATTGAATAATTTTGCACGCTCAATTTTTCAGTGTATTTGTTAACAAAGTTTGAAATATCCAATACATTTCATTCCACTTCATGATTGTGTCCCACTTGTTGATTCTTCACCAAAAATTAGTTTTATATCTTTATGTTTTGAAGCCTGAAATGTGGCAAAAAGTCGCAAAGTTCAAGGGGCCGAATACTTTCGCAAGGCACTGTATGATCAAAATTTCAAATCGTATACAGAATTTATTTCCAAATTGTAATTTAATTATTTCTAGCCTACTCCTATTGCTTTTTGAAGTTTGTAACTTTAGTTTGTGAAGATGCCCACGTAATTAATTTCTTGAATTCTGTGACACAAGTTCACTATGACCTGTTGATCGGCATTGCTGTGTCACAGAATTCAGGGTCTGCCTTCTATACTACAGAGGTGGGAGAGGAGAAGTTTCAGCAGGCACAGTCTGTACACTAATCACATCTTTCAGGGAGAAAGATACCATGGGATATATAGTCTTTAGACTTTGAAAGTAAACCACATAGAGGAAGCTGTAAGGCATTGAAGGAATCCAGGAAGTTGAAAGATGGCCAGCCATATTCTTATGTTGGATTATCAAAACAATTGTATGCATTGCAATTACAATGCTGATGTCCTAAAATAGGTGTATAGGGGAGTGTGGCTTGACGGCTCGAGCAGATTGCTGCTTAGATCCACAACTCTGCAGTAAACCCGGCCTCGGCAACACTACAGTGGCTCCAGAGAAGGCATTGCCTGCCCGCCAAGTAGCCCAAACACCCCAGCAGCCCGGGACCACCATGTCCAAACAGAGGAAAGGCAGTAAGCTTCCGAAAAAGCTCACTGCTTCCTCACCCTGTCGGGCTCGGCAAGCGGCCAAGGTGGTGGCGGCTGTGGAATGTATGAAGCTCTTCACAGCTCCCTCCAGTCAGAGCTTCATACATCCACAGGAATCCCGTGCTCTCCTGAACCGACTGGTGAGTGTTCTCTCAACTCACCCACCACCTCCAGCCCTGCCAAATCCAGGCCCTGAGCAGAGACAGCCTGTCAGAGCCCCCTGTCTGTTCTCTCTCCCTCGGCCACAGCAATCCTCGGTGCTTGATGCATTTCCTGCTTCAGATCAGCCCCTGTCTGAAAATTCAACTAAGAGCATGCTGCTCTCACTGAGGAGATTTCCGGAATAATAAAAATAACATATTTTTAGCATCTTCAGCTACCTCCTGGATGTATTTGGCAATAGATTGTGTTTATAACTTCTGTCCATTCACAATAAAGTGACTTCCTTCTTGGATTTCTGCTTTTAATAATACTCGAGTGGCAGTCCCTGACACCCAATTTCACTCCATGTCGTTACAACGTCTAGCTGCATGGGACAAGAGGACATGGTCTTTGGACCAACACATTCATCTGCAACCCAGGACCTGGCTTGCCTCTGCCTGTGAGATCACATAATCCGGCTTTGGAATCAAAGTCCCTTTTGCCTTTCTGCTGGAAGGTCCACATAGCTTTTGCTCTGATCAGCATTGTTCTGCTCAGAGTAATCCACTTAACCTTTCAACACTGGAACTCAGACAACACCACAGCGGTGGCTTACATCAACCATCATGGAGGAACCAGATGTTTCAACATTCAGAGATCAGATTCTGGCTTGGGTGGAACTACATATAGGAGGTGGTATCAAAGTTTTAAGACTAGTTTTGTAACACGCCAACAGATGGCAGCACAAGGCTGCACGCACAATCACAGGGAGCACAGACCTTTATAAGTCAGTGTGCCAAAAGACATCGTCCTTTGTACGTCAGCAGCTGTGCAACTGGTGCCATTCTGACCATGTGCGTTACCACGTCTATTTCATCATGGACAGCAAGTTAGAACAAAGAGAAAACAAATGAAATTCTGTGTGAAACTGGGCAAATCTGCCAGAGAGACGTTTGTCACAATTCGAGTTGTTGAAGGTGTTAAGAGTGGCACGTGCGATTGCTTATCCTGCACAAGTTACTGAATGAATGGTTTCAACATTTTCGGGGATTGAGCTCGTTGAAGGTCTTCCTCATCTCTCCCTGTCTTCCAGTGATGAAAGACTCATTGCAGCATCGCCGTAAACTTGTCAAACATCTCTGTGGCATATTTGCCCAATTTAGCAGACGTGGTAGCTTGGTCAGAATATCACTGCTTGCACAGCTCCCCATGTACACAGGATGATGTATTTTAGTACACTGACTTATGAAGGTCGGGGCTCCCTGTGACACTGCATGGTGCCATCTGTTGACGTGTTACAAAACCAGTCTCAAAACTTTTTGATACCACCTCATAAGAGCCCTGTGTGCTGTGTTCATTCCAAGCAAAAAATTGGAAAGCTTAATTCCTCAGTGATCAACCTCTGGACTACAGAGTATGGTCTCTTCACCTATCTGTCGCAGATGAGGGAAATGAGTTGGAGCCCCCTGGCTTCCAGATTCGACAACAAGCTGGTATGGCTTGTTTCCATGTCCAGGGATTTCCTACCCTTCACACTGTTCACATTGATAATCTATACCGATCACTCTCTGTGGGTCCTTCCTCGTTTGCTCCACAGGGTTGAGATGGAGGACATTCTGGCGATTCTTATTGTACTAACCTGTCCCAGGCAGATGAGGTACTTGAACCTTGAGCTTTAATGGTTGTTGGCTTTAACAGCCTGGCTGTTGAAGCTCAGGTCCTAAAGGATAGTGGCCCTTCAGCTTAATTTACTCCTATACTGTTAAAGGCTAGGAAGTTGACCTCTTGTAAGGTCTACAATTGCACTTCAATCATATGTATTGTGCAAAGCAAGATATTTCCATACTAGGAAGTACTCTGGGATTATTCCTGACTTTTCCCCATTTTTTTTGGAAGCGGCATTTGGCCTTGAGTACCATCAAAGGTCAGTTCTCTGTCCTGTTGATTTAATTTCAAATAAAGCTTGCTTCTCACTTCTTTGTGAAAGCCTTTGTACAGGGTGTTTCCTCTACTTCTGATGCCATGGGATTTCACTGTTCTTTTGACTCTCCTGAAAACCACCTTTTGAGCCTAATGGGGATGTTCCCTTGTCTTCCCTCACTCACAATGTTGCCTTTCTTGTTGCTATCGCCTCAGCACAAAGAGTTCGAGTTGGTGGCCTTAACCTGTAAGGAACCCTTTGGTTATACTGCAGGATCTTTGGATAAAAGAGGGGGTCTTTACAGTCATCCACCTGTCCTCCAATTTTTAAATCCTGATAAATTCATAGAATCTATAGTAATTGCCTCTATGAATGGAGGAGCTGGACAGAAAGGGTGGGCATAGTCTGGCACTCACAATGAAAACATGCAACGGCTCTTTGTTCTATTAATCCAAGGTCCCAGACTATGGAACGCTTTACCAACCAGCATTCGGTTGGAGGAGAGCCACCTAGCATTCAGGAAAAAGGTCAAGACTTTTCTCTTTTGATATCAAAGGAGACAGGAACAACAAGCGCCCAGAGGCGATTCAGTTCGCATGTGCCGCGCTATACAAGTTTTCATTCATTCATTCATTCAACGCCAACTGTACTGGAAGATTGTGGGGTTGGAGCATCGGGGCAAAGAAGGTTTCTACTAAACCAGAAGAAAGCAGTTCATGGGCTACATCCCAATGAGGCCAAGTAATGTCCCTTGTGCTTATTTAGTATTTTTTGTAGGTTAATTTAGGATTAAGTTCCCTGTCTAAGCAGACCTCTACTAAATCAGTTATACTTCTTTTCAATACCAGGCATCTGTTTCTTAGATATGCAAGGTTGCTACATGGTCTTCTGTTTACATATTTACAGGATAGATGTTCAGGCTTTAACTGATGCCAGTTTTGGTTATAAGGTTCTGCAGATAAGTCTGCAAGTGCTACTGAGCCCTTTCCATTACGTGGATCGGTTGATATTTTGTTTGCTGTGTTGCAAACCACTCTGTTATATTGTTTAGGACCATCTCCGTGTCTTTGAATACCATCCTGTGTCCTGTAACGTATGATTAAAAAAAGGTAGGATCTAAAGGCAGCATAACCCTGCGTCTCTGAAATACCATTGTGTGTCCTGTTATGATTCCACCTGTTGCTGTTGTGCTATTAAAGAAAACATACATTTCAGCAGGAGTAAAACCCCCGCTACTTACTGTGATCCTGTTGGTTATGGTTGCAAATGATGTGAGAAAAATGACACTGCTAACGAGCAGATTATAATGTCAAAACAAATTAATGTACTCTTTTAAATCTACTTCTACTTTTTATTATTTTTAGGCTTATATTGTTGGCATACATTACTACTTTTTCTGATTTAATCAGCTTTTGTCTTAACACCCTCTAGTTCCTGCCATCACAAGTGTTTGTTGACAGTGCTTTTATTTTTAAAGTCTAGAGCTCAAGCCTTACCAGAAGATCGGTTTGAATTGGCTAGCTTTGCTTCACAAACATAATGTCAATGGAATTTTGGCAGATGAGATGGTGAGTTGTTCTGTACTTGCATCTTTATTATACTTCCTGAATTGCCATTTAAAACATGCAAAAAAAGGGAACTTTGCTTTTGGCAAATGTAACCCAGAAAAAAAATCAAATGTTCCCCCCCCCCCCCCCCCCCCCTTAAAAAACCCCTTTGACCCAGTAGTTAAACAAAACATACATTATTGGTTACCTAAGTAGTGTGTGTTGGAAAAGTTTTTTGCTTCCATGGAATACATTGAACAAAATGAAAATTAATTTTTGTGTTTTTTCACAGGGTTTGGGCAAAACTGTTCAAGCTATTGCATTCCTTGCGCATCTTTACATGTCAGGAAATAAGGGCCCGCACCTTGTGGTAGTACCCGCTTCAACTTTAGGTTAGTGGTTTATATGAATTATAATATACTCGTAGAAGTCTTCACTGGGGGCTATATGCGAAACAAGACTTTCTAGTAGGCTAAAGCTGGCCATGGATGGATTACATTTTGGCAGGGATCAACTGAATTTCAATCCATGTGTAGTAGTCGTTGCGTGCTTTCGGTTGTCAGTCTGTGCCGTTGCCACGCCTGTCCTGCTGTGTACACAAGCTGTTTTACTTCCATGGTTTTTGTTGCTTTGGATTGATTTGACATGCCTGTTAATTCAGTGACACTAACTATTTTTAACACATTTTTCGAATTAAAGTGTTTTATACAGATATGTAGATGCTTTATTGCATGTCCATAATGGGAATACATCCTTCTATACTTACCGAGCTGCCATTGAATCTGCCGAATCCTTCATTCCTGTGTTTTTGGATGATACGGGCTGCCTTGTACAAACATTACACTGGGTGTTTACGACACTGTAGAGTCAAATCATTCTGGTAAGAGTCCATCTTATGGTGGAGGAATCTGATCACATACGGATATTTCTCTGCAAATGGTGAAAAATAGTAGATGTGATGTTGAAATAAAAAGCAGCTCTGCACAATGTCCTAACACCTGACATAAAGTAATTGTATATAAAAAAACAGTGCAGCTCTAAATTCATGCGTAAATTTAATCAAGATATATGCAGAAGTTCATAGGTAAAAACCATATATACGGTAAGTGAAAATTTGACTAAGGGTTCCCAAATGGGAATTTTATGATTGCACGGATATTTCCTTACTGGGCTTTTTTCTAATTCTTCTTCTTTTTTTTTTGCATATACTTTATTTTATATGTAGCGGTCGTTTGACAGAAGTCCATCTTTGGATCGACTTCTGTTCGAATGGGAATAAAAAATAAAAAAAAGTTAATCAGCAGATGCTTATTAGTGTGTTTTTGACAGTGAAAGAGTCCTGCTGTCAGAATACAATGCCTCAGCTGGGGGATTCTTCCATCCACCTTGCTTGTGTGGATGGAGGAATTTGTCTCTTCACTTCACTTGCTGAACAACCCATTTATGGCCAGCTTTAGTCAATTTTAATGAAAACATGACTTCTGTATGTTCATAATGTTTATTCAGCTTGAATAATATAGCAGATGTCTTTTAATTACGCTTTTTAAAATGTTGATATGATTCCACAGATAACTGGATACGAGAATTTAATCAGTGGTGTCCAGACATGAATATCTTACTATACTATGGTAAGAACACAATATGCTTTTCCTTTATGCATTTCAACATGTAGATGTCTTTCAAAACCAAATATACTTCTCTTTTCAGGTTCTCAAGAAGATCGAAAGCACTTACGCTATGACATACTTAATAAAGTGATAGAATTGAATGTAATTGTCACAACGTGAGTATTCTTGAAGGATAGATACGCATGTTTGTTATACTTGGCATTTCTCTACCGAAAGAACTCCAGTTATGTAGGACCCTTGACACCCTTTTTCCTGTATGACACAATGCTAAGTTTACCTGGTTATCAAGCACCTCAAGGTTTTAGACAGCATTTATCCGCCGATCACCACTGGATTTAGGCCAGTTGCTCAATTAAGTTTCTAACAGAGTGAAAACCCAGAGTGCTACTACTTAAAGCACAGGGGATTTTAATACATTAAACATTCAGGCTATGTGGCAGGCGCATACAAAGTTTGGGTATTTGGGCATGTAGGAGGCGTTCTGTTTTTTTTGCCAGTAAGATCTTTGATAAGTCTTTACCTTTGATGTGCGTCAAAGAAAATAATTTGTAGAGTAACCTGCCAAAATGTAGCAAATGGGCACTGTGAAGAAGGCTACTGTTTAGAGGCAGCGGACTCTCTCCGTTGTTTATTGAAAGAGAATTGACTACTACAGCAGAAATGGCAACAGGCTAATAATGCCCTATGGTAAAATCTAGATATGGTTCAGCATGTTGTTCTCACTCAAGCACTAGAGTGTATATTTAAAAGCAAGCTGCATATGTTCCAGGGCTGTCATTTTTGTCCTTTTTACAAAAAATGTTTTAGCAAGTATATGCAGATAAAGTGTTAGGAGACCTGGCGTGTGCTGAATTTTTTCTGGATGCATTCATGGAACCTGTTGCTTTAAAAACAAGTTGGCAATGGCAGTTCTGTTTCTGTCCTAAGAAGAGGTTTCATTAAAAATCTAAGCATTATACTAATGGGGTAAACAGCTGTGTGTCTGAACACTTGCTCTTAGCCTGTCTGGTTATGCTTTACGCAAGGTGTTCTCCTGCTTTTTATGGGTAATTTGTGATAAGAGCTTAATGTTCTTCCAATACCTAAAATAAGAGAGCTTAGTATTTTTAATTGTATGAAAGCATAGTTCTGGTTCATGACTCTGTTACTAGAAGCTAAATTAGATGAGCTCTGGCTAGCCAACTGTTCACCTAGATCTGGTGTGCACAAAACAGACCAGCAGTCAGTGGATTTCCATTTACCCAGCTATGGATAAGCAGAAGCACACAAAAAAAAACTAAAGACTGTAAACGCTCAACCAGGTTGAATAAGCGTAACACCACCCTACAAGATACTGCCTGGCCCAGGCTCTACAGAACATGGCTCATTTATTTTGCATCTACAACAGGCTACATTTCATGTATCATTCCATTTTCACTAATGCATCACTCTTCCAGCCACATCAGAAAAACCGTATACAATGGGTCTTTAAGTCAATAGTTGTTGTGCAATTGTATATGCTCAGTTTTCCCTTGTTTTACCATATAGATTTTGACACTCACTCAACACTACTGTGCGACCTACTAGATCAGGATTTGGGGAGAGGAAGCTCTGCCTGGCCCTGTACACCCATCCTCACCCCCACCATAAACTTTTCTCATATATCTGGAGCCTCGACACACATATGACCTTTCATGAAAAATAGTGACTTTGCATGTCAAAGGACTACGCTTGCCTAACAAATAAAAGTCATCAGTTACCTAACAAAAGAAAATGCAGAACATTGCTCTCCTTCAAGAGACTTGCCTATATCAGGGGGACTTTGTTTCCTATATTGGGTGGGCATGCAAAAGGCCATTACACCAATGTCCTATTGATTCATAAAAAAATTATGCAAAAGTGTGATATCACAGAAATCAGATGGGCTAACATTGTTAAACTCCTTCACTTTGTCACTATTTACAGTGTATATGGTCCTATTTCAGTTGACCAGGATTACTTTGGTGTCATAACAAGCTAAACACACATCGCTAGAGCTGGTGAAATACTTTCCTCCCCCCTAGGTGGGGAAAGCCCTGATGACAGATGCCAGCCTGTCAGGCTAAGGGGCAATCCTGGACTCTGTCAGCCCAAAGGACAGGGTCTTCAAATGAAGCTTGTCTGCCAATAAATGTCCTGAAACTCGGAGCAATTCAGCATGCCCTTCAACACTGAACCCTCCTGCTCTGTGGTCTGCCAGGCAGGGTCCAATCTGACAGACTCTAGCAGTGGCATACATAAACAGGACAAACACAAATCAGGACTGTCTGTACTAGAGATCAGGCTGCTCTTTGAGATCATACTAAATTGTACAGAACTCGGCATTCCGGTTCTGTCCAAAACAAATGATCTGCGTAGAAAATTAGCTGCCAATAGCTGAATCCCATAGGTGTTTCACCAACTTTGTTTTGGTTGGTAGATGCCAGTCATACATCTAATGGTATACAGACACAGGTTTGTGTCTACGCCCAATGCTTTAGGTGGTAGAGAGGGAAGGCATTTAGGTAATTCTCACTGCACCTAGGACATCCTAGTTGTCCGTGTCTTTTTTTTTTTTTTTTCTCTCAAGGGCCTCCTACTTCATGGTTACTGGCTTTAATGGCTTGGTTGTTGGCGCAGTGGTCCAGCCAATTCCAAATCCCCCTTAGCTGGAGGTTAGAAAGCCCTCTTATTAAAAGATTTACCACCGCACATGGAAAGTAAAATTTGCTTTGTGTGGAAAAGGGAAAGCTTCATCTCAGGAAGTACTCTACGGTTTTATCCCTCCTTCACAAACAATGAAAATTCATAGCACACTTACCAGCTAACCTGCAAAAAAAAAAAGTACCCTGTCTAACAATTCACATTAAAAACAGAGGATTTACTTGTGCACATTTGCAAGTATATGTGGAAGTTGCAGTGCCTCTCCAAAGCTTCTCTGTATACTGTGATCCTAGCTCTATATTTGAGAGTCTCCAAGTTGGAGCATGTATAGCAGTGGATACATTTAGGGCATGTTTGCCTGGAGGGATCCCACTCATCCTTAAAGGTACAGGGACACATTAGACACTGAGCAAGAGCACAGTGACAGCTGAAGGCTTCCAATGTGTTCCCACGCCAAATCCTTTCCTTCAGTCATGACTAGACTAGTTCTTAGCCCTGAGAATAATATAAGGTCAGGTTTCTGCCTTTTTTAAAGTGGTTTCCCACATTGTTCCAGTGGTACACTCCCCACTAACTCCGTGGTGTGGTTGGTCCTACAGAGACCACAGATTGAACCCATTTGAGATATTTCTCTCTCTGCTATCATGCAAGATTGCCTTTCTTATAGCTGGCACCTCAATTGAGGTGTTTGTGACTTTGTCCAGTAAGGGGCCTTTTCTTGTGCTTCACAACAGCAAGGTGATTTTGTCCCGCCCTCTGGCTCTGATAGGCACTTCCACACAGCCAGCTGCAGTTATTCAGCTGGCTGGCGCTCAACATCCGACCAGCTGATTAGTGGACGGCAGCGGCGAAAATATATAGATTCATACGATGCACGAATCTATATATTTTAGTGGCTGTGCGAGAGCCATAGGGGGTGGCGCTCCATGGACGCACCGCTCCTGATCACATCTAAAAAATACAAATACATAAGAACAAATGATGATACAGAGGTATATGCAACAATGTTATACATCATTCTACATCAGAGTAAGCAAGTAAATATGAGTATGTCCAATTTATTTACTTACGATAGTAGTAATAATGCATAATGCCAGTGTAGCAGAGCATTTCAACAGATGTCGAGATATCGGGAGCCATGCAGGTCATATAAGGCAGATATGGGGTGCCATCTACGACGGACCACCAGAGCCTGACAAGGATATGGTAACATGAATAGGAAGTGAACAGGGTACACCTATGAGATGAACTTAATAATAGATATAGTTGGAGGGGCACCTACTTACAATGTGTATATATATTTTCACATTTGTAAGTAGGTGCCCCCCTGTACCTATGTATATTCATATTATAGGTGTACCCTGTTCACATCCTATCCATATGTTACCATATGCTTTTCAGGCCCTGGTGGCCACTGATTGTAGATTTTTTGCTATAATAAAGATAACGTTTTTATAAGGCCTACAAAGTCTATTGCTCCTTTTTTTTTTTTTTCCTGATTTTTCCTTGACAGTGATGAATATATTTGCTACAGAATAACTGTGATGGTGTTCCCATAATTCTGGTGTTTGTTCTTGTGGGGAAGTTCTAGTGATCCTTGTATGTTCTCCATCCTGGTGACTTGCTCTACCCCCTGAGGAAGATTATTATAATTGAAAAGTATTTGGATTTATATGTGGTCTTCTATCAGCAAATTTGACATAATGCGATATGAATATATGACACGTGTAATTAGGAGGGGTATCGTTACTATGTTACATGCAATGGCTTCTGACAAGGAAAACAAATGAGAAATCTGTTTAAACTGTAAACTAAAGTAGATAAAACTACACACTTACACAATGCAAGTGTAGTGCATAAAACTAAGAAGGCACACTTTTTTTTCTATATGAAAGATCAGTCCTGCAGAGCTGTTCAATGTTCTTGCCACACCAGTTTGTTTAGTTCAAAACTCCTTAGTGCTACACTGTGCATGTGTGTGTGTGTAGCAAAGTTGTAAAAAATAAATAAAAAAATCTTAGTTGGATGGGAAGCATTGATTCTGACCTTTACCAAGTTGCGATATTGCCTAAAACATGTGATCGTGCAGCCAAATGATTTAAAACCTGCAAAGCATGAAGCAAACATGCTTATAACCAAATGTGTTGCAACTATAAAACCTTATCAGCCCTAAAACAATGGATCAGAAATGCACAAAATGTTATAGTCATACTTTACACATCTCCCATAGTTTGGTTTTAAGTTGTTGGAGGTAAAGTGTTTAAATTTTAGTTTATTATAAGCAGACTCTGACATCTGGTGGGATCATTGGGAATTGCATACCCACAATAATGAAAAGCTATGCATAATCACAATAAGACTAAAAACAAAACTGTCTTTCGCTTCAGTCTGTGAATGTTTGCAGAAAATCCGTAGTAATTTATTTATATTGCAAGAAAAATGTATGGTTTCACAACTTAAAACTCTGAGATTTTATACTACTGATCATTTCTTTCATACACATGGCAGATACAACTGTGCAATTAGCAACTCTGAGGATCGCAGTTTGTTCCGGCGCATGAAGCTAGATTTTGCAGTGTTTGATGAAGGTCACATGCTGAAGAACATGAGTGCCATTCGCTATCAGCACCTTATGACTTTAAATGTAAGTTTAATAATTGGTAATATAAATGAAATAATGTGCTTGCTCAATTAACTACAATTTTATAAAAACATATATAAACATAAATTACAATACATAGTGAATCAAAAAAATCAGATGAAATCCAAATGGAAAAAAAAATAAAAAATGGTCCAAGCGCTGGATTAGAAGTATAAATGTAAGTGTAACCCTTTAAGCATAATGTACACATTTTTTTTTTTTTTTTTTTTTTTTCGTTTTACTGCTTATGTAACCAGTAGTTAGGTGATTATACATGGTTGACCAATTTGTAAAATTCTTCAGTTCGACAATTGTAGGGGGGAGTTAATTAAAGCTGCTGTGCCTGTCTTTCAGAAAGAGCCTAGCCAGGAATATTAATAGCCCAGTCATCAGAAGAATGAAGCCAAGATTCAGCAATGCCTTTTTAGATCATATTTCTTGTGCGCTAGAGCTTCCAAATCGCCTATTTTGCATGGTAGACTTCTGGCATTGGTGAATAAACACTTTAATTCATTGTCACATTTTGCAAACTTATGTTGCAAATTTTTTATTTTAGTACAAATAGTACCATTTCCAATGGTTGTTTGTAACGAAGGAACCTAGGAAGTCTTTTCTGCACCATTTGTACATTGTGTCGCTGTTAAATGCGCCAAATGTAAAAGTGGAGCTAATTAAAACCAACTCTTTGTATTGCAGAGAGAAAAACTGTCTCAGACAAATTTGAGTACAAATTCTAGACAAGTATATGAATTTGCCATATTCTTTACTTTTAGAATGCATGAGACAAACTTTGACAAAACCTACCTGTGCCAGACTTTATGAATTCCAAGGTAAGGCCTCATGCACACAGCACGTTTTGAAAACTCTCCTAAAAGCCTTTCCTCCTGGCAGCAGCGGTTTGACAGAAAAACTGCCTGATGCTTGTAAAAGTGTGAAATGCGTTAAGGCACATTTAGGTGCTTTTACAGATGCCAAGAACTTGGGCGTTAATTGATTTCATTGGCCGGAAAAAATTATTTTGGCCACTGAAATGAATGCACTGGCAGTGTTTTTTTTTTTGTTTTTTTCCTCTCTCTAAAAGTCCCCCACCACTAAATGCTGCTAAAGGCCTATCTGTGCATGGACACATAGGCTAACATGCAGGAGAGTTTAGAGGCAGAAAAAGTGTCTAATGCCCCTAAGAGCTGCTGCAGAAATGTCCAGTGCGCATGAGGTCTAAGTGTTAAAATAGCCACACTTTAGCCAGGTTTCATTTGACCAGATCAGGTGCTGTTCTTTAATTCATACAGTATCAAGATCGCTGCCTTGCCTGGAAATATTTGCAAGCTGTTTCCTAAAATTTGACCTTGGCTGTTTTCTAATTACACTGGCATTAAACGCGGTTCCAAGTTCAGTAATGCTAAATGTTGCTCAGCTCTCTGTGAGCTCAGACTTTGGACTAAATATGTGCTGTATCTGTATAATCCATCTCCACACTGGAGTTTCAGGAAGAGGATAACAGCGTTGGATCCTGCTGGAGTGGGAGTCGAGCTAGTAATACAGCGCCTTATGCAACCTCCTGGACATAATCAGCAGTTTAACCCTTGCTGTGCAAGTGACCCTTCAAGTGTTGTGTTTTTTTTTTGTGTTTTGCACGTTGTTGAAATTTAATAAGATACATTTTAACTAAATAAATGTATTCTCTCAAAATCTCCACTAAAGTACAGATATATAGCACAAGCAGCTGCTTAAAGTGGAGTTTCCATCCCAACATTTTTTATTTTTTTTTCATTATTGTGCTCATTAGACCTAAAAAATAAAAAATGTTTACTCATCTGGAAATGCCTGTTATGCTGTCCCACAAAATCTGCCTTTGGAATCACCTAGGATTCTGACATCTCCCTCTAATGCTACAGTGGGCTACCCAATTATCACTCCCCATCCAAGACTTCCAGGAAGTAAGTGCTTGTGGACTTCACAATTCCCACAAGCAAAATGACACAGTGTGGACATAGTTTTATAAACTATCTTTTTTGAATAACTATGCGCAGCGGCGGCGGATTGTAAAATAGTAAGTGGCCGGATTTATATTATAAAAACACAGGATGAAAGGACATACATTTAAAAAATGCTAATTGTGATTGGAACCCCGTTTTTAAGTTGCTCTTTTCGCTGCTCACTGCCGGGATTGCAGACTTCCCAGTTGGACTTAGTTCTGGGTCTTGTGGATTTTCATGATGTATTATGATCTTCATTTGTCGGTTTTATTTTATGACTTTTTGGTGGACACTTGGATTATGTTACATACTTCTACGTCACAACAGTTATGCCTCATCATTTAAGGAAATTTCTGTAATCTTAACCATACACTTCATGTCTCTTTACTGTTTACATAAAGCATTGTTTGAGAAGCTCTTTGGTGATGCTAGGTATTAAGCACTGCCAACATTACTTTTTTCACTTTGTACTTGCAGGCCAAGCATCGTCTCCTACTGACTGGAACACCAGTGCAGAATAACCTACTAGAGCTGATGTCACTCCTGAATTTCGTCATGCCACACATGTTCAGCAGCAGCACCAGTGAACTCAAAAGAATGTTCTCTTCCAAAGCGGTAAAGTCAGATTAGCCACTTCAATGTTATAAGACTAGTTTTGGAGCCTTACAGCTCTCTATTTGAAACATTTGCCTAAATCCCAGTTGACAGTTGTACGCTTGTACATTCTGAATGTAAGACATTTTTTTTTTATTTGGGAGGACCTGCACACAGGACAGTATGTGACTGAAGCCTGTGTATATAGGTGGTAATTCTGTAATGTAAAGTCAGCAAGCAGTACTGTGATTTGGAGGGATAAAAAAAAAAATATTCAGTACATCGCTGCAATAAGTGCACATTTTTCCTATTTTTTTTCATCCCTTTAATCACTTAAGGACCGCCTCTTGCACATATACAAATTGTGAGAAAACAATCAGCGCCACAATACTAATAAATGACTCCTATAAAATGATGTGAGGGGGAAAAAAAAAAAACACATCAAAAATAACCCACTAAGTGTCTACACAGCTGCTGTACATTTATAGTGATACACCACACCTGCTATAATATTAATTTTGTGAAAATAGTGTAGCACTGCATATCTATAAATTTTATATAAAGTATAGATACGCAGCGCTGCACTATTTTCACAAAATTAATCCTGCACATATACGTCGGCAGAATGGCACGGCTGGGCACAAGCACGTACATGTACGTCATCTTTAAGTGCTCAGTCGTGGGCACGCGCCCAAAGCCCCGTGACTGCGGGACCGGCAGACCCGATTGCCACTGGAGTCCCGCGATCGGTCCCCGGAGCTGAAGAACGGGGAGAGCTGTGTGTAAACACAGCTTCCCTGTGTTTCACTGTGGCGCGGTCATTGATTGTGTTCCCTTTTATAGGGAAATGCAATGAATGACGTCACACCTACAACCACACCCCCCTACATTTAAAAACACAAATGAGGTCACACTTAACCCCTTCAGTGCCCCCTCGTGGTTAACTTCCAAACTGCAATTGTTATTTTCACAGTAAACAATGCATTTTTAATGCATTTTTAATGCATTTTTTGCTGTGAAAATGACAATGGTCCCAAAAATGTGTCAAAATTGTCCGACGTGTCCGCCATAATGTCGCAGTCAAAAAAAAAAATGCTGATCACCGCCACTAGTAGTAAAAAAATAATAAATAAAGCAATAAAACGATCCCCTTTTTGTAAACGCTATAAATTTTGTGCAAACCAATCGATAAACGATTATTGCGTTTTATTTTATTTGTTACCGAAAATAGGTAGAATAATACGTATTGGCCTACATTTTTTTTTTAGATATTTTTGGGGGATATTTATTATTATTTTTGGTTATAGCGCAAAAAATAAAAACCGCAGAGATGATAAAATAACCACCAGAAGAAAGCTCTATTTGTGGGGAAAAAAGGAGGTCAATTTTGTTTGGGAGCCACGTCGCACGACCGCGCAATTGTCAGTTAAAGCGACGCAGTGCCGAATCGCAAAAACTGGCCAGGTCCTTTAGGGGTTAAAAATGCTGCCACTACAGAAAAATAGATGTTGATCTGCCAGAAATCCGGTTTGCTCCTAACTTCTTTCAGTGTTTTTATTGCACTGGAGTTTCAACCACAATTGTCAGCCCTGCCTGTGGGGTTACAGAACTAACCCACCACTCCACAACACCAGCTTCAAGCACAGGAATGCATGGACATGCTTACTGAGACCAGGGACATGCCGTGAGGTCAGTGGCTGGTGAGGCACTGGCTAGTATCAGAGCCAAATAACCACAGGTTACATACGCCCTGATAGTTAAAACAAAAGCAATAATTCTAGCTCTAGACCTCCTCTGTAACTCTAAACATGTAATCTGTAAAATAATGAAAGCGTCGCCTATGGAGATTAAGAACTGAAGTTTGACGCCATTCTACGAGTGTGCCCAACTTTAAAGCGTAACGTGTTATATATCTACTTGGCGTAACATCATCTTTCACATTATACAAAAAAAAAGGTTATCCTTGTTTTGTGTTTTCATATATTCATGAAACTGTCTTTCCCCAAAAAAGTGTTTTAAAAATTTGCTGCGCAAAGTTGCAAGGACCACCATTTTATTTCCTGTGTCTGCTAAAACAATATATTTAATTTTTGGGGGTTCTCTATACACCACTTCTAAATTGCTGCCCATTGAAATCAATGGGCAGCAGGGCTTTTAACCCCTTGTTAAGCCCCCACCTGCACAGTGCTGCTAAAAATGAGCAGTGATCTTCAGTGTGAAAGGGGTCTTATGGTAATTGAACCCTTGCCACCCAGGCCAATTCTGACACGCTATGATCTTAGAACATATAGCATAATATGATTTAGCTTCATTATAACGGTACCTTTTCAACAGCAGCAAATTCTCCCTCTCCCTCCTAACTGTGAGAAAAACATGGGATTGTGGGAAATCGTATACCCATAAACACATGTTTTTTTCCCTGTAGTTAAGGTACAGGTGCATGGCTATGGTACACTATTTTGGCACCCAGACCCTGGAGAGCCCACTCAGGGGTATACTCAAAATGATGGTCAAAGCCTGGGTCCCTGGATGGGACTGTCTACATGCACAAGGTAAGACGGGGTCCACCCCAGTGTATTTATATGCTCTGAGACTCCAGTTTTGTTGGGAAGCAATGAAGAGATAAAAAGAAAAGAATTGGGCTACTGTCCTATACTTCAAGATTCAGAATTTACAGATATGTCAAAATTCCTCTTGTCTTTATTGTACAGTGCAGGACTGCATTCATACACCAAGGGATATCCACAAGCAAAAATCAATGAGCGGGCAACAGAACGACTAAACATTGGCAACGGACTACTTCTGAGTACCTCCTGGCTGACAGGCTGTATCCTACAGCCACCTATAGGCTCCTTGGCTCTTAGCAAAGCCATTGCTAATGAGCTGGAGAAACGCATGCTGTACTCTCTCTCCTACTATAGATCATTAACTTTCTTCCAAGATGCAGCTTGTGCCCTTGGCCCTACTGTCTTGTTGTAGATGCCTTGGTCAATATGATCTGTCAGACCACCTGAACGTCTTTATGCATACATGCACAACATTTTATGGCTCAAAGTCTAGGAAACAATCCGACATGCGAAAGATGCCGTTTAAGGCATGCCCTTTGATGGCAAGCTTCTCTTTGGTAATGGTCATAATAAATCAAGATAACTACTGACCATAGCCGTTTCAGACCCTTTTATCCAGGATCACAATTACCTCTGGAATAGATCTCCCCTATCTTCTGGATTGGATCTGTTCGGTACCATCTGCTACTGCGATCCTGGTAAACCTTCCTTCCTTTAAATGAGGCCCACATAGACATGTGCCTCATCCCTGTAGAATGGTCTTTGAATGAAGTGTGTGCCCAAAGATCAATGCAGCGAACATAACCTATGTATGAATGCATTGACCATAAAACAAAGGTAGATGCACATTAAAGACAATCTTAAAATGTCAACAATATAGTGACCATGTTAAAACATAATTAAAGCATTGCATTGAATCAGTTTCTACAGCTGTGATACAGCAAGAATGGATAAGAGAATCGGAACAAAAGCATTTTATGTACATGATGTTTAATTTTAAAAGCCAAAAGGATTGCAGCACAGTATGCTCTACGCGTTTTTGTGAACCATCACTTCCTCTGGAGCAGGCGCAATCCATCTATCTATAAAGAACATATAGGTATACATAAATATCGCTATATCTAAATGGTAATGAAATAGGAAATTTAGCCCAGATGAGTGCAAGAGTCGAGGATTAATTTGAGTTACTCACAAAAATGGGTACCATAGTCTGTACCTAGCACCAACAGCCGAAGTTCACCCCATGAATGTCCACCACGGGAACCGAAGGGGACATACCGATGCACAATGGGTTGCAATGTGAGGACCACTAAAATCGGGGCTATCCATATTGAGATCACCGGTGGTCGAATGACCTTCCTCCCATAAACCTACCTACCAAAAAGCCTTCCTTATGTTAAAAAGATTGCCCTGCCATGGCTGAGGCGAAGTGATAGCCGTCTGACACTTGCCAGCAATTTTAAAACAAGAAGTCTGAACCTTTTCTTTCATTCTCTTTTCTGGTGTAGATATATGGTAATTTTTCTTTGTTGTCCTCCCCGGCTCTCTTGCTTCTATCCTTTCCTACTCTTTGCTAGGTAAGAACAATATTTCCCTAATCTCATGGATTTCATCTCCCTTCTTGAAAGGAGTTCAAGGATTTTTATCTCCCATATAAGAAACCATCTTAAAGCTGCACATGTCTTCAAGCCCAGGTACTCCTGCTGCATCTCTTTCAGCATTTGGCCTCAGAACAGGTCTCCTCTGACCTAGCCCGTATTGTTACACTGCAATTGAGCATGTCCTCAGTATCTGCCCTCAAGACTGTCTGTCTAAAAAAGACAAAAGAAGAGAAATCACCGCTCCAGGTGAGACCTGTAGACGATCAAGGATAATTAGATTACCAAGGTGCTGGCGATGCAAATAGCAATGATGATGAAGAAAAGAGGGAAGGACGGCCGCACTCCAAGGATTTTCAAACAAAAAAAGTTGTCTTTATTGTAAATCCAAAAACATGTACAGTCACAGCAATCACAGAAAACAGGACAGCCAACGCGTTTCGCACTCGATCAGTGCTTAGTCATGGCTTGACTAAGCACTGTCGGCTGTCCTGTTTTCTGTGATTGCTGTGACTGTACATGTTTTTGGATTTACAATAAAGACAACTTTTTTCGTTTGAAAATCCTTGGAGTGCGGCCGTCCTTCCCTCTTTTCTTCATCATCAAGACTGTCTGTCTGTTGTTCTTCCTCCCTTCTACCGGTATAAACTGTCCACCCCTCCCAAAGTTCCTCTGTTACGCAGGTTACGTTTTCCTGCTCGGTGGTTCCTGCTAAGCCATTTTCACTTGGAGATCCAAAATAAATAAAAACATTATATTGTCCAAATTATCTGCCTGATCCAGCTTACTATGTACCAACTTCTACCCATGGGTTCTATTCAGCCTTTTAGATTTTCTCCTCCTCCTCCTTAGCGGATGCACCATCAGGGCAATTTATGCTGATGGATTCTTCCTGGTTCCATGTAGGAATTCCTGCAAGCTCTTGTAACCTAGCCAAGCCCTACCTTTTTGGAAGTAAAAGATTTTACCCTCCTGTGGGTTCTCATAGATGCGGATCCTCCCGTCTCTTATTTCCACCAGCAGTGGTACTTTTTTTTTTATCATTATTTAATACTCTCTCGTTCTTTTTAGGGAGGCTCCCTGGGGCTTGCTCTCTCCATTTCCAGCCAACTATGTGGTCCTTTTTGACCCACTTTTCTTTTTTTAGTTGTTTCTGCCTTCTGGGAACAGGTCTCCCCATCCCTGCTTAAGTGCATCCTCTCATTGGGTGGCGTTCTGGGGCCTCTGCTGTCCTTTTTCTTGTTCCTTCACACTGTAGTTATTAGGAGGCTGTTGAACCTCTGTTGTTTGCTTCAGCAGCGATGCGTTTCCACTATTTAGTCTGGGTATACTGACCCTGCTTGTCTTCTTTTGGACCTGCTACTGCTGCTTACCTTTCTTGTTGCTCACCCCTCGATTATTACTTGGGGACACCCCTTGGTCTATAAATATAAAGAAATTTTGTCGTACTTGTAAATTCTGTACGACAAACAGGTCACTCCTCTTCATCTTTTTATTGCTGGTCCTATTGGAGTCTTACAGCATGGTCAGGATTATACACTGGGGGGCAGACTCAGCTAAGGTTTTGCCAAGGTCCAAACGCTTGAAGGTGGCTGCAAATAATCCATGGTCTACAATTTATGTGATGTGCTGTACTCCAAGATACAGAGTTTACAGTTTGTCAAAATTCCTTTTTTTTTTTTTTTTTGCTTTACAATATTAGTGTTTTTTGTCTACATTTTAATGCCGATATATATATATTTTTTTTTTAGAAATCTACTGATGAACAAAGTACTTTTGAAAAAGGAAGAATTGCTCATGCTAGACGAATCATGAGGCCATTTATTCTCAGAAGAGTTAAAAGTGAGGTATGTTTTTTTACAAATACGGTAAAATTTGACCAATCTGTACGTATTACTTGCAAACAGTGGAAATCTTTCATCTTCTGCTACTGATAGTATTATCAACAAATTTTCTTCCAGGTCCTCAAACAACTACCTCCAAAGCAAGATCATATTAAGTTTTGCCCATTGTCCAAGAAGCAACAGCAGCTGTACAATGATCTGATGAATAAACTAAAGCGCTCAGTTGAAGGCACAGGTAATCTATATCAGACAAAGCTGGCCATGGATAGATCAAAATTTGGCTGGTTCAGCAGCGACGGGCCAAGTTTCAATCCACTTTGCGTCGTGCCTGCTCGACAAAAGTTGATCCTAGATAACGTTTGTCAAATGAGCGTATTAAGTTTTTATTTTTTATTTTTTTCTTGATCAGTTGGCTGCTTCCACTACTCAATGTATTCTGACACCCGAGAACCCTGCTGTCAGAAAACAATGTCCCATGGGTGAGATTTCTTCATCCAACTCATCTGTGTGGATGGAGGAGTCCGAGAATTTTATTTTTTGTTCAGCCCAGTGGCTGAAGAAAAAAAATAAAAATAGTCTGCTCGGCTTAATATGTTAAGAGTACTCCTTAGCTTAGTACAAGTAGGTGAAATCCATTTTCTAGCTTTCCAGAACAGCATCTCTGAAATGTATCCCCTTGGACTTGACAGGGCAAAAAAAGTAATCAAAACTCATGAACACAACTTTTTTTTTTTTTTTTTTCATTTTGACTAGAGTAAAGGAGGGAGTAACCCCTGTTAGTTTTTGTTTTTTTGCCATCTGTGTCTCATTGTGGAGATTTACCTTCATTCTCTGTCCCATAGCCAAACAAGAAGTGAGAGGAAATCTCTGCAAACTTAGGGAAATTTTTTTCACTCCCAGGTCACCAGAACTAGTGTCCCACATTGGAAGATTTCCCCACGATATAAATTTTTTCGGGGACAACGCAAAGTTAGAGTTGGTAAACTGGACAAGCATTCTAATTCCTCTGCACTCTATCCAAAGCTAAAACAAAAGTTTTGTTTTTAGTTACTTTAATAAAAGCATCAAAACAAACTCATTTATTGAAAAGCATCCATACCACTTACGATGTAACAAAGTTCATGGATTTCAAAATTCTACCCCTTACTGCTTTGTTTTCTCAAATTTAGCCAAAATATGTTCAAGGATTGTCAGATTTGCAAAATGCCCTGAACCATCAGTTCTCCCAGGCATTAGTTGTGCCAGTACCTCTAGAAAACAAATTAAAAGGATTTGCTTTAATCCTGTTCATGATACTCATCATATCCTGTATGTCCCATCTCTAAATGCCTGCAGGTTCCCAAATATTGCATGGAATCAGCAAAGTCAGTTATTCCCTCTTAGACAAAGGGATACTTGCCATCTGGAGACATCCAAGATGCCTACCTGCATTTTCCCATTTATCCAATGCATCCTATGCATTTAGGTGAAAAAACACCTTGCACTCTCCGGTGTAGCCCCCCCCCCCCCCCCCCGTGCCCCGTTTCACTTACCTGAGCCCCGAACATCAGTGGGCTCGTTCTTGCGTCGCTTTCTAAACAGGTTGTCGGCTCTTCATTGGTTAGATTGATAGCAGCGCAGCCATTGGTTCCCGCTGCTGTCAATCAAATCAATGACACGGCTCCGGGGGGGGGGGGGGGTTGGGACCGAGTGTATCACACGGGAGCGCGCCCGCAAGGTAACTTTAACGGTTGGGTTAACGCCGTTTACGATAATCCATCAACCCAAGACAGCTTATCCGACACTCCACAATCCAGCAGACAGGACCCATAAGAATTCCCCAGATGAACGAGACACACAGCTCTGTTCTCTGGTTCCAAATGGATAGATCTTTTAATGGTAAAACTCAGGCTTTATACATTAGAAACCAAGAGTGAATAATGGATCAACTCCACCCACAACATGACACAGTGGGTGCTCAATACACATTCCTTTAGATAATGGCATTCGGATAATCTACATAAGCTAATTACTAGTCCTTTACCCAGACATTTACCCAGACATTCTGACTCCGCGATAAGCTCTTCTCACTTGATACACAATACACATTCCCTTGTAGACGTAATTGACATGCTAATCCACTACAGCTAAAAAGTCAGACATCTGCCAACACATATCTATCAATAGAACTTTCACACAATACAGTGTCAATTTGCAAAATAAACAATGAAATATCTTAGGAGCCAGACTCGATTAACACCTCAACAGTATGTGTCCCCACATGAATGAATACTGTCCTATTGACCTGTTGGGATCAGAATGAACAACTTGTAATTTCTCTTATCGTCCATGGACGGACACAGCTCCTTAAGTATTGACAAGTGGGTTATGTTCCCTTTTTACAGATAGGACTAGGCAGAAACATGTTAGATGATTAAATACATGTTACATTAATAGAGTTGAACAGCCCTGCCCAGGGGGCGGTCCCTCCAGACACAACCCTCCTCACTACAGCATGTAGCCTCAGTTTCGTTCTGCCTAGCAAAGGACGATGTATGGCTCCCTTTGGGTCCAGCGCCCTGAGGAGAAATTTTATATTTAAATTTTTTCTTGAAGAATCTTCTTTCAACTGTCGGCTGAGAGACATGCTGGATAATATAGATCCTTGTAGTCTACTCAGTCCGACCAGCAAGCGTGGGCACACCTTTGCAAAGAGGCTTGGTCTGCCACGCCTTACCCCATAACACCTGGGGTGGCCGGTGAGCTTTGCTCCAAAGTCTGCATATGACTGGGCTGTGGTGTTGTCGTCTCACTCACAGTGGACAGGGCCGACAGCTACCTCCATTGCGGTTGTAGGTCTGTCAGGAATGCGTCAGCGAGTCCTTGCTCGGACGGGTATGTACAGTCCCTTCCGCTTAGATCGGTGGTTCTCAACCTCGGGGTCAGGACCCCCTTGGGGGTCAAATGACGATTTGCCAGGGGTCACCGAATCCTGGGCTGTTCCTGAAGTCCACGCCGCTCTCTCAGCCTTTTTTCGGCCGCCCAGAAGGGTTGTTCCTGGATCCCACAGCTGCCCACTCGGCCTCTTCACAGCCATCCATTCAGTTCACGCCATTGCTTGGGGCAGAGACTAGAGGTCAGCTGACTGGTGAGGAATGTGAAGTGGGAGGGGCTGGAGCAGACCCTATCTCTTGACTTTGACATAAATGTCACTGCTACGAGACACCACAAAGTCAGGGACACAGTGAGTAACAGTACCTGTGATTATAGTTGCCATTAAAAATCCCCACTACAGTTCTCAGATCAGCAGATGATCTTGATAAAAAAAGCACCTAAGTGTCCGTGAGTTAGGGGCGCAAATACCTTTTCTTGCCTTGGGTGCTGACAACCCACGCTACGAAAATCATTTTACTGTTAGGGGTCCCCACAACTTGGGAAATTTTACCAAGGGGTCACAGCACTAGAAAGTTGAGAACCACTGGTTTATATGGATTGGTACAGCTGGGCACTCCTGGGGTTTGGAGGTCCTCTTCTACCTTCCCTGCTCATTACCCTCTGCTGCATTGCAAACTTTTGTCGCTGTTGGGGGCCTCCCCGAGGGGACTGTCTGGCCTGAGTTTTTTTGTGGGGTTTCTGTGTGTATTTTGCTCTTTTTTTTCACTTTTAAAAGCCTTAGAGGCTTGACGAAAAACTGGAATGTACTCATTTTATTCTCATTTTGTTCTACTTGTAAACCAAAATACTCAATAAAAAATATTGAAGAAAAAAAAAAAAAAAAAAAAGCCTTAGAGGCTTTTGCTGTTTAAATGCTGCGTTTTGCCGCCATTCGGCCGGCTCTGGCGCCATTTTTGGGGTGGTTTTCAATTGCATTGAAAACTCCCACTGGTGCCCATTTTGCCGTAGCCGCACACAGATGACGTTCAGCGGCCATCTTGGGGTAGTCTTGACCCCTAGTGCTGAATCCTACGGCGCACACAGGTCCCTTCGGATGCCGCAAGTTACCTCACAGGGTTTTTTCCTCCCCACACGCCGTATGCTGTGGGCGGATGGCGGCGCTGAGTTGCCCTGAATGGGGCATGGGAGCTTCCGTTTTGTGGTGTAACACAATTGCATTTTATACATACACACTATGTGTTGCTCTATTTGGTGTCTGTATCTGGTCCTTCCCCTACACTAATACCTGAGATCCCCACAGATGTTTTTTTACTGTTTGTCCTGGACACTATAGTGCCAGGGTGGGGGTGGACTGCGGGCAGGCGGGGGTTAAAGGTCCCTCACCGCCTGGCGTCTGTGTCCCTGAGGAGAGCCTTAAGAGAGTGGGCTTCTCGTCCGGTGGTGGACCCTCCGGGGGTCATGTATAGGTGACCACCCTCCCTATTGCGGGACACCCCCGCTTGTATGAATTTGACTGAGAATATCGGAAGTTCTGACCCGTTCCATGTCTATCATGCTGGGGTCTGTCTTGCGGCCTATTGTGGCCACTACTCTGGAATCCTAGTCTTTTACAGAGTGAGCATGTTGCACCATACAGTGGAGGAGCGCCGACTCTCTCCCGAAGTTATTAGGCTGGACCAGCGGGTCCAGGGCATTGTATATGTCTGTGATGTTTCACTGGATGCCGCGCCCTTGATATCCAGGGCTTTGGTTTCAGAGAAGGCACCTTCTCTGGTTGGAATGCTGGTCTGCTGGCCAGGCCTCTAACATATGCCCTCACAGATTTACCCTTTATGGGTGGGAGACCTTTTGGGTCCTCGCTGGACGACATTATCAAGGATGTCACTGGAGGGAGGAGCGTTCTCCTCCTTCAGGTCTCCAGGGGAAAGGGGCCCCGCCATTGGCCGGGTCCTTCTTTTTCCACACCAAAGCGGCATTTTCTTTCTCGTACATCACGGGACACAGAGCAGCATATTCATTACTATATGGGTTATATGGAGTACCTTCAGGTGTGGACACTGGCAATCTCAAACAGGAAGTCCCCTCCCTATATAACCCCCCTCCCATAGAGGAAGTACCTCAGTTTTTTCGCCAGTGTCTTAGGTGTTGGTCACGGAATAGCTTTGCCTCCACATCCTTGGGATTAAGGCGGGCTAACCGGATCTGTCCAAGGAGCCTCAGTGCCAAAGTGGACAGTACCCGGGCCCCAAACCGTGGGGTTTTGCCTATAATGCTCCTCTCTAGAGGGCTGGACCCTGGGCCCAGGACTTGGAGTTTTCTAAACCAAAAGATCCTGTTTGCCAGGGTGCTGTATAGGTCCAGGACAGCGGCTCCTTCCAGGACCCCAGTGCCTGAAGGTCTACTACGCTACCCACGGAGATGGGAGAAGATTGGACCGTTTTGCAAAACGTCCTGCGGCATGGAGCAGGTAAGAGGGGAGCCTGCGGGACTTGGTTCGACAGCAGGCTCTCCAGGGGAGATCTTAAGGGGGGTAGCCTGAGTATGCTCTGCATTGGCACCATGGTCACTATGTCTGATGGACAGGATGCCCTGAAATGTTTCCCCCCCCATCACTTGATCCCCCTACCTATCTATATATGTTTGCTGGCTACCTGCTGCTCGCTGGTTGAAGATCTTTTTAAAAAAAAAACAGATCTGTCTCTAGGCTAAAGGGACTCCTTAGGGGCCTGTTTTAGCCTTACCTTGCCGGGATTCAAAATCTGCCGCCTGATGCGTCCTCCAAACCTGCATTCCTGGGCTCCAGAGTGCGTCTCCTCCTGGGCTCTCCTCCCCCGACAGTCGGCGCGTGCACGCATATAGAAAATTTTCGCGCCGTTCGGGGGGGGGGGGGGGCGGGGAGCGTGACTGCAGTGTAAAGTGGGCGTGCCTTCAATTGCTGTTATACACAGCAGGCGCGTTCTTAGCTCAGTTCAAAGCTAAGCTGGAGAGAGAGGACGTAGAGCTGGCAGCACAGTGACTCCCGGTGGCGAGAAGGGGTACTACATGCTGGAGTCAGCTCCAATACTTTTTGTTAAGCCAAAATCCCCTTGGCAACAGGTTAAATGCTGGCAAACATGTTCGGGGTGGGGCTGTATGTTGTGAATAATATTATAAAGGAAAACATACTGAGCCCCACCGTTTTTGGGCATTAGTGATCCTATTGTCCCCTAAACCCTATTGTTTTGTACTCCTGGCTATAACAGTCTGTTGTTGTAAGCGGAGTCCCTCGGTTTTGTATTATGGCTTCCAAGGGTTCAGGATCAAAACACAAAAAAAAAGACAAAGGGGTTCCTCCTCTGGTTCTGATGATATGCCAATACTTTCCCCACAGGTTATTCCTATAGGGGTCACCCTGGATATGCCATTAAGGGGGTCTGGTGCTGAGGCTGGCCCAGGTCGGCCCAACCCTGTGTTATCACAGAGGACATGCTAGCCGTCACCCTAGGGGGGCTAGAGAAAAAAGTTAACAGCTATGATCGCTGGCTCTTTTTTTCTGGCAAGAAGCGGACTAGATCCCCATCGCCAAAAGGGACAGAACCTAGAGGAAGGATCTACCACTGAAGAATCGTTTTCAGCCTCCCAGACGGAGAGTCTGTGGGTCCAGTCTTTGACAGACATGGTCCGCTCGGCATTTAATTTGCCATTTCCAGAGCCTCAGGTTCCTGCGGTATCCTCTTTGGGTTCTTTTAAAAGCGCCTTTAAGCAATGCAGCTTTTCCGGTCCATCCTCTGTTAGAGGAATTGGTTTTTCCAGGATTGGGATGACCGGACAGAATTTTTTCTGCCGCCTAAAGCTGACGAGAGGGTAGTCTTTATGCACGTCTGCCAGGAAATATTTGTGCTTGCAGGCACTCTTTCCCCTGACCAATTGCTCTTTAAAAGGGGCCCGGATGGCTCAGTCGGTAGAGCATCGGACTTTTGGTCTGAGGGTCCAGGGTTCAGGTCCCGGTTCGGGCACTGCTTTTCAACTACCCGTGAGGTCCTTGAGGTCACATCTCCCGGAAAGCGCCCGATCTCGTCTGATCTCGGAGGCTAAGCAGGGTCGGGCCTGGTTAGTGCCTGGATGGGAGACCACCTGGAAGGTTTTCTGTTATTTACCCTACGGAAAATACATTTTTCTAAGAAAGGGGGCGCTCCCAACTGTGGACGCAGCCATCTCATGGGTGAATAAATCATTAACTGGCCTAAGGGGAAACATACAAATGTTTAAGGTCCCGGTCGATAAACGTTTAGAGACCCTTTTTCCAGCATCCTTGGCTACAACCAGCAGTGGCTGCAATTGGACTTGTCAGGCGTTAAAGAACCAGACAAAACAGATGCTTAAGACATCCCTGCCCAATAGGCAGAGGAGTTATTGGATATTCCCAGAGCTCTGTGCTTTGCGGTAAGAGGTTATAAAAAGACTCCATCCAGCAGGCGTCTCGTTGTCACTATTTTTAGTGCATATGAGAAGGCTCTTATGGTTGAAGAACTGGGCGGCCGAGCCCCATGTAAAAGACTGCTGGCAGGTTTGCCCTTCCATGGAAAGATCTGGATAAATACATTCAGACTGTTTCAAGTGGCAAAAGTACCCCCTTTTACCAGTCAAAGGAAGTTCCGGGGTCCTGAGTTTAAAAGGGCAGCTCCCCCCTGTTCCGGGGCCCTCAAATTTCCAGGCAGTACGGACCTCCTGCGCGATCAAACTTTTAACAATGGATCGCAAGGACAGGCCTCTGGGGATCGATCCCCGACAGAGAGGGTCCGATCATCTGTGGCCACAGGCTACAGATTAGAATTTCTAAAATTTCCTCCACAAGGAAGGCCTCAATGCGGGCGGCGTTGGATCATCTGCTTTACCAGGGCATAATGGTAGAGGTACCAGCCCAAGAACAGGGGCTAGGTTTCTATTCCAATCTGTTTGTCATACCAAGGCCCATCGGCGATGTCAGACCAATTTTGGACCTAAAAGGTTTAAATGCTTACCTAAGGGTTCGCTCTTTCCGGATAGAATCCGTTCGGTCAGCAGCCGCCACACTCCAGAAGGATCTGGCTTCTATAGACATAAAGGATGGTTACCTTCATGTACCAATTCTTTCAGCCACATCAAATACTTTTGTTTTTACGCTTCGCAGTGATACAGCGTCACTTCCAATCCGTGGCGCCCCCCTTCGGGCTGGCTACGGCCCCCGGGTATTCACGAAGGTCCTAGCTCCAATTCTAGTCAGTCTAAAGGATCCAAGGGATTTCGGTCCTAGCATACCTGGACGACCTCTTAATCATAGATCACTCGCTTCCTTGGTGGAATGCGTAGTAGCCCTCATGGTTCAGTACCTCGAGAGGTTCGGCTGGGTCCTAAACCGGGGAAAGATCAGCATTTCAACCTACAAAGCAGTTGGAATATCTCGGCATGAGATTAGACACAGAACAGAAGATGGGTGTTCCTGCCCCTGGTAAAGGTCGAGGCTATCAAAAGATTGATTCAGTTGGTTCTAAGCAAAAGAGAACCAACTATTCGCCTATGTATGCGATTACTAGGCAAACTAATGGCCATGTTCGAGGCGATACCACACGCTTCCACACTCGTGTCCTACAGACAGCAATTCTAGCAGATTGGTTCTGCCCAGTGGTCTGGAAGGCTGGAGAGCGGTCTTGAACGGGTTCACTCGCCAAGGAACTTGGGCAGAGGCGGAGAGGCAGCTTCCCATCAAGGTCTGGGAGATCAGAGCGGCTCGGCTAGCCCTCCTGGCATAGACATCCAGATTACAGGGGTCCTCGGTGAGAAGTCATTCAGACAATGCCACAGCGGTGGCATATATGTGAACCACCAAGGGGGAACCAAGAGTCAAGCCACTCGAAGTGAGAGGAGCTTGGTTTTTCGGTGGGCAGAGGTTTATGTACCCTGCATATCGGCGACATTCATTCCCGAGGTGGACAACCTGTAGGCGTACTTCCTAAGTCGCCAAACCCTGTCGCCGGGGGAGTGGTCTCTGCATCCACAAGTTTTTTCAGACAATCTGCCAGAAATGGGGAGTGCCAGACGTGGAGGTCATGGCATCAGGATTCAACAAGAAGCTAGACAGGTTCATGTCTCGAACGAGGGACCCTATGGCCTGCGGAACCGATGTGTTGGTTTGCCCTTGGCATCAATCATAACTTCTATATGCATTTCCCCCGCTGCAGTTACTACCCCGCCTGTGGCGCAGGATCATAGCACAGGCCGGTTATCCTGGTAGCCCCAGCTTGGTGCCGGAGGGCATGGTACTCACTAGTCCTGAAATTAACAGCGGGAGGCCCTTGGACTCTTCCTCTATGGCCAGACCTACTCTCACAAGGCCCGATCCTCCACCCTGCATTACGGCGTCTAAATTTGACGGCCTGGCGGCTGAATCCCTGATTCTCAGGGGTAGAGGTCTGTCTAGGCAGGTAATCCCTACCCTCATTAAGGCTAGAAAGCCGGCCTCCAGGGTAATTTTGTTACAGGGTTTGGAGGGCCTACGTAGGCTGGTGTAAGGCTAAGAGATGGGTTTCCCACAAGTATACCATTGATAGAGTATTAAGTTTTCTCCAGCTAGGAGTGGATAAAGGCTTGGCATTAAGCACGATCTAGGGACAGATTTCAGCCTTATCAGTGTGGTTTCAGAGGCCGCTGGCCGCCCACTCGCTGGTTAAGATCTTCGTACAGGGAGTCTTACGTGTTAATCCTCCGGTCAAATCACCACTTTGTCCATGGGACTTAAATCTTGTTCTGTCAACTCTACAGAAACAACCCCTTGAGCCGTTGGCTGAGGTACCTTTGGTTTTACTGACTAGAAAGTCGGTATTTCTGATCACCATAGTTTCGGCCAGGAGAGTATCGGAATTGGCAGCCTTATCTTGTAAGGAACCATATCTCATTTTACATAAGGATAGGCGGGGTTCCGTCCTCATCCTTCCTTTCTACCAAAGGTTATATCCAGTTTCCACCTGAACCAGGATGTGGTACTTCCATCCTTTTTTCCAAAACCCACCTCTAGAAAGGAGGGGTTGCTGCATACGTTGGATATTGTCAGGGCCATAAAGGCCTATCTTAAAGCTACAGAGAAGGTTCGGAAAACAGATGTGGTGTTCGTTTTACCGGAAGGGCCCAAGATGGGTCAGGCAGCTGCTTGATCCACCATCGCAAGATGGATTAAACAATTAATCGTTCAGGCCTGCGGTTTGAAGAGGTTGCCTCCTCCTTTGTCGGTAAAGGCCCATTCTACCAGGGCCATGGGCACCTCCTGGGCAGCACATCATCAGATCTCTATGGCTCGAATATGCAAGGCAGCAAGGTGGTCGTCAGTCCACATGTTTACAAAATTTTATCAATTGGACGTAAGATGGAATGCGGATACAGCCTTTGGGAAGTCAGTACTACAGACCGCGATTCAAGCTCCTCAGGATCTGAGGGGGCTCCCTTGACTTGATTTGAGATTTACATTTCTTGTTTAAGTTGGATTTACTAGTATTTGAGTATACCTCTAAATTAAATCCTTTTTTGGAAGATGTCTCCCTCCCCTCATTAAAGCATTGCTTTCGGACATCCCATATAGTAATGAATATGCTGCTCTGTGTCCCGTGATGTACGAGAAAGAAAAAGAGATTTTTTAATACAGCTTACCTGTAAAATCTTTTTCTTGGAGTACATCACGGGACACAGAGCTCCCACCCCTCTTTTGGGGAACATTTTTGGGAGGCATACTGCTTGCTACAAAACTGAGGTACTTCCTCTATGGGAGGGGGTTATATAGGGAGGGGACTTCCTGTTTGAGATTGCCAGTGTCCACACCTGAAGGTACTCCATATAACCCATATAGTAATGAATATGCTGCTCTGTGTCCCGTGATGTACTCCAAGAAAAAGATTTTACAGGTAAGCTGTATTAAAAAATCTTTTTTTTTTTCGTCCGGGTCTGCGGGCGAACCTCTCGGGCTCAGCTGGGGACTAAATCCGTCCCTGGGTGCGTAAGCCAGTCGCGCCGACACCCGAACCCGCCAATGTATGTAGCTTCCCCTGCCCGTCTCTAAGGTGGGGGGGTCGCCTTTGCTGTTAACAGCTCGGTGAACCTCCCTGCTCCCCGACAGTGGGTCTGCGAGGTGGTATCTAGTTAGGGTTCCTTCCGATCCACCGAACAGATTTCTTCCCTCGTGTCTCCCTCTCCCAGCTCGTCGGTCTGCCTTGGGGCAGTGTGGGACTTGCTAAGCTGCGGGGTGATTTTATCTTTTCTGCAAGACTAGTGGTTTGAGGGATTCTATCCAAATCTGTTCTCGGTCCCAAGGATGGGCATGGTCCATCCGGATTTTGGGCTTCAAGGGCCTAAAAGGCCTTTTGTGAATGATGGGCAGTTCCGCTCGGAATCCATTTGTTCGGTGGGGGCAGTCTTGCATGGTGGAGTGGTTAGCCACTTGCACTTCGGTGCCGAAGGTCATAGTTACGACCCACCATGGGGCTGCTACCTGTATAGCTTTTAGCTGTGCTCCATCCGGGGGACTTTCTGGCGTCCATAAGGACGCATTGATGCATGTCCCACTTTACGCAAGTCAGAGGTTTTCTGTGCCTTGCGATGGGGATGCCCACTGTCAGTTGTAGTCCTTCATTTTGATCTGGTGCCAGCACCAATGGTTACCACCAAGGAGTTTTGCACTTATCCTAACCCTGTTGGGACAGCAAGGCTTTGCCATCGTGGCTACTTAGACGACTTTCTGACTCAGAGGTTGTCTGTAGCTTTTTGGACCCTCCGTGAATTTGGGGGGGTGTTAAACATTTGGAGTCTGTCCTGGTTCCGACTGTTTGGAGTGCCTACGGCTTCTGGACTCCTCGGTGGCGATGGTCTTTTTTTCCCCTGGAGAACTTGCAGACTCTTCAATAGGCGGTGAAGTTATTGGCATCACGCAATCGGTCTTCTCACCATTTGCATGCAAATCCTAGGTCTGTGGGTAGCCTCCTCCGAGGCGGTACCGTATGCCCAGTTCCACGCTCGTGTTTTGTTTTTTTTCCAGAGGGAAATTCTGTCCGAGTGGTACGAATCTCTTGTCTCTGAATCATCAGTTTCAGGTGCGCCACCTAGTCAGTGTCTCTCTGAATTGGTGGCTGAGATTCCTGACTCTTCCGTCCGGGAGGTGGTTTCTTCCTTTCTGTGGACAGTGATTACAACGGATGCTAAACTCTAGGGTTGAGGGGGCGCCTGGGGGGTCCGGTCGGCCCAGAGTCGCTGGACCTGGGTGGACCTTCGGCCACACTGCCCTGTATGCGCCCGTTCTCGTCGGATCTCGGTTACTACCCAGGCTCAGGCCTGGTTAGTTCCTGGATGGGAGTCCGCCTGGATATACCAGGTGCTGTAGATCTTGTCTACCGTTACGTGTCCTAGTACTGTGGGCGGTCAGGCTGTGCCTCTCCTCGTGGTCGAGGGGGTTGCAAGGTCATCCGATCTAGATTCAACCTGACAACACCACGCCGGTGGATTCGGTCTACCATCAGGCACACCGGCAGGCGGGCTACTGGAGTCGCCTGATGTTGGACAAGGAGAACTGGTCTTGGCACATGGAGTCAACTCCCTTGCAGGAGGTGAGCTTCGCAGGGCATGGATCTCCTAGCCACTTGTCTCAACCGCAGAGGTATCAAGGTTCGTGGCCAGATCTAGTGATCTGGTACAGACACTCAAGTCGCGCTGGTGGCCCTGTGGGGTCTGTCTCGACGACTTTATGCCTTTCCCCCATTGTAGTGGCTACCCCTGCTGCTCCACAGAGTGGAGGCTGAGGAATCCCGATGATTTTAATAGCTCCAGATTGGCCTTGGTGCGCCGATATCGGGCGCCTGTTAGCGGAGGTCCTTCTGTCTCGAGGTCCCATACTTCCTCCTGTTGTACAGTCACTGACTTGCTCAACAGGGCTTTTGGAAGCTAGACTTTAAGGGACCGGGGTCTGTCCGACTCGGTCATCTCAACAATGCTGAGGGCACGGTAGTCTTCTGGTGGATCTACCGTCGCGTCTGGCTGACCTACATCTCTTGGTGCGAAGAGATGGAGTGACGTCCACGGACGTTCTTGGTGTCCATGGGCCTGCTGTTTTTACAGCTTGAAGTGGATCAAAAATTAGTTTAGAGCACCATTTGGGGGCAGATTTCAGCCTTGGCTGTGTTCTTTCAGTGGCTTTTTTGCGGCCGTTCCCTGGTGGGTACCTTTTTGGGGAGGGGGCTTGTCCTATACTTCCCATCTTGGCCCATCTCTTCCCCCATGAGTTTTGACTCTGGCGCTCCTGGTTCTCCAGGAACCTTCCTTTTGGAAACAGAGAGATTTTCTCTCGACACCATCTCAGAAGTGGTCCCTTTTAGTGGCCTTTACCACTGTTAGAGGGGTTTCTGAGTTGGCGTTTTTGTCTTGCAAGCCGCCATGCGTGGTCCTTCATAGGCTTAGGTGGTGTGTCCGTGACCTTCCCTTCTTCCGAATTCTTCCGAAGATGGTTTCGGTCTTTCGCCAGAATAAGGACATTGTTTCTTCCATCATTCTGTCCTCGGCCACCGTATCCTATGGAGGTTGTCTTTCATACTTTTGGAGTGGTACACGCTTTGTGGGTGTACCAGCCTGCTACGACTCCGTTTTGAGGATCTGACTCTCTTTTGTGTTGGTGTCTGGTTTTCAAAAGGGTCTGGCAATCTCGTTGCCCACCATTTCTTGTGGATCAGGTAGGCTGTCATACATGCCTATGCTCTTAAGGGGCAGGCCCCCCTTTTCCGGTCCGACGGCATGCGTCGGTCTCGGGTGTGCGAGGCGGTGACTTGGTCGTCCGTTTACACTCTTTCCAGAATTTACATGGCTGTTGCTGTGAGTGCATCTTCTGACGCTTCTTTCGGCCGCTAGGTTTTTGCAGACGGCCGTTTAAAGTTGCACCTCCTCTTTTGAGTAGCTCTGCTTGTTTTGGGGTGAATTTAAAATTGTTTTTACTGATATATTTCCCACCCCTCGTTTTGACACTGCTTGGGGACGTCCCACTTGTCAAGACTTAAGGAGCTGTGTGTCTGTCCATGGACAATAAGAGAAAATAGGATTTTTTGTACTCACCATAAAATCCTTTTCTCTGAGTCCATGGACGGGCACAGCCCCCACCCCTTCTTTTTAGGTTTGTACTGCTTGTTACAAACTGAGGCTACATGCTGCAGTAAGGAGGGTTGTGTCTGGAGGGACCACCCCCTGGGCGGCGCTGTTCAACTCTGTTAATGTAACATGTATTTAATGATCTAACATGTTTCTGCCTAGTCCTCTCCTGTAAACGGGGAACATAACCCACTTGTCGTGACTTAAGGAGCTGTGTCCATCCATGGACTCAGAGAAGGATTTTACGGTGAGTACAAAAAATCATATTTCAAGATCCTGCAATACATGAATTATCATTACTGTCCCATCTCATGTAATCCGAGATATAATTTCTCAGTCATCCTATGCCCCTATTGGACATAGGCTGATCCTAGACACAAGAGTCATTGGTGAAGCTGGCACAGGAGTACCCCGCATCCTTCAAAAGTCTCTGGGTATCTCGGGCCATTTCGTTACAGTAACATTCTCGGGAGAGAGATTTCTAGAGGAGGTTAGCTCTTGTGGGGAGGAGCCGACGTGGTACCCCAAAAGAGAATGATCTGGGCCACTCTTTGCAAAACAAACTGCACTGTGGAGGTAAGTATTTTTTCATTGTTGGTGTAATGTTTTTTATCCACTAAATGCCTTTCTTTAAAAAAAAAGTCCTTCAGGTGACTGCATATACCTAATTTGAATTGATTTTTGCTAGCTTGCTTTCAAGTCCAGGTGAAAAGGTCATCTGTCAGGAGCACTATAGTGATTTACCAGAAAAGACCATGCTTGTACATATAACCTTTATTTTTTATATTTTTTTGTATTTTAGAGAAAAATACTGAACTATGCAATGTAATGATGCACTTAAGAAAAATGGCCAATCACCCTTTACTACACAGGCAGTACTATACTGCAGAGAAGTTAAGAAGTATGTCCAAACTGATGCTTACGGTAAGTACTATGTGGTATCTGGATGAACCATATTAAACTTCTACATTAAAGCTGTATAATACTTTGCCAGCTTTTTGTTACCCTGCTCCAACATTTTGAGATGTGTTACTGCTATATTTTTGCTTAAAATAGTACATTTTTCTAAGTTTAGAAATTACACACACTAAATAGTGAGCTGCATGTCAACCCTTTTCTTTTAAATCTATGCACATTCATTCAGCAGGCTTTCCAACATCACTCCTATCAAATCCAAAATAAAAGATGAGGTAACAGAAATAAACCTCCCATTTTGAATCTCAATTTCTTAAAGACATCTGTGGAACAATTTGAATTACCGTTTCATACGTCCCTTCCCTTAAAGTGATTGTAAACCCTTACAATCCACTTTTGGCTACAGGTAAGCCTATATATAAGCCTTACCTGTAGCTACCCCGGATATCTCCTAAACCTGTACAGTTTAGGAGATGTCCCCTGTATCGGCATGTGCCAACGTCATTGGCACATGCGCACTGAAGAAATGGCACATTTGTGCAATTGCTTCCGTTAGTGTGCTGTTACTGGTGGCTCCCACGCGCATTCACCAGCGTTGCCAAAAGTAACTCTGGGAGCGATGTCGCCGGCCAGAGCTGTGTACAGGGACTACTGCAGGGGTTTTCATCTATAGTGAGTATTTCACAATCAACTAGTATGCCATGCATACTAGCTCATTATGCCTTTGTCTTGCTTTTTTGTATTTTTTTGAGGGGGTTTACAACCACTTTAAGTGGACACTATTGTGTATGCATACGGACATTTGCATAAAACCAACTGATACGAATCAACTACTACTATTTTATAGTTTTCATCCGACACACATTTCGGTCTATCGCGTCAATTGATGAGAGCACGCCGAATTGTGAGGGAGGACACAGTATATGTTTTTTCTTTACTAAAATAGAAAATAAGAGTTTGCTCCATTTGGTGAAAAAAAATAAGGTTTTCTTTAAACCTTTCTTTTTCCTGTCCACTAGGACTATTGAGAGCAACCATGGAAACTTAAAGACCTTCATGAAATCACCATTACTTTACTGGATCCTCCATTTTGTTTAAAAGTTTGCAATAAATGATGAAAAAATGTGTCCAACTACCTATATATCTGGCTTAATCCTCTTGACACTTGTCTCTGCCTTAGTTTTGGAAGCTGTGGCAGCTATGTAAAAATTCCTGCTTTTGACACAACATGCAATTTGCACTATATTTTGCAACCTTGTTATGGATGTTTTTCAGACAGGCTTAAGGGGTGCCACAAAATGCTTACAGGATTGGCATTCAAATGAAGCTACAAAAAAGAAACCTTAGAACTTTGAGCACTAAAACTGTGCGTCATACCATCAAAGCTTGATGAGTAATATAACCAGACCCAGAACATATGGAGATGTGGTATGGAAAATAAATATTGGTGGACAGCGCTCAATGGATTGGATATCAGAACAATGAGATAGTCAATGTAGACATAAAATAAAAACAATGTTTTTTTTAAAACATTTTTTATAAACAAATTGACAAAGCGCATGCTCGCAAAATGTGTCGTCACGCAACAGCCAAGCCTGCGTTCTAAGCTAGTTTATGGGTCTTACCCTCCGCACTTCCACTTTAGAAGCCAAAAAGCCGGCCATACACTAATATCTAGGCCTGTTTACCAGGAACCGGCTGAGATTCAAACCATTAATGGGCAGGCTTGAATGTACCTAATTGATTCATCGTTCAGCTTGGGTACGACCTGCTTGATTATCTTGCAATTCATGCTAGCGGCTCCTATAGCTTCTAGCGATAATCAATGTCTTCTCCCAGTGGGGATGGCTTACCCCATCCCCTGCCAGAATAAAATTGCTGATTCCCCCTGTCAACACTGTATTGATGGGGGAATGTTTTTCCTGCAACCTTCGGTTGCAGGAAAGAAATTCGCTCCCTTAGGCTGCATAATAACAAAAAAAATTCAGGAGGAGAACTGTTATGGTTCTGTTATGGTTCTGTTATGGTTCTGTTATGGTTCTGTTATGGTTCTGTTATGGTTCTGTTATGGTTCTGTTATGGTTCTGTTATGGTTCTTACCAAGTGGTATAATTTTCTGTTCTTGTGTTTTATGCTGGGTTGTATAATCTGTTGTGTGCTTGACATGCTTTTGTTGATTAGTTTAACACAATATTGCTGTACTATGCAATCTCAACAAGGTTTCCATCTATACTAAATGTTATTGGAATAAGTTGGTATAGACATTTACAGATGTCATGAAGGTGACTGTATTGACAGTTTAAAAAGTTCACTTAAAAAAAAACTTCTCTCCACATATTAGTCTGAGAATGCAGACAGGTCAATGTCTGCAATAAATTCTTAATGATCTCAGAAGCATCTCAAATTGATGTAAAAAACAAATTGCATTACCTCTCAAAGCCTGACTACACATAACTAAGCTTTATTATGGGAAATCAGTCTAGTGCACTTGTTCTCATGCATTGGTACATATTTACCCCTGAGGGGTGTACTTGATTACTGTACATCAGCCCTTATAAACTAATAGCATGAATGATTCATGATAATACATAGCAGTACTGCCTGATGTCCACTAGATGGTAGAATAGTATGTTTTGATAGTCTGTGCCATTTGTAGGAAAATACAATGCGAGCAATTGACTAACACTGGAGCTACCAGAATCTGGAGCAGTTGTACATGTCAACCAATCGGTTTTAAGCTTTTATGTCCAAAGACTAAACAAGCTGAGGTTAGAATGTGATTATTTGCCATGCACAGCTGTTCCAGATACGGTCTTCTCCAGTTTAAGTAAATTCCAGCTAATAACATTAGTAATTATTTATGGCTAATAAATGCTGTGGCCACCTCATAATTCAACGAAGTTGGGGGAAAGGAGCGTTGCATGTGTATTTCCTGTACCTCAGATGAACACGCTGCTCTTGCGATCTGCATGCGGATGCCAGTGTATTGTTAACGGCAACGTAAATCAAATACAGATTGCAAACACATTGCGTTTTTGGGCATCAAATTGCATTAAACTGTAGTACCATGTGTTTTGGTGCAGTGCAAAGTGGGGGTAAGCACTAATGTTTGCACAGTTTGTTTTTAAATGAATAATAATAGGCTGTCAAAACGCATTGCATGGGTGTGAACTGGCCCTATGATATGATATTCAGTTTCACTATAGATTCTTTTTGTGCACAGTTTGCATCAGTCAGCCCTTCATGAAGATAACAATAATTCTTTTGAAATCACCAGTGTAGTTGTTAGATGCCTTTCCATAGTAAAATGATGTAGCAAAGTTTAATTTGATTAAAATAAAGCTTTATAATCGTACATTACAAGACACAAAGGAATGAGCATTGGCCACAAAAGGCAGGAATTCTCGCCCAGGCATAATCCTACCCCAGCTAACTTTTTAGCTAATGTCCTTAGGTAATGGATATGCTTACATATGCCTCTTTGAGCATTTAATTATGTAAGCTTTAGTGCCATATTTTCTGGCCTTTTCCTAATGACCTTTATGGGATGGGAGAAGGCTTCACCCAGCTAAAATCGCAGTAAATTCAAACCTCTCCACCTCAAACCGCAAGGGTAATTCGCACCTCACACGGGACAAAAAAAAAACAGATCAAATTCGCAGTACAATCTAGTCAATATTCCAATCGCACACAGACCTGGATTATTGGCTTTTGTAGAAAGAGTGGTTGCTGAAACGATCTCCAGCTGGGCACTGGAACCATCAAGCAGATCAAATATATTCGCCAGCACACCAAAAATGTAATACAGCGTCCAAAAATGTAATACAAAAAAGTGCAACATTTCAAGGCCATGCAGGACCTCTTCATCGGACAAGTAATCCAGCTGGGAGACTGCTCCCCTCAGGGTATAAAAAGCCTACGGAACCTCAGCATGCCTTAAGCAGGCAGAAAGGTGAAGGCAAGGATGATGAGGTAGGCTCCTAAATCCCTATCGGGTTCAAAGGACCGCCTGCACTGGCTCCCGAAAAGGTCACATTGGCTCTGCCTTTATCGGGTATGTCTACTGTCTCGGGGCACAATCCCCTGCTTTCTTTGTATCGGGAGTAGCCATTCTGGTCTTTGAGATCAACTCTGGGGTTTTCAATGGGTTGAAACACCTGGGTTGCAAGCGTAGACATTCTTCTGGGAGGGATGTTGTGTTGGAGGAACATCCTCAAAATGAGGAAGAGGAGGAGGTTGTCTAGAATGAAGAAATATGGGATGTGAAAAAAAAACAAAGATCCATACTTACCTGTGTGATGCTACAGCTGTCCCACATCAACTCGAAGACAAAGAACTGAACATTTAAATGACCACTGATCTCCTAGCTCTCGGTCTGCGTGGAGCAGAAAGCAGTGACTGTCGCATCTCAACTCCAAGACCAAGAACTGAGCAATCAAACGAGCACTAATCTCTCAGCTCTCGATCTGCTCGAAACAGAAAGTGGCGACTGCTTCTCCATTTTCCTTGGTAAAAGATTTTGTGCAGGGTGTCAAACTGATTGTTTTCCACTGTACATCCCCTTTGACTCCATGGGAACCTTGTTTTGCAGACTTCATTTGAGCCTCTCCAAGAGATGTTCTAGTTGTCATTTTGACTGCCCTTAGATCTTAGGATCTTGAAGTAGGCTGTGCTCTCCTGCACGTAACCTCTCCTAGTTCTTCACCAGATAAGATGGTGTTGAAATCTCTTCTTTTTTTTTTTTTTTTTACAGAAGGTGGTTCTTCATTCCACCTGAATCAGGATTGGGGCAAAAGGATAGTAACAAAATGTCCTAAGAAGATGCTTCACTCTTTGGATGATAAAGTTTATCTGAAGTCAACCACTTCCTGTCAACAATCTGGTTCAGTTTGTTCTGCCTGAGGGGTCCTCACAAGAGAGAGACTGCCTCTTAATACACTATTTCTTGGTGTGTTTGTCAGCCCATTGGGTTTGGTGTTATTGCTGTGTTGGCCAATCCTCATATTCAGTGCTTTGAGACATCCCAAGTAGTCATTAATAGGAAGTCCTCTGTGTCTTGTGATGTACAGTTAGAAAATTGGGATTTTGGGTTTACATGTAAACTCCTTTTCTTGGAGTGCATTGCAAGATTCAGAGATCCCTACAATACGACTTGATCATGTAAGGTATTTTTTTCCCCAATAAGTCCTGTTGTATGTGAATGAGGAAAATTAATGAAAATAAAGTATGTTAGCAAAGTAATTAGGGTTGTCCAGATACTAGTATCGGCATCGGGACCGATACCAAGTATTTGCGGGAGTACTTGTACTCGCCCAAATGCTCCCGATACCTAAATAGAATACTTTTTTTGTATTTATCAACATGTTCTGTGATAATTCTTTGAGTTTTTTACTACTGCGTGACAAGCAAATAAAACATTTTTATTCATTTTTATTCTTTTATAATGTTAAGTTAGAGTTCTTCATATTTCTAAAGAAAATATCCTTAGTCTCTTAGTCTGTATTGTGGTTTGAAAACTGTCACATGACATTTAAAAAAAGTATCGGTATTCGGTATCGGCGAGTACATGAAAAAAAGTATCGGTACTTGTACTCAGTCCTAAAAAAGTGGTATCGGGACAACCCTAAAAGTAATTATTCTATTGTTTCTTAGCATAATTGGTATTCGTTACTATCTGGTTTATTCCTTTTCTTTAAATCTTGCCAAGGTGCCGAATTTTGCAATTCTGGTGCTATGAGTGCAGCAATGCGTTTTAATTGACTTGAATAGGTTTCACAGGTTGGATTATTTTCTACTGCTGCGCTCTCCCTTTTTTTTTTTTTTTTTTGGTCTGTTGCCATAGTTAAATGTATGTTCTTTATATTTTTACCTTTTATGGATTTCGCTTCCTGCTACAACTGAACTCCTGAGCCGATGTCAGGATATAGCCACTAGAGGGAGCTGACACCTTTTTGATTTGTGTAGCATACAAACCACTTGTAAGATCTACATTGGAAAGAATTCCTATGCGATTTCCTCCAGTTACCCTATTTATCGGCGTATAACGCGCACCCCAATTTTAAGAGGGAATTTTTCTTGAAACAAATAACTCTTTAATTTAAAACAAAATAACATTTTACTACATTATGGAGATTGTGCTGCTTAGTGTGGTTAAAGGAGAATTGCAATAAAGGATACATTCCCCAAAAAACGTTTCAATTGTCAGGTTAGGTGTATTTGCGGTTTCTTTTTAGTGTTTGAGTATTCTTGCAGCTTAGAAAAACATTCTGAGTGTGGATGAGTCTGTTCTCTGGATTGCACTGAAGCTGGATATTAGCGAGATCAGTAAGCTGAACATGCACTAGTAAATAAGATAATATAAATACAGATGAATGTCTAAAAGAAACCCTACCAGACCCGGGACGCCAGAGCAACACGGAAGGAAATCCCCCGCGGTGGCCATGGGGGGCATGCCATGGATGGACTATCTGCAGTGTAGTATTGTAGTGTACATGATCAGACCCATGGAAAATATACCAATAATAAATAATAAGCATAATTGCAAGGGCACTGTGGGAACAGCAGCACATTGCAGAGCAATAGGTAGTGCACTGCAAGAGAGCCCAGTATAGGTGTACTGGGCGAAGGTAAGGGCAAGTATTCCCTGGGCCCGAGACCTCTGCATTTGGGAAATGTATAATGTTCTGGGGTTTTAAGTAATTTTATGATTAATTGCAAATTCTAAATCTGGTTTAGGGGCTATTATACACTGGCTGCACACGAAAATGTTTTGTTTTTCTGTGAGACCGGTGTACATGGTGGAAGTGCTTTGGTGTGTAGTGCAAGGCACGGTTTTACCTTTTTTATTTTTTGTTCGCTTATATTGAAAATGTCACAAAATTATATTTATTTCTACGCCCCGCTTCTTGGCTCTAATGCATATAAACTGCATGCGCTCCAGTGTGAACAGGGAACAGCCAACCAACATTTTTCAAGTGCAGAAAACCGCTGATCGCCGCACAAAGTGTGAATGAACTTTAACAAAGTAACACTTTTTACTTGTTAAACTGCTGGTCTGCATACGGCCGAGGGAGATGGTCGCATTAGTTGAAGGATAAGGCTTCTTTGCTAAGGCCCAAGAAAAAAAGCAGAGTGCCTCGGATTCCTTCATCCTAAGCTTATATATTTTGTTTACCATCATATATTGTTTCCTAAATGCAGAGCTTTATCCAGGGCTAAGCGTATTGTAGGTCCATGCTGTCAAAGTATGTGCGCATTATTTCTAAGGAAATGTAATTACTAAAGTAGCAGCCTTCTGGCACATAACTGCAGTCAAGTCTTTCTGGCGTGGTAGGAGAGATTTAACAATAAATAAACATCCTTTTAAAATTCTTTGCCTAAGCAATACTTATTGATATATTCACAAGCTCCAATATTCTCCCTATCATTTACTAAAACACTGCTAGTTTTATGAAGATTGTTTTTGACACTAGTTGGTGAAAATTGTACACGAGGATAAAAGTATAAAATGTTGTGACGCTCCATATTTTCTTATCGGGTATCATTTAAGACACCCCTCCTCCCTCGCATAAATAAATGTCACTACCATTCTATGAACCATGTGCTCTAGTGCCTTTGCGGTTTAGCAAGTAGTTGTCCTTTGTCTGCAGCTTTCTAGGTGATTATTTTTCATAATGGCACCTGTAAATGTGCTAGCCTTTCATGACTCGGTAGTTTCTGCTTTCATGTGAAGGGCAATGATAATAGAAATAATCTTTTCTCTAGTTGGCCTGGCAGGCATGTGAGCACTTTCCATAACCTGAATATGTGATTTCTAAAATTGCATTAGTGGAAGTATATTTTTACTTTATCAATGCATTATTCCCGATGTTGACATTAAACTACATTTCCAGTTTAAAAGGGATGAATTAAATAGAGCAAAGCTGCGCCACTATAAGGTATACCTGAGACACTGTGACAAATGCCATGCAAAAAAAATTTACATGCAATAAAATTTCCCAGGTCTAAACTATACCAACATACTAGAACCATTACTTTAAAATGTACCTATGACACTGTTTAAATAGGCAAAAAGGTCATGCAATAAAATATTGACGGTTTAAACACAAATCCTAAAAGTCCATCAGACAGCACCGTAGTGAGCCTAGAGTGATCCCTTCATAAGCTGACAGGTATACAATTTGATCATCAATCGCACCACCGTGAGAGTGTGAGCCTTGAAGTGATCCCTTCACCAATTAAGCAGTGGAGGCTTACCAAAGGCAAGCTCTAAGGAGCGGATGGCTATAGCCCAGCCACGGCATTGATGTCTGGAGGCTCCAATGTTTGTTCTTCCGGTCGATCTCGCGGCTGTTAGAATGAGCACGACTTACAGCTCGGCCAAGGGAACAATAAAGAACATACCATAGTGTGATTCCGTAGGAGATTGTTTTAATGTAAAAACAAATGGGTACTCACATATAAACAGTAAAATTAAGCATAAAAAAGCCGGCCGGCAGACGTTGGAGCGATACCTTCCCTCTACGTGGTGACGTCACTGCGTGTCCCCCAGACGCGTTTCGTCATCAACAGACGTTCTCAATGGGATGTTGGGTGGGTATAAATGTAATGGTTAGGTTGTCTCTTATATTTTCTGAAGTCTTTGATCTATTCCCCTAGAACTGTTTAAGGTTTTAATATATTCTTTATGCATTCAAGTAAAAGTAACTATGCATTTTTATTTTGTATTATATTTTTAAAGGAACCTACACATTGTGAAGCCAATCCTGATCTCATCTTTGAAGATATGGAGGTTATGACAGATTTTGAACTACACAGGCTTTGCAATGAATTCTCAAGCCTATCCACATTTACACTTGAAAAACAGCTCATTTTAGATTCTGGGAAATTTGAGATGCTGGAGAACTTACTATCTGACCTTAAGAAGAAGGTAATTTTATTTTCCCTTTTTTTACAAGTAGGATTTTTGTACTTCCCATAGAATTATTTTCTTTTGAGTCCATTGAGAAACATTGGACATCGTTATCCTATTGGCAGCAGTAAATCCCAAAGGTTGATTGAGCATTGGCAAACAAAGCATTGAGCATTGGCATATCAGCATGCCTCAGTTTTGTAGAAAAATAGTACCATGAGCATAAACAGAGGGGTGTAGAACCTATCCCTCAGTTGTCTGCAAGAAAAGCATTTTATGATGAATACAAAAAAGCATTTATTTTTTATTAGTCCATTGGTTAACACGGTCTTTCACCTTCAGGACTTTCAAATGCAGTTTAACTGATGGGTGGGCAACAGAGCAAGGGATCTTCATCAGGCTCGAAATTATCAATATAAAAAGGTCCTGATTGGAGAAAGAACTGAACTAGGTCAGAAAGTGGTCAACCTGATCCCAGTTCCAAAAAAACCTGGGGTTCAATTTTATAAGCTGTCAAGTTAGACAATCACTCACAGAGACAATTAACCGCTTAACGACCGCCGCATGTAGATATACGTCCACAGAATGGCACGTACAGGCAGATCGACGTGTCGGCACGTCCCTGCCTTCCCGCAGGTCGGGGGTCCGATCGGGACCCCCCACGGTACATGCGGCGGTCGGTAAGCCTCTGGGAGCGATCTGGGATGAGGGGGCGGCTGTAATGTAAACACAGGCAGAGGAAGTGATGTCATTCTCCTCTCGGCGGTCTTTTCGTTCCGGCGAGAGGAGAGAAGACATCACAAAGTGAGTTGCATTAACACTACACTGACACCAGTACACATAGGTACACTTAACCCCTTCAGATCACCCCCCCAGCCCCCTGTCGCAGTGTCTTGCAGTGATCATATATTTACTGATCACTGCATTTAGTGTCAGTGTGAAAGTTAAAAGTTGCAGGGCAGTTAGTCTTAGGCCCCTTTAGGTCCAGGGTAGGCCCCTAATTAAGGTTTAACCCCTTGATCACCGCCCTAGTTAACCCTTTCACCCCCTATTGCCAGTGTCACTAAGCGATCGGTTTTCTGATCTCTGTATTAGTGTTACTGTTGCCGCTAGGTAGCTAGTTTTTTTTTTTATATATATATTGCTATTTATTTATTTTTTTACTAAAGGCATGTGGCTGAATACAGTTTATTCAATTTTTTCTTATAACAAAAAGTAGAAAATCATTTTTTTTCCCCAAAATTTAAGTCTTTTTCCGTTTAGATCGCAAAAAATAAAAATCGCAGAGGCAATCAAATGCCATCAAAAGAAAGCTCTATTTGTGGGAAGAAAAGGACGCAAATTTTGTTTCGGTACAACATTGCATGACCGCGCAGTTACCGGTTAAAGCAGCGCAGTGCCAAATTTGTAAAAACACCTTTGGGCATTTAGCAGCATATTGGGGCTTAAGTGGTTAATAGACATGTGTCACTTGAGGATGAAATAGAGTAGAATTACCTCCAAGGAGTTGAAACAGTGGTTCTTGAAAATAAAGTTGTCCCACAACAGAGTGAAGAGCTGAGACAGTCTGGGGAGAGACTGGGAATGAAGTAAAGCATTGACAAGGGTCATCCACAGACATTTGACTATTGCAACAGCTGATAGATGGGTAACTCCTAGACTAAGTGACAAGAACATTAGAGAGGATAAAGTTTGGATTCCCTTAAGGAAGAAACATTGTGGTCTAAGCTGCCTGCAGGTGATGCGAAGATTCCCGCACTGATTTCTGATGATTCAGGATCCAAACAAATTGTTGAGACATTTGAATAGTCGGTGACATTGTACAACATAGCTTACACTGATTGTTTCCTCTTCAGGAGGTTGCCAAAGTATCCCACAATGGGGATGCCATTAGCATGCACTAGGGCCAACACCCTAAGAAAGCTCAGGATGCAGAGGCAGGCCTTGAAAGTTTGTGCTTAAGGAAGAGCCAAAGAGGGAGCTAGAGGTGAATGTTCAAGATTACCAAGAATTCACCTACTTTGGAAAGTGGGAGCACACCTTTATGGTGGGGGAAAGCTTTTCTGAACGTTTAGCAGGCTTCTTACCCCAGACTTGGCGAGTGGCTAGAGAAAAAAGTTTGGGCCTAGGGAGGCCTAGACGTGCATTAGCCAGGGATAAAGTAACGAAACCAAAGACATCTTTAATTTACCTAGCAGCCGTGTGTCTTGATCATCAGCCTGCTAGTGTATTGAGGATTCCTCACAGTGAGTTGACCTTTCCCCATATTTACACCAGAGAGCAGCAGCGCATCAATACCAACAGTGGAGGAGCGTGCTATACGGCACACTCGTTTCACAGCGCGACCTGACCCTCCAGACACCTGTCATCGTCGCAGCAGGCTTGAAGGCATCCACCTGGAGGGACAGAGGTTGCAGGTTCTCTCGTCCTGCTGTGTTGCAGTCCTGATTCCACGTCCCTCATGTTGGAGGGCCCTCCCCATGTCGTTCACTATGTCCCCTGTATGATAGTCATCTCAAGGTACTCTCTTCATTGCACTCAGGCTACAGAATCATTGATTTACACTTGGAATCTTTAGCCTTTCCTTGCTCAAGGGATCGTGAGTGTCATTGCAAGTTATAATTACTGCAAACATTTTATTTACTTCCCCTATCTGTCATCCGTTTTAGGACTGGATTTATTTTATTGAAATTGTGAATAAATGAACAATTTTCTTCATTACTGCAAAGAGACTATTTGCATGATTGTGTGTGATACATGAGCACTGGATTTTAGTGTTTGGATGTTGTATATTCGGTACTTCTGGGCTAAGAATTTCATCTAGCTGCTCTGGACCTACATCCTCCTTTTTTGATTTCTATTTTCCACCCCACGATATTTTGAAAAGAAAAAAAAAATATATATATATATATATTCTACATTCTACCAGTATTGGCACTGGTGATTTTGCGTTTTCATTTAATGTAAGGGCCTACTTGATTGGATAGGTGTTGTCCTATTGTATAGTTTTGGTGAATTTAAGGAGATTGTACAATTGGATCGTATAGTGTGTGGCCACCAATATACACCTAAAATTAACTAGTTGCACTTTGGGTATCATTAATTAATGGCATGCCAAACACGTAAGCAAAACTGTTTTGTTCAGCTCAATAATGTGTGGTAAAAAAATTGAAATGCCCCATAAGCTACTTTTCTGCATTTGTCGCGTGTAGTGCAGATTATTCAAATCAATGGACAGCACTATACACCAAAAACATGCGCTCTCACACGCTGTGTTAATGGGGCCTGAAAATGAAATTGGTGTGTTTACAGCCTCCCTGAGCTGGACCTGGATCGCAAGAGCGTTTGACAGTGTATGGCTCCCTCCCATGTACTTGTATAATGATGGCCATACACTATGCAATCTGTACAATCTCTGTTCCAATTTACATAAGATTTATCATAACTATGGAATAGAATAATCCACCTGAACAATCCATTAAATTTGTATCCAATCCCTTGCACTTCATAGTTTGTACAAATTGTACAGTGTATGGCCCCCTTAAAGTGTTACTGAACCCAGGACCCTGCATTTACTATATCTGGTCTCCCACAGTACACAGAGCATATAAATTCAACAATTTTAGTAAATCAAAACTGCTAAATAACTTTTCGAATCAGGAGTTCGAGCAGTCTTGTGACCTCTATCAGTGTCTGGTTAAAGCTTGTAGAAGGACGTTTCATTCTCCTCTGACTGTCCTTTGAGACTGCAGGATCTCTGACCCTCTGTCTGGATTGGCCCTGTGCTAATAACATGCACCCTTCTAAAAAAAAAAAAAAAAAATGACTAGCATTACACACCAAACTGAGCATGTGCAGAGTGCCTCCAAGGGCTCTATTCAGGCGATGCATTGGGGACTGTGGACAGAGAAGAAGGGATCAAACAGCCTTTTTGCACAATGTGCAAGATTAACCCCTTTAGTTTCCACAGTGAGTATAGGGGGCATGTTTTGCTGCATATACACACCGATTTTACTGTTGTGGGTTTAGTAACACTTTAAAGGATGAAGTAGGAAAGTAGGTGAAAAAAAAAATAGTATAGTAATGAGGAAGGTGTTGTCCACAGTAGTAAAACACGGCTCAGAAAACATTTTATTTATTTTGAAACGAGGTGTGAAAATTAAAAGCTGCCACGGACTATGTAAGTGAGCTAAGCATATTACATAGGTTGAAAAAATAATAAAAAAAAAAAAATACAATCCTATATACATAATCCTTCACCCTTTGTGTCAAATCAGCTGCATTTGCCGACAATGGCACCATCGCAAAATCGCTGCACCGATTTTTAAAAAGTAGTTTCTGTACTACTTTTTGTGATTTAGGGCAACGATTTACGTTAACATCTGTGCAGAAACAGACATCTCTGAAATTGCGGGTAAAATCGGGACAGCAAACGGGAGTAAAAACATGTGAGTTCGGCTAAACTATCACAGCTTCACTCCCGCAGCCCAGTGTGAAACTGGGCTCATGGTTGATTTGCTTTAAAACCATGGAGAAACTTAATAATAGACATTGACATGTAACAAAAACAGCACAAAATCGACCGCAAACTCTTTATGATGATTTTCCATTTATTTCTATGCAGGGTGACAGAGTTGTACTTTTCAGCCAGTTCACTATGATGTTGGACGTATTGGAGGTCTTTCTACAGCACCACCAGCATCGTTATCTCCGACTAGATGGGAAGACTCCGATATCGGACAGGTGTGTATAAAAGCTCAACCTTTTGGGTTTACATGGAAAGTAAAACATGCAATGTAATGTGTTCATGCTAGTTTGCATATTCAAGTCTGTTTATGAATGTTTGCCTACCTGTTCTGTCTTTTTTATCCATTCTTTGTAAATGTTATCTTGTAAAGCTGGGATACTGGCTATAGTATTCCACTTCAGGAATGGACACCTTATGCACAATTCGAGGGCCATCTTCTTTGGCAGCAAAAGACACACAAAAAAAAACCCACAGCTGTAATTGTAGGTCTCATGTACACTGTACGGTTTCCTCTAAACGCCCTTGCATGTCAGCCTGTGTGTCCATGCACATATATTGGTTTAGAGGCAGAAAAAGAAACCCACTGCCAGCATCCAGAAAAAAAACGATTGATGCATGTAAATGCGCCTAGGCACATTTGAGTGTTTTAGCATTACCGTATATACTCGCGTATAAGCCGAGGCACCTAATTTTACCACAAAGAAAAATGGGAAAACGTATTGACTCAAGTATAAGCCTACGTATATATGCCCCACTTTGTGCATGTGCATGCCTCACTGTGCCCATGCCTAAACTGACGTTTAACATGGAAGTCTATGGAAGGGGTGCCGGCTTTGAAAAATCTGTGCTCTTCAGCCGTAGGTCCCCCGGACAAAAAGAGAAGAGTTGGGTTACATGTGTGCCAAGTTTGGGGGTCCAGGGGACCTACGACCGGCCAGTGTAGGGTCTCCAAAGTCCGGGAGATTAGGCGCAAAACGGTGACTCGAGTAGAAGCCGAGGGGGCATTTTCAGCAAAAAAATGTGCAGAAAAACTCGGCTTATACTCGAGTATATACAGTAAATAATTTCAATGGCCCGAAAAATTCTGGTCAGTTAAATCAACATTTGAAGCGCCAAAATGCGTTTACAGGTGGCAAGCGTTTTTTTCTTCTAAAACACTGTTGCCAGGAGGAAAGGCATTTAGGAGAGGTAAGAAAACATGTGCAAGGAGGCCTTGGGTGCATTGCCTGCCTTGCTCTTGAGATCTGCACATCCCTGTTCTGCATCCTTGTAAAGTGTCTTGTGCAACACCATTGGAAAGAAGTTGTAAGTCTGCTTGCTAAATCTTTAAACAAAATTGTATTATTCCCACAGGGGATGCTATATGTGTATATACGATCCGAATATCGTACGACAGATCAAATTTGCTTAATAGTCGCAAGTAGAAATTAAATAGGTTATTAAAGTCACAAAAATTCTTGTACGACTGAAAAAAAAATCGGAAGTGATGTCATGTGTTGTAATGTATTTGTATTGTATTTTCGGATGACAACTGTACTGACTAACCGAAAATCCTACGATCTGGTATTGTGCGAGAAAAATTTTCGTGCATGTCCGATAAAATATCGGATGAACTGTCATGATTAGCTCTCGAAAGCTCTGTACTAACGATCCGATTATCGCACGATTCTTCCTCTGACTTTTTTTGTATGATATTTGGATCGTGTGTACGGGCCATTAGGACAAGATTTGTAATAACAATGGATTACAAAGATGGAAATTTGATGGCTTAGCTTACAACATTCACATTTTTCTTTTAATTGTTGAGATGAATAGAAACAAATTTGCTTCTACATGCTCTGGTTGTCTTGGTTTAGAGTGTGCATTTCATAACGTTGTGTGTTTGTTGAAGTACCTGTCCATATTTTTATTTTATTAATTTTTTCCCTTATTTTTTTTTGTAGGATACATCTTATAGATGAATTCAATAGCGACATGGATATATTTATATTCCTTCTATCTACTAAAGCAGGTGGACTTGGGATAAATCTTACCTCAGCAAATGTTGTAATCCTCCATGATATAGACTGTAATCCTTACAATGACAAGCAAGCTGAAGATCGCTGCCATAGAGTGGGCCAAACCAAGTAAAGTTTTAATTTTGCTATAAAAAGCGTGCATCTCTAGTCAACACTTTTTTTTTTTTCTGTTCTGGTATGAATAGGCTGCCTGACGCGCTTTGCAGGCACTATTGCGCTAAAAATAGCGCCTGCTATGCTCCCTGAAAGAGACGCTCCTTTCTATCCAGTGTGAAAGCCTGAGGGCTTTCACACTGGAGAGTTGCGCTGGTGGTAAGCTAACAAAAAAGTTCTGCCAGCGGCATCTTTTGAGGTGCGGTAGGAGCGGTAAAAATACCGCTCCTATAGCACCCCTGCCCATGAAAACAATGGGGTAGCGCCTCCAACCCCCTGCAAAACGCTGCAAAGTGGCATTTTTAACCATTTTTTGGTTGCTAGCGGGGGTTAAAACCGCAACGCTAGCGGCCAAAAATCGTGGCAAACAAAACGGTAAAATGCAGCTAGAAATATCAGCGTCTTACCGCTAGCGAACCCAGTGCTTCAGTGTGAAAGTAGCTTAAGGGGCAGAATTTCATATCGACTTTTTTTTGCTGCCTGTATTCTTTGAAGAGATTTCACCCTGCTTTCCTTTCCCAGGAGAAATATGTTACTGTGAATGTCACATTCTTTACTTTCCCAGTCACAGCAGTTTACAGAACTAATGGAGAGAAGATGCATTTCCCAGACAGCAGTAAAAAGACGACTATTTCTAAACCATCCCTTCTTTATCAGCTGAAAAACAGTGTAAACCGAGCGCCATTTACTGTTTAGGCTGAAATGATGTGCAATTATTTTCTCTGCTTGACTTGAGAGGAATTAGACTCTGTTGAAAACCTAAATTTCAATCTTCGATTTGTCCTTGTAAATGAAAACCCCTTTTCACTTCTTGACACTGTTTGTTTGTTTGTTTTATTAATTTAGTTCACCACCCTTGCTTTCAAGCAGTCTTGATTGCAGCAATTCCTAATACACCCACTTTATTCTAGATGCTTAGTAATTGTAGGGCTAAAGAACAATTGCTTATTCACAGTTTAAGTAATATGTTTACACAAGCCAATTCCTAAGATATCAAAGTAGGTATGCCAATGGTTAACTCTTTGCAAGCTTTTATACCAAAGTACAAGTGCAAGGTATACAAACATCCATCATCAATGATTAGCTGTAGTAGGAAATGTGGCAAAATCCTTACATTGTCAAAAAAAAAAAAAAAAGCTATATTCGACATTGTGGTCTTCTTGTGGTTTTAATGATATCGTGCATTATACTATTGTAATATGATTTCTTAATCTGACTAAAATACACAGCCTGTGTCAAGCCAGAATGATTTCCATTTAACTTTTAGTATTTGACTATAAACGTAGGAAAAAAGTTCATAAAACTAGGGGTAATTGAACTACGTATACATTCTGTACAGGACACAGGAATTCTTATACCATTTTTATTACATGCTACCTTCAGGTGATTAGACTTGCAAAAGCTTTGCTGGGTCAGTACTTCCATAAAACTCTAAGTCCATAGGTGATAGACCCCTTCTTATGCTGGGGAAGACTGCTTGTTGCCTCATGATTCACTAGCAGTTTTTGGATCAGTTACCCCTTGTATATCTTAATATCTGTACTCTGTCCCCACAATAGTGGGGCCGGCCTGTAATTTTTTCTTTAGACACTGGATCCATTTAACTTGAGTAAACATTTCTCAAATCTGGAAACTTAAACCTGCCATTTCAACTCGGGAATGGTCATTAACCATTTTGCTGTACCATTACTCAGCAAATAACCTTTTAATTTAGCCCATCATAACACCACAATTACAGGACCTGTGCAATTAAGGGAATATCTGGCGTTTTTAATAGCCATCATAAAACATCCATAAAAATGTCCAACCCTTAAGCAAATAGCCACCCTGTGTAGATTTGGCTAAAGACTAATCGTTTTGGACTTTGAAAGCACACAGTAGATATGATAAACTAGATAAATTTATTTTATGGAAAGGTCATAAAAAAAAAAGGTTACAAAAATACAAAGTATTAGTTTTTAGCCAAATCTACACAATATTGGGACGGTGGCACATTGTATATCGGTATATCCACAGTATCACCCTGTTTGGATGTACGTTAAAAGTAGGCTTTATTTACAAATATCCACCCTGGCTAAATATTGCCATATTGTAAAAAAAAAAAAATGGCTTGTAGACAAGCAGAAAAATCATTCCTGGTTGACTATTCCTACCCATAGATTTAAAACTTAACCACTTAAGAACCCGCTCATGTACATATACGTCGGTATTTTAAAGATGGATATCTCGGTAACGGCAGCAGCTGTTGCCACAACCGAGGTATCCATTTTTAGCATGAGCGGTTCTGTAAGGCCCCTTTCACATGAGCGGACGAACGGTCCGCTAATTACAAGTCAGTTTACGGACTTGTAATGTGTCCCTATGGGAGCGGATCCGTTAGCGGATGATGCATCCGCTAACGTCCGCCTACGATCCGCGTCCGTCTGGATCCGTTTTGCGGACGGAAGAAAACCCTATTTTTCTTCCGTCCGGTGGATCGGTTCGGATGCAAACAGACAGACGGTCCGTTTCCATCCGATTCCCCATAGGGGATAGCGGAGGAGAGACAGGGCGGTCCCTGCACAGTGTGCGGGGACCGCCCTGTCCGCCGACAGCTGAGCGGGACCCCCCGCTGAGCCGACGGGCACACACGGAGCGGACCGAAAAACGGACCGCTCCGTGTGAAAGAGGCCTAAAAGATAACGGTGGTCTCCGCGGCAGGTTCGCTGCAAAATCACCGTTATTGGCGGCGGGAGAGGGTCCCCGCTCCCGTGCCCTCCGCCGCTTACCGGAGCCATCGGTAGCGGTGGAGGCGATCTGGGCCTGCTGTGTGGGGATGCGAGTGAGGGCAAGATGGCCCCCACCCGTCCCCATAGCATAGCCGGGCGGAAGTAATGTCAAAAGTCAGTTCCGCCCAATGCGTCTTAAAGACATTGTCTTTCACAATATATAAAGAAATTTGGGCCAAATGTATTGTCTTATTTTTTTAATTCAAAGAAGTTTTTTTTTCCCCAAAAAAAGTGCGCTTGTAAGACCGCTTCGCAAATACGGTGTGACAAAAAGTATTGTAATGACCGCCATTTTATTCTCTAGGGTGTCTTTTGCCTCTTGGAGGTTGTAAACTTTTGAAAAAAATAAACCCGTAAGACAGGCATAATAGCATAATGAAATACTTACCTTAAAATAAAGCCCTCCAGCGGCGCCTGCACACCGTTGAGACAGCTGATATTTCCCCTGGTCTTTCCCGCATGCGCACGAGAGCCGCTAGTCACGGCACAAAGCTCTAAAGGCACGGGCGGATGTTCCTTCAGGCTCGGTTCACACCTATGCGAATTGGATGCAGCTTACACCGCATCTAATTCACAGGACATTTTAAAATTCATTCATTTGAATGATGCTGCTTCACATGTGTGTGTTGCATTTGCACTCATTGCCCAAAAAAGTGTGCATTTTCTGGGCATTGTGGTGCGATTTGCAAGCACATTATCTTCTATGAAAATGCATCTGATTTTCAGATGCATTGCGTTGTGACCAAGAATTTTCTCTCCCTCCTCACTAAGCCCCCCCTGCTCAGCTAATCCGCAGATACAATGAAGAGGAAGCGCTGAACAGCTGCTTTTTATGTTCGCACAGAGAACAGAGCTGGAATTCACACTGGACTGGTGTGAGCCCAGCCTCCGAGTGTATGAGCCAGTTAATTTCACTGGCTGCATCTACAGTAAATATCTCCTAAATGGTGCATGTTTAGGAGATATTTACACAAACTATAGATAAGCCTTATTATATACTTACCTATAGGTAAAGTTCAGTAGCTGACTTTAGTTCTTCTATAACGGCAGGCCCACACTTTTCAAATGCAGTGCTTTTGCACCATGCAATTTCCTTGCGGCCGCAATTTTAAAAAGGTGCACAGACCTTTTTCCTGTACTTTCCACAGGTACAGCAGCCTGTTCAAACAAATGGGCAGCTTTGCGAATACAAACCGCACCAAATTGCATAGGTGAAAAACTAGCCTAATGAACCAAGCCAGAACTTAAAGTATCCCTATCTCTTTGAAGAGGGCTACTATATTGTAAATCTTAATAGTCCTGTCTGTCATGACAAGGGGTATTACAAATATTTTTTCATAGTAATAATTGCTACTGTTAAAGGTTGATGTTAAAGGGTTTGTAAATATTCGCACCTTGCATTGCCTGGCCTCCCAGCCCCCTATTTTACTTACCTGAGCCCCAAATTTCCATGGGCGCGTCTCTGCCCAGCAGTGCAGCCATTGGCTACCGCTGCTGTCCATAAAATCCAATGCGGCGGGGCTGAGTCTAGCATTCTGCATTGGACGCCGAATGCTGGACTCGAGAGCGTGCCCGCAAGGTAAACCCTCAGGAGAGCGCTTCCCAGAGGGGGTTATCTAATGCGGGGAGGAGCCATTGGGGGACCACAGAACAGGTTGATCAGGGCAACTCTGTGCAACACGAACTGCACAGTGGAGGAAAGTATGACGATCCTTTACAACCACTTTAACCATATAATGTCTGGTGGCAGAGCAACAAGTTGACTGCATAGTTAACCAAACCCAGTGTTGAACACGCTGTCTGTTGGCACCTACAGTACATTGTGGCCCCATGAGCTGGAAAGTCTTTGTGCAGTGTGAGGCTGAGGGTGCCATCTTCACTTATCGGTGACAGCGTGGTATAAGGTTGATCAACTGTTCATCGCATGTTGGTGAAAGTGGCCAAGTTCTGAAACTGTGTTTGTGAAGGGTAAAGTCTGAACCCTGGATTGGGACCAGCAAGGTGGACAGAGCTTTTAAGTCATACTAAATATTTTGCAGCTTACCAATTTTTAAATGTGATGGCTGCATTTGTTTTCATTACTTTATTTTCATCTGATGATCCAGCCAAATAAGCCTAATGTTTTTCAACAGAACAAGCACTTCTGCAATTATGCCATTAGAGTGCTGAGAGGAAACATTACAACTTACAGGGGTGTTTACATTGATTAGCTTTTATTCAAGTAAAACCTTTATCCCAAAAGGAAAAAAATGATGCTGTAACTGCAGTGTGAGCTGGAGTTTGGCTTAAATTTGTTAGTTTAGTACATCTAACGCTCCCCCCAGCCCCCTAAACTGACAATGCTGTTGTCCAAAGGTGCCACTGTGCTCCTTCATCCAGAAAGGAGGTACTCTAATATAGCAGGTATGTTACTGGCCAGATCACCCGTTAAAAACAGATGAAGTAAAATAATAAAATTAAAAAAGTAAATACAGCCATCAAGTCTAATGATTGGTAAGAGGTAATATGAAATGTTTGGGTTTAATACCCCTTTGACACTGACAGTATGCAGCCTCACTGGACTAGACTTCTTTTTTTTTTCCCCAGAGGGACTGCATATCTGCGTATCTGTCTTTATGCTGGGAGTACACCACACTATTGGTCCTCTCTCTGATTCATGTTACTACACATTCCTGCTTGCTGCTTGACAAAAAGCAGATCGTTTTCCTATACGTCCTTGTAGCTTTACGGTAAATTCTCTCCCATTTTAGAAATTACAAGAACTTTTCAAATCCTTCACAGGGACCCTTTTTCCTTTTAAGGATGCATGGTTCATCATAGCCCTAAAACATTTATTGCATTCTGCAGCAGCTAGACCTGCCACCATGTCTAGGAAATAATGGGTAATGGGTTATACTCGCTATTCATTCATCAATGTAGTTCTTTCATTGCTGAAAAATTCACTACACAGTGTGTTATTAGACCCTTAAATTGGATGTAAACCTTCACATATATCAAGTGAAGTGACCAGCCTCCGATGATACACAGGGATGAAACTAATCTCCCTACATAAATGTTACATGTATATCCGCTCAGGACTCAGCTAATCTATAGCATCCTCCCCAACACAAAACTCAGGCTGCTTTTATCATATGTGATGAGAACTTGTCAGGAGTTTTCAGGCTGATGACAGAAGTACAGAGCAGGAGACTGATAACAAAACACTGCAGATATATGTGCCCGAGTCAAATTTCATGAATCTGGTTTAAATCCACTTTCATCATACCCTGAACATTCATATCGCCTTAGGGGACCCTTTACTTCAAGGGTGTTGAGCCTAAATATTTGAATCCGATTCTGATACTTTCACTTATCCCTTGTCTCCATTGTCTGGCTCTATACAAAACTGTCTAGGCCACTTGGGTCTAATCTTGACACTTTTTTTTTACATTTTTAACCAGCACACAATTTTTGTCTGTCTGGTCATATGTTCAGGAATCTTTTTTCATTAGCACGCCCTCAAATTGCCCCTTCGTAAGAATTTCTCTAATGTTACGATGGTGGACTCTTTAACCACTTAAAGACCCCCGCACGCACATATACGGCCACAACATGGCTCGTACAGGCACAAGGGCGTAAATTTACGTCCCCGCCTGAGTGCGGTTCGGGACCCCCTCCGCGGCGTGCGGGGGTCTCCCTACCTCTGGGAGCGATCCGGGATCTGCGGGCGGATGTCCGTGTTTTCCGCCCCCCCCCCCCCCCCCCCCCCGCGATCGCTCCCAGCCAATGGGAGCGCGCTCCCAGCCTGTCACTTCCTCCTCCTGTGTTTACACAGGAAGGAGGAAATGATGTATTCTCTCATCGCAGCGCTGTTTCCCAGCGCTGCTGATGAGAGAAGACATGACAAGTAAGTGTGCACCAACACAACACTGACACACACTCACATAGGCATATTAACCCCTTGTGATCGCCACCCCCCTGTCACAGTGTTACTGAATGCAGTGATTTAATCACTGCATTTAGTGTCAGTGTGACAGGCACTGTAAAAAACAGTTAGTGTTAGGTTCAGGATAGCCCCCCCACCCCCCCCTAATAAAGTTTTAACCCCCTGATCACCGCCCTAGTTAACCCTTTCACTCCCTATTGCCAGCGTCACTAAGCGATCATTTTTCTGATCGCTGTATTAGTGCCGCTGTTCCCGCTAGGTAGCTATTTTTTTTTATTGCGATTTTTTTTTTTTTTACTAAAGACATGTGGCTAAATAAATTTTGGCCTAAATGTTTGACTAAAATTTAGTTTATTTGATTTTTTTTTAACAAAAAGTAAAAAATAGTGTTTTTTTTTCAAAAATGTTGCTCTATTTTTGTATATAGCGCAAAAAATAAAAATCGCAGAGGTGATCAAATACCACCAAAAGAAAGCTCTATTTGTGGGAAGAAAAGGACGCAAATTTTGTTTGGGAGCCACGTCGCACGACCGCGCAATTGTCTGTTAAAGCGACGCAGTGCCGAATCGCAAAAACACCTTGGGTCATTTACCAGCGTATTGGTCCGGGTCTTAAGTGGTTAAACAGCTTGTGTCCACTTTTATCCACTCGGGATCACTAGAATTGGCCTCCTTTCTTTGTGATGTTAGCTCCACTACCTAGAGTCCCATTTACTAATTACTAAAACCCATATTTCTCTTCCATTCATGGACGGACAGGGCAGCATTGACCTTGGGGTTATATATCCTTCCTTTCAAGAGACTAGGCAGAAAAAAACAGCACTTCAAGTGTTAAAATACTTTCCTCAGTACAGCACCTCCCAGGGGGCGGGTCCCCCGGGTATATCCCACACTCTGGCTCATGCAGCTCCAGTTTTTTTTCTGCCTAGCCTTAGAAGACATGGCCCTTCTGGAGCCCATGTGCTCTGGAGTTTTTTTTCCTGCATTTTTGGATCCTGGGATCTAAAATCAACTGCAGACTGGGTGACAGGCTGGATCCTCGATGCTTATAGTCCCCCCATGTTCGGCCATCGAGCGTGTGCCGGCCTTTAGCTACACACTGGGCCATCCACGACATGCCCCGTTGCTCCAGGGGTGACCGGTGAGCTATATGCTACAGGGCACACATGTGACCGGTCTCTATGGCTGTGTCAGTGTGACGGGCCGACAGCCTTGGCATATCTGCTGCGGACGTTGAGTCTGTCTGGAATGCCTCCAGCCGGTGGTCGCAGGATGGGTAAGTAGTACCCCTTGCCTTGGCAGGGTGGTTCAGCTAGTGCGTTCCTGGGGAGGTCGATTGAGGGTTCGCCTTGCTTTCCTCTCTCCCTTCCTCTCTCTCCTTCCCCGTTCTGGGTGACGGCTGTGAGGTGGGGGGTCCACCTGGGGGGCGCTCGGTTACTACCAGGGGGCTGTGCTGCTGTGAGGTGCTATTTTTTATTGTATTTTTGTTGCCGTGTGTGCTGGACTGTGTTCTGCTGTGTGTTACTGGTTTTTTTTTTAAACATGTGCATGGCTGCCATTTTACCGGGGTCGTAGTTTTATGTATCGGCGGCCATGTTCTTGTAGCCCGCATGCTGTTTTTCTGCATGTCGGCGGCCATCTGGGGAAAAGTCTTTGGCCTCTAGTGACTGAAATAACCGCGCAAACGCCCGCAGAATACTTCCTGAGGGACGGCGCAGCACAGACGCCACTCTCAGCACTACAGCCTGGTCGGGTGGTGAGTCCCCTGGGGGTCCCCTGCTATGTTTGTGGCCGGGAGGGTGACCTGTGGGTCCCTGCCTTGCACTATTAGGGCGGCATATACAGTGGGTCAGCATGGAGTCTGAACCAGAGGCTTCTACCCCATAGTGCCCCTGTTCCTGTGGCCTCCATGAATGCTGCTGTCATGGCAGTCCTTGAGGCGTTTGTTGCCAGGATTGAAGCGGCAGGCGGTCAGAAAGGGGGGTAAAAAGCGCCCCCTTCCTGCGCCTGCTTCTGGGGATGTCTCTGACACTGAATCTAGCCCTGCTACTGCATCTGGCCCTGGTTCCGTCATGTCAGATGATGCAGGCTTAGCCCACACGGACAGCGAGGATGACTCTGCTTCAGGGTCAGCGCAGGATAAGGAGTTTGTTGGAGCTCTTATCACTGCGGTGCGGGATACTCAGAAACTTGAGGATTTGGCAGAGGCATCAAATATGCCGGTCCCCTTTGGGTTCCGCAAGCCACCCCGCACCGCAAAAGTGTTAACTTGTGTTCCATATCTGGACAAACTGTTGTACAAGGAACAGGGCTGGTGCAAGGATTTTTGACACCCTAGGCAAAACCTAATTTTGCCGCCCCCCATTTTTATGTCACCTCTCCACCTATTTTCTCAGCCACCTGCGGCTCTGGAACCGGCCTGAAGACAAAGAGTGGCAATACAGCAACCCTTTGCAATACAGTGCCTACTTTACATCACAGACCTCTTTGCAACCAAGTTCCCCAATGTCATCAATTACCTCTTTCCCCCCCATTACATCAGTGTCCTCAGCCTCATTCCTTGAACCTCAGTCTCCTCCACACAGCTGCCCCCTCCCTGTATAATAGTCTCCTCCACACAGCTGCCCCCTCCCTGTATAATAGTCTCCTCCACTCAGCTGCCCCCTCCCTGTATAATAGTCTCCTCCACACAGCTGCCCCCTCCCTGTATAATAGTCTCCTCCACACAGCTGCCCCCTCCCTGTATAATAGTGTACTCCACACAGCTGCCCCCTCCCTGTATAATAGTCTCCTCCACTCAGCTGCCCCTCCCTGTATAATAGTCTCCTCCACACAGCTGCCCCCTCCCTGTATAATAGTCTCCTCCACTCAGCTGCCCCCTCCCTGTATAATAGTCTCCTCCACACAGCTGCCCCCTCCCTGTATAATAGTCTCCTCCACACAGCTGCCCCCTCCCTGTATAATAGTCTCCTCCACACAGCTGCCCCCTCCCTGTATAATAGTCTCCTCCACACAGCTGCCCCCTCCCTGTATAATAGTCTCCTCCACACAGCTGCCCCCTCCCTGTATAATAGTCTCCTCCACACAGCTGCCCCCTCCCTGTATAATAGTCTCCTCCACACAGCTGCCCCCTCCCTCTATAATAGTCTCCTCCACACAGCTGCCCCCTCCCTGTATAATAGTCTCCTCCACTCAGCTGCCCCCTCCCTGTATAATAGTCTCCTCCACACAGCTGCCCCCTCCCTGTATAATAGTCTCCTCCACTCAGCTGCCCCCTCCCTGTATAATAGTCTCCTCCACACAGCTGCCCCCTCCCTGTATAATAGTCTCCTCCACTCAGCTGCCCCCTCCCTGTATAATTGTCTCCTCCACTCAGCTGCCCCTCCCTGTATAATAGTCTCCTCCACACAGCTGCCCCCTCCCTGTATAATAGTCTCCTCCACACAGCTGCCCCCTCCCTGTATAATTGTCTCCTCCACTCAGCTGCCCCCTCCCTGTATAATAGTCTCCTCCACACAGCTGCCCCCTCCCTGTATAATAGTCTCCTCCACACAGCTGCCCCCTCCCCTCCCTGTATAATAGTCTCCTCCACACAGCTGCCCACTCCCTATATAATAGTCTCCTCCACTCAGCTGCCCCCTCCCTGTATAATAGTCTCCTCCACTCAGCTGCCCCCTCCCTGTATAATAGTCTCCTCCACTCAGCTGCCCCCCCTGTATAATAGTCTCCTCCACACAGCTGCCCCCTCCCTGTATAATAGTCTCCTCCACTCAGCTGCCCCCTCCCTGTATAATTGTCTCCTCCACACAGCTGCCCCCTCCCTGTATAATAGTCTCCTCCACACAGCTGCCCCCTCCCTGTATAATAGTCTCCTCCACTCAGCTGCCCCTCCCTGTATAATAGTCTCCTCCACACAGCTGCCCCCTCCCTGTATAATAGTCTCCTCCACTCAGCTGCCCCCTCCCTGTATAATAGTCTCCTCCACACAGCTGCCCCCTCCCTGTATAATAGTCTCCTCCACTCAGCTGCCCCCTCCCTGTATAATAGTCTCCTCCACTCAGCTGCCCCCTCCCTGTATAATAGTCTCCTCCACTCAGCTGCCCCCTCCCTGTATAATAGTCTCCTCCACTCAGCTGCCCCCTCCCTGTATAATAGTCTCCTCCACTCAGCTGCCCCCTCCCTGTATAATAGTCTCCTCCACTCAGCTGCCCCCTCCCTGTATAATAGTCTCCTCCACACAGCTGCCCCCTCCCTGTATAATAGTCTCCTCCACACAGCTGCCCCCTCCCTGTATAATAGTCTCCTCCACACAGCTGCCCCCTCCCTGTATAATAGTGTACTCCACACAGCTGCCCCCTCCCTGTATAATAGTCTCCTCCACACAGCTGCCCCCTCCCTGTATAATAGTCTCCTCCACTCAGCTGCCCCCTCCCTGTATAATAGTCTTCTCCACACAGCTGCCCCCTCCCTGTATAATAGTCTCCTCCACTCAGCTGCCCCTCCCTGTATAATAGTCTCCTCCACTCAGCTGCCCCCTCCCTGTATAATAGTCTCCTCCACACAGCTGCCCCCTCCCTGTATAATAGTCTCCTCCACACAGCTGCCCCCTCCCTGTAAAATAGTCTCCTCCACACAGCTGCCCCCTCCCTGTATAATAGTCTCCTCCACTCAGCTGCCCCCTCCCTGTATAATAGTCTCCTCCACACAGCTGCCCCTCCCTGTATAATAGTCTCCTCCACACAGCTGCCCCTTACCTCACACAGCAGGTAGAAGACAGAGCATGGCATGTCCGAGCAGAGGGCGGGAGATGTTCAACTGTCCATTTAACAGAGATGATTTGTTGCTAGGACCGCCCCTAGCAACCAATCACAGGCTTTTTAACTTAAAAAGTTTGACAAGCTCCTGCCTTCTGCTCGGACATTGTGTCTTCTCTACCTGCTGGATGAGAGCTGCAGCGGGGGAAGGAGGAATCACACAGGAGAGGAGAGAACACCCAGACAGGCTGTTCTACAGGTTCACTGTCCTCTCTGCACATGAACCCCCCCTCACCCCCCTCGCTCTCTTCAGCAGTGATACTCTGCAGTAAGCGCTGGACCTAGCAGTGCTGGGAGCGCAGTTTGCACAAAAAGCAGCACAAGTTAAACACCCCACTGCTCACTCACCGCACGCAGCCAGCATGCCGCTCCCTACTGATGTGCGCTCTAGGCCATCGCCTAACATCGCCTATTGGTAGCGCCGGCCCTGACAAGGAATGGGATCGGCCGCATAAAGGTTTTGCTGTTCCCAAGTACTTTGCGGTCCGTTACCCCTTTGTGGAGGACTTTTTTTAAAAGTGGGTTTCTCCTCCGTCAGTGGACCCCCTGTGTCCAGACTGAACAAAGCCACCACATTGTGTTTGTAGGGCTCTTGCGCCACCAAAATAAATAAAGTGAAAAAATGTAGATGCTGCTCAATCTGGATTGTGATATGTGATAAAACAATAGTGATTGATTAAAAAGGTGATAAGCGCATATACATAAACCACTGAAGATCTGTCATAAACAAAGTGCAAATTGTGTAACAAAGTGCAAATGCATATAAAATGGGGATCCAATGTATATCAAATAAATATCAAATAATTCCATCCGTGGTGTTGCAGCTGATAAATAGGTGATTTCTTGAAAAAGAGTGAGCTCACATTGCGCTTACCTTTATAAGGCAAGGAAAAAGCCTTAGAATGTGTAGCACTTTGGTAGGTCTCCAATAGATGTCCCTCTAACCTCTGTGGGATGATGTAGTGATCCTAGTTTTGGTCCAATATTCCAGAGTGTGTGGGTGGAGATTCGCCAGTGGTGCCGTTGTCTAGTGCTGCAATTTCTTCCGTGGAGAGAGCACCACTGGCGAATCTCCACCCACACCCTCTGGAATATTGGACCAAAACTAGGATCACTACATCATCCCATAGAGAGGTTAGAGGGACATCTATTGGAGACCTACCAAAGTGCTAACTGATGGAATTATTTGATATTTATTTGATATACATTGGATCCCCATTTTATATGCATTTGCACTTTGTTGCACAGTTTGCACTTTGTTTATGACAGATCTTCAGTGGTTTATGTATATGCGCTTATCACCTTTTTAATCGAAGCCACCACATTGCCTGTGGAAGGGGCTCCTGCTTTTAAGGACCCCGCAGATAGGAGAGCTGAGGCTGTGGCCCACTCTATGTTCACAGTGGTGGGGTCAGCGCGGGGACCGGTTTTGGTCGGGGCTCTGGTGTCTCAGACACATACCGAACGGGCAAAGGCCTTGCTGCAGGAGCTGGAGGCGCAGAATGCTCCTGAGTCCTGTATGGACCTGGCTGACCAGTTAGTACAAGGCCTAAAGTTTGTCTGTGAGTAGGCCCTGGATACGCTCCCCTTGCTTTCCAGGACCTCCGCCTACGCGGTGGTACTACGCCGCCTTGTGTGGCTGAAGTGTTGGTCTGAACGGCTTTTTGGGGCGTTCCTGGATGACATCATAAAGGATGCCACAGGCGGGAAGAGCACGCTGATTCCGCAACCTAGAAAGGGTAAGGAGCCTTACCGTAAGCAAGGGCCTTTCTTTACTGCCCCCAAGCGTTTTTTTCGCCTGCCAAATGTGGCGGGAAAAAGTTTTCAAGGTGCCCGCTGAAGGGCAGAAGCGCACCTGGTACCGCAAGCTCAACAAGCCTGTGGACAAGCCTGCCTCTGCATGAAGGTCTGCCCCGCCCGCATCTCGGGTGGGGGCGGCTTCGCGAATTCGGGGCTCGGAGGTCTCTTCTTTCCGACCGTTGGGTTTGCGAAGCAGTTTCCTCGGGGGACAAGATAGTTTCTTTCTGGTCTACCAAACAGATTTTTTCCCTCCAGCTTCCTGTCCAGGATCTTCTGGTCAGGCCAGTGATTGTGCCAGTTCCCTCAATGGAACGGTTTCGGGGGTTTTACTCCAATCTGTTTGTAGTCCCCCAAGAAGGAAGGGGTGCGTCCAATCCTGGACCTCAAGGCCCTCAATTGTTTTGTCAAAGTGCAAAAATTCAGAATGGAGTCGATTCGCTCGGTAGTGGCAGCGCTCCATCAGGGGGATTTGATGGCATCCTTGGACATCATGGACGCGTACCTGCATATCCTGATTTGCGCAAAACACCAGAAATTTCTGCGCTTTGCGATCGGAGAGGACCACTTTCAATTTGTGGCCCTCCCATTTTGCTTGGCCTCAGCACCACGGGCCTTCACCAACGTGCTCGCTCCGATTCTGGTCCTGCTGAGGCAGCGCGGGAACGCTATCGTTGTTTACCTGGACGACCTTTTGAGAGCTTCCTCAAGCTCAGAATTAGAAGAGGACGTGTCCATCACCTGCCAGACCCCTCGAGAATTCGGTTGGCTACTGAATGTCCAAAAGTCAATATTGGTACCATCTCAGCGGCTGGAATACCTGGGGTTAGTCCTGGGTTCCTCAAGGGCGAGAGTTCTTCTTCCAATGGAAAAACTTCAGACACTACAATCTGCGGTGCAGCGGTTGATGACCCAAAAGTGGTCATCGCTTCACTTTTGCATGAGGGTTCTGGGTCTGATGGTGGCCTCTTTCGAGGCCGTCCTGTATGCCCAATTCCACACCCGAGTGTTGCAGAAAGAGATTCTGTCACGTTGGGACAAGCTCCCTTCGTCTCTGGATTACCAGATTCGATGAGTCGACTAGTCAAGTCCTCCCTAATGTGGTGGCTGACATCTCCGGTACTTTGGACCGAGAAGTTTTTTCTGCCGTGCCATTGGACAGTGGTCACGACGGATGCCAGCCTCTCCGGCTGGGGGGGTGTCTGGGGTGCCCAGTCAGCCCAGGGGCACTGGACTCAGGAGTCGTCCCACCTTCCAATCAATGTACTGGAGCTCCGAGCGATCAAGATTTGTCTCTCCAAGTGGTCCCTGGGTCTGCAGGACCGACCGGTCAGGATCCAGTTTGACAACGCCATGGCTGTGGCGTACGTCAATCATCAGGGAGGCACACGGAGCTCGGCTGCAGCGACAGAAGTCGCGCACATCCTCCGGTGGGCCGAAAGGTACATTCCAGCTCTGTCAGCCGTGAACATTTGGAGGGGGCTGAACTGGCAAGCCGACTACCTAAGTCGCCAAACACTAGACCAAGGAGGTGTTTAAGAGTCTGTGCCGAAAATGGGGCACTCCAGACGTGGACCTTCCGGTGTCCCATCTCAATTGGAAGGTGTCACGTTTCGTGGCCAGGTCAAAGGACCCATGGGCGGATGTGTCAGATGCGTTGGTGGCGCAATGGGGTGACTATCGCCTAATCTATGCCTTCCCTCCTCTGAAGCTTCTTCCTCGCCTGCTGCACAGAGTGGAAGCCGAAGGGATACCAACAATCCTGATCGCCCTGGGTTGGCCGCGCCGTCCCTGGTACGCGGACCTGGTGCGTCTGGTGGCAGACGTCCCTTGGCGTCTACCCTTGAGAGAAGATCTTCTGTCGCAGGGTCCGTTCTTTCACCCTACTTTACAGTCGCTGGCTTTAACGGCGTGGCTGTTGAGAGCCAGGTGCTGAAGGACCGAGGCCTGTCGGGCTCGGTGATCTCTACCATGCTACGAGCACGGAAGTCTACTTCACGAAAGATTTATCATCGTACATGGAAGAGTTACATCTCTGTGTGAAGAGATGAAATGGCATCCCTGTACATACATGATGTCCCGAATTCTGCTGTTTTTACAGCGTGGAGTGGATCAGGCTCTCGCCTTAAGTACGGTTAAAAGTCAGATTTCGGCTCTAGCTGTGTACTTTTAGCGACCCTTGGTGGTGCACTCCCTGGTGCGTACATTTGTGCAGGGGGTTCGGCATGTGGCCCCTCCTGTGCGTCCTCCATGGGACTTGAATTTAGTCCTCTCTGTGATTCAAGAGGCTCCGTTTGAGGACATTCGGAAGACGGAAGACATTCGGAAGATCGCCTTGTTGACTCTGTCCCAGAAGGTGGTTTTCCTGGTGGCAATTACCTCGGTCAGACGGGTATCTGAACTGGCGGCCTTGTCTTGCAAGGCTCCCTACTTGGTCATCCATAAGGATAAGGTGGTGCTGCGGCCACAGCTGTCATTCCTTCCAAAGGTTGTTTCGGCTTTTCACATTGAGGACATTGGTTTACCTCCAGCCGAAAAACCCGAAGGAGGCCACTTTGCATTCCTTGGACCTGGTTCGGGCCCTACGGGTGTACTTGTCTGCTACGGCTCCGTTTCGGAAGTCGGACTCACTGTTCGTGTCGGTGACTGGTCCTAAAAAGGGTCTGGCGGTCTCTGCTCTTTGTTCACATTGCTTCCCTTAGGTGTTTGTTTCCCTCCATAAATGTGTTTTGTATGTGCCACAGGCACTGCCTGCCCTTTTCACCTACCAATATTCACTAGGTAGGCAAATTCCAACTTCTAGGTTGGGTGCCTCATCTTCCTTGAGGCATGCAGATTGTTTCCCCACCATACTGTGTAATCTAGTTCTCACCTTGTGTACTGATGGGGAGCCTCATCTCATAACCGTTTCCTGTTCCTCCTCATGTAATTTCTTCTGTTTGGAATTGCCAAGCACCTTGCTCTTGGTACACTGCTAGTCATGGTTTTGCCTGTTCCAAACATCTTGGCTCCTGCACACTCTGTGCTCATCCTAATCACCTACCATGATCATCTGGGGCCTCCTTCAGATAGCATCCTCCCTTTGTGTTCAAGGGTGTTACTCCCTTAAAATGAATCTGTAGGAGCCTTCTTGGACCTGTTGCCCCTTGCAGCCATAGTTATGCTTTGGCTCTCCCCGTTTTCTACTTGGGAGACAAAGTATCCTGGAAGCCAGTGCCTGTTCTTCCTGACAACGTCTGTGGGAATGTCCTTATCCTTTCCCATGTCCTGAAGGCATGTTTAATAATTTACAGTTCACCTTATTGTTGGATTCAGGACTGTCATGTGTGAAGGCCCCATCTTCCTTTGGGAATCCCCTTCTGTTTACTTACAGGACGGTCCCTCTATGGGTTCACAACCTCCTTCTTTTATCTTCATGCTTATTTTATTTTTTTCTAATGCTCCTGCCCTCAGGGAACGAGTTCTTCCTTCCCTACCGGAGTCCATTCTCCCAGATTTTTTTTTTTGGGTGTTTACAGCATCTAGTATCTGTTTGTTTGTTTTTTGTTTTGTTTTTTTAAGTTGCAGGACAGGAAATGTCTTACCTTATCCTATGTTCACATTTTAAAAGTGCATTTTCCAGGTGGTTGTATAAGCATGTGCTGTCAACTGTCTGTCTGGGTCCATTGACCTGAATTATTGCTTTGGGATGTCCCATGGTCTAAGGATCATTTCCTTGTGCTGTACAATTAAGCTAATAGGATTTTTGATGTACGTGTAAATTTTTATATCCTGAAGGTACGCGGCCCAACCCCTCTTTTCTCTTTTTTGTGATGTCCTTAGAGTCCTTTCACACGGAGCGATCCGTTTTTCGGTCCGCTCTGTGTGTGTCCGTCGGCTCAGGGGATCCCCGCTGAGCCGACGGACACACACAGAGCGGACCGAAAAACTGTATTCATCGGACCGTTTGTCTGTATTCATCCGATCCGCCAGACGGAAGAAAAATAGGGTTTTCTTCCGTCCGAAAAACCGTATCCAGACGGACGCTGATCATTGCGGACCCGCTAACGGACATGACCCCATAGGCGTCCATTACAAGTCCGTAAACGGACTTGTAAAAACGGACGAACGGAGGCGGTCATGTGAAAGGGGACTTATTGCTTGCTAATAAAAGCCTCGGAGTGAGAGGGTTATAGGGATACACAGGGGGTGGTCCCAGCAAAGTTTTTGACAGTTTCCCATCGTAGTTGCATTATCACCTATGATCCAAGAATCTATTCATGTTTTTTTCTACTGGACTCAATATATGTTTAAAGGTACAATAACATTTTTGTTTTTCTGTTCAAAACCGTAAAGTGTCTTAGACAAAAACTAGCAAGTTACTAGTAACAGTCTGCTTATTTTATCTCTTTGACTTATGTCACAGATGGCATATTGTGGTTTGAGTTCACTTGTTTGTGCAGTTAGTAATGATAAAGAAAAACTAAAGGCTCCTTTATGACACTCTTAACATATTTGTATATGGTCAGCTTTATGGTTATTAGTAAAACCTATTTAGTTGAAGACACTTGTGATTTTGTTTTAACCAAATTATAATTTTGACCACATTGTTGACACTACCTTGAGATCCAGAGTGAAAATTTATCACAGTACCACAAGTTTCCTGAAATGGAGGACTCCTAAGTGGAATGCAACTAGGCACAGAACTATGAGTATTGAGAAAATACTGAATATTGTCTGTTTCTCAAGAACATGCCCATGTTTGACCAAAAAAAAAAGTAAAATCTTTTTTTCTTCTCTGAAAGATAGAACCTCCATCCAAAATAGATCCTCTATTGTAATGCTAAGGTGTAGTAAAAACACTGGCTTTGCTTTTTTTTTTTTTTTGTATTTTCCTTATACAGAGATGTTGCATCACTTATGATAGTTACATTTGGTAGGATAATAATAATTCATGTTTGTTTTTTATTTTTTTTTGGTTCTCAGGGAAGTGAATGTTATCAAGTTAATTGGTAAAGAAACAATCGAGGAGTCCATGTTAAAAATCAGTCAACAAAAATTAAGATTGGAACAAGATATGACGACCACAGATACAGGTATGTCTGCTTGAGAAACCTAGTAAATAAGCAATCACAGTTGCCAGCACAAGAGAGAAAAATATATATGCTTGCATTATAAAGCTTGCACATTATGTTAAAACAGCCAACATTAATATTAACCACTTGCGGCCCTGCTCATTGTCAATTGACGGCAGCTTAGGGGATCTGAATTTCCAAGCTGCCGTCAATTGACGGCATCGTTTTCTCCGGCCACTGGGGGGCGCACGCGTGCACCCGGCGCGATGCCGATGCGCGTGCCTGGCGGTCGCGATGTCCACCAGGTACCCGCTGATCGGCAGATTTAGAGCAGGGACGTGGAGCTCTGTGTGTAAACACAGAGCTCCACGTCCTGTCAGTGAGAGGAGACAGATGCTGTTTCTCTTGTACATAGGGAGACGGCATCGGTCACCTCCCCCAGTCACCCCCCTCCCCCCACACAGTTAGAACACACCCAGGCAATACATTTAACCCCTTCCTCACCCCCTAGTGTTAACCCCTTCACTGCCAGTCACATTTATACACTAATTAGTGCGTTTTTATAGCACTGATCGCTGTATAAATGTGAATGGTCCCAAAAATGTGTCAAAAGTGTCCGATGTGTCCTTCGCAATATCGCAGTCCTGACAAAATTCGCAGATCGCCGTTTTACCAAAAATATGTAGAATACGTATCGGCCTAAACTGAGAAAAAAAAAATATATATTTTTTTTTAAATTGGATTTTTATTATAGCAAAAAGTAAAAAATATTCTGTGTTTTTTTTTCAAAATTGTCGCTTTTTTGTTTATAGCGCAAAAAAAAAAAAAACGCAGAGGCGATCAAATACCACCAAAAGAAAGCTCTATTTGTGGGGAAAAAAAGGACATCAATTTTGTTTGTAAGGCACGTCGCACGACCGCGCAATTTTAATTTAAAGCGACGCAGTGCTGAAAGCTCGCCTGGGCAGGAAGGGGGTATATGTACCCAGTAAGCAAGTGGTTAAACAGGATACCGTGACCATTCACTTCCCGACCTTAAAAAATGGAAGATCATTACATAGTAGGTGAGATTGTAAAAAGACACAAGTCCAACATTGATGGACATTGAACCGAATCAGACCGTTACTATGATTCAGTTCTCTTGCACTGCATTGTCCTTTTCTTATACACAGAGAGCACAGGAATTTATCCGCTCACAAGATTGTAGGCAAACTTATTTTGTTATACAAAATGTATGTAGTGTCAACAGTTTGCCCAATGCTTTACAACAACAGGAGGGCAAGGCAGTACAGTTACAAGCAAGGAGAGCTTCCTCTTTTTTGCCTGAAGTCTGTGGCCTGTAACTAGTAAGGAAAAGTCTTCACGTGTGTGTACTTTCTAGTAGTGATCAACCTTTGTTTATTTGCTGGTTGTAATAATTATGAGGAATTGGCTCAGTAGTGGGTTGTGCATGACTCCCTGGATGTGTTGCAGCACATTGAAAAATGAAAAAGTTACAGCAAGACATAGAAAAATGTAGCAGTGGCATGTGGTTGCAATCATCCCTTGAATCAATGAAATATGAAAAAACCTCAATGGGAATGGGATTTTTAAGGCAGCAAAAATATATAGGACAAACAGGTCATAAAAAGTATATAATTTATTACAACATAATAATATCAAAGGAACAATAACACAGATATCGATAAAAACTTTACAAGATACTGTCTGTCGGTGCCTGCCCTGGATCAACGAGCAAAGGGAGTGCAGCATAACATTTTCAACGCATTTTGTCTCACCTGAGTCTTTTTACTATGATACACGGAAACCCACAACTAAGGGCCCTTTCACACGGAGCGGTCCGTTTTTCGGTCCGCTCCGTGTGTCCGTCGGCTGGAATCGGACGGGGAATCGGATGGAAACGGACCGTCTGTCCGTTTGCATCCGATCCGTTCCACCGGACGGAAGAAAAATAGGACATGCTTCCGTACGAAAAAAGGAATGCTGATCTTGCGGACGTTAGCGGATGCATCATCCGCTAACGGATCCGCTCCCATAGGGGCCCATTTAACGGACTTGTAATTAGCGGACCGTTCGTCCGCTAGTCTGAAAGGGCCCTAACTGTGCCTGGCTGCTGAGCCTTGATGCTCTAAAACGGCAGCAGTTATCCATATTGGTCTTTACAGGTTGGGGACAGGGACCAGGGGGATTTAACTTCCACATTCTGACTGAAAAAGGTGCCCTTTCCACAAACGAATTCATGGGGCAACAGGCCAACTCTAGCTCTGAAGCAGCTTCTGAGTTTTCACCCACCCTTCCAAGAAACCTTCATTGTGTACCTTTTGTGTCAGTGGAGAATCTTTCTGCTGCCTTATCCACTGCACTGAAACGACTGTGGGATGACAATAAACCATCTAGGTATCATTTAGGAGCTACCTTTTGCGTTTCATCGCCCACCCTTTAGTGTTGAAATGAAAAGAGGAAGGTTACGAGGGAGAGGACACTCTGAGGAGGCTCCAGCTTCAAGTGTTTTCTCACAGCAGTGGTTTGTAAGAATCTGAAGCGGTCACTATAAAAAACCTTTAGGGCCCAAGGAAAGTGTCCAAACCAGCTAAATCTTTTCTGTTGCATCCTCATGCTGAAGAGCAATTATAAAAGGACTGCCTTTCCTCCTAGTCTTTGAACATTTTACAGCTCCAGTGGACAAATCTACCTGTGTTAGAGGTCACTACAGACAAGGAATTTAAGTTCCTCTTTAAGGTGTTCTTTTACTTGGCAACTGCATTTGCGCGATCCGCCATTGCTTCTATGGGGGTTTGTCGGTTTGGTCACAGCACATGACAAAGAAACCTGGGGCATCAAAGACCAATTTCTCAGCTAGACAGCACTTGGAGCTCTTTCTGGAAACGTTAGTTTTATGTGGATGAGCTAGTAGATTCTCTCCAACACAATCTGTCGTGGGACTTAGGTTTAAAACAAGTGCTTTGGCTAAAACTGGTTAGAAGAGCTCTTTGCAAGAAACCATTAGAATATATGCCATTTGAGGGTGAATGCTTTTTTGGCAATACCCTACATACCCTAATCCATAAGATCAGAAAAGGGCGCTCTCATCTCGAAAAAGTGTCAGAAGCCTTTGGAGGAGAAACTGTGTCTGGGACCAATAAAGGTTTCTTTCAGAACTCGGTGGCTATGCAGAAGGCTTCCTTTTCAAAAAGAAAATCTAAAACTCTGAGCCTAAGACTGTCAAAACCTTTCCAATGAATGGGCGCCCTTAAATGGGGGCCTGCGTGGCAGTCTTTGTGATCAATATGGACCCTGGATATCTCCAATGCCTGGCTTCAAATAGTTTTGGCCAGTGGCTTCAAGCTAGAGTTTGGCATCTTGCTGCCTATGTTTTATGCTACCAAATGTACTTGCTGCACTCAACAAATGTGCAGCCCTATTTACTGCACTAGAATTGCTGTGCTCTCAAGGGGTTATTCTTTCTGTTCCAAAACCAGTAAGGCTAGACATTTGCTATTCCTAACTTTTGACCTTTGTCAAATGTGCAGACCATTCAGAACCAAAAAAGCATGAACAAATTTTAGTATGTTCAGAAGTCCTTGCCTGTAATATCAAGGATTGCTTTCCAACATCAGGGGGACTTTCTGGTCTCGGTAAAATTCAGATACCTACCTCCACATCCCTATTTTTTGGCCTCCACAGCGATATGACTACTTGCTTCTGCGGGAGCATTCGGTGACATAGGGGGGTTTAGAGGTGTGTCACTGCTGGCTTGCGCGTTTCGAGGCGTCACGGGCCTCTTCATCAGAGCCCAGCAGCCCTGACGCCTCAAAACACGTAAGCCAGCAGTGACACACCTCTAACCCCCCCCCACATTCCGGAGTGGTTCGAGGGGTATTTACTTCGTTTTGTGACGAGCCTTTTATCACCATTTTCTTGTGAGTAGTTTTTAATACTATTTTTATTTAATAAATTATCAAATAGTAATACACTAGGCTGGTGCGCCTTTCTTTTTTTTTTGCCAGGATTTTCCCCATCCATGAAGGCCAGCAAGGTCACTGTTAACATTTTTTGACATCTGTGGAAATCTCTATGCAGAACACTGACTAATTGTTGAACATCCCACTCGTGCGCAGGAGTTTGCTTTTTTGTTTGTAAAGTGGAAGTTTACCCTAACACTTAAATTCTCCACTGCAATAATTAATGCAAGCTAAATTCAGCCTTATGCTTCAAAATGAAAAAAAAAATCCCGGTTTTTCTACAATTATTTTGCCGTATCTATTTCCGTCACATGACTTGAATTCTACTTCCAGTTGAGTCTAAAAACAGCCGGTGGGTTTGGTTACTGAAAGCTAATGACATCAATTTCAGGGAGGGACACTGTTCCTGTGTAGGCAGTGGGCGTATACAGGATGGGAGGAGCTGATCATAGATTCCTGCCCAGTGTTTTCTCATTATACATCCTAATTCAGGGGTAGGCAACCTGTGGCACTCCAGCTGTTGCAGAACTACAATTGAAACTGCCAACCCCATCATGACTCTGGGTGTAATTGTAACTGCCAACCTTGCAATGCCTCATGGGAAATGTGGTTCCACAACAGTTGGAGCGCCAAAAGGTTGTCTACCCCTGTCTTCATGACAAAATTAAGAAATAATGACAGAGGGAACTTGTCTGTGTAGCTGGAAGTGCTCTGGGATCACTGCTCAGTCTACAATGATCATAGTACAGGCAACCACACTAAGGCTTTCCACTATTATGACTTGTCATGCGACTTTGGACATATAACGTTGCATGACAAGTCACAGCCCATTGATTTCAGTGGCACTCGTTCCCATCTATGCAACTTTGAAAAGGTGCCTGCTCTACTTTGATGCGACCTTTGATGCAACTTTGATCCGGAGTGTGTAAAGTTAAATTGAAGCTGCACTCGGCTTCAAAGTCGCAATGGTCGAAAGTCTGTTTCCACTAGTATGACTTGTCATGCGACTTTGGACGCATAGTCACATGACAAGTCACAGCCCATTGATTTCAATGCTACCCATTCCCATCAAAAGCCTCTAAACTCGACTGCCTAGAAATTACTGTAAATGGCCATGTGTACACATACTGATAAGATGAGAGAAAAATGCCCAACTGCTCCTAAAATCTCCAATTATCAGCAGCATCGTAATTAGGCCTAAAACAGTTCTGCCTAAGTTATTCCGCATTGTCAATATCTGAACTGTAGATGAGTCAATGTCAATATGCTTCAAGTTCATGATAAATCTACACTCAACTCGTGTACTGCCAATCATTTATAGATAATGATCTTTTTGTCTTTGTTTCAGGAGACGAAGGATCCATTCCCCTAGATATGGCGACTTTACTAAAAACATCTCTTGGTCTTTAATGAAGAATCTTTTTTTTTTTTTTTTTTTCTAATTACGTTTTCGAGGCAGTGCTTTTTATACTGATGTAAAAGATTGTGAACTGTCCTTTCTTTTTTTTTTTTTTTTTTTTTTTTTTAAGTATTTCTTAAACTGAACTTACATTTATAGCAATTGGGGGTATCGAGCTGTTTGATGTACTGTTTAAATTTCACAGCAGCTAAGTAATCCACATTTTGGAAATAACATTCTGAATATGTTAAAGGGGTTGTAAAGGTACAATTTTTTTCCCCCTGAAATAGCTTCCTTTACCTTAATGCAGTCCTCCTTTACTTACCTCATCCTTCGATTTTTCTTTTAAATGTCCTTATTTCTTCCGAGAAATCCTCACTTCCTGTTCTTCTGTCTGTAACTCCACACTGTCATGCAAGGCTTTCTCCCTGGTGCAGTCCAAGTGTCGTGCTCGCCCCCTCCCTTGGACTGGAGGAGAGTCAGGACACCCACTAATGCACAGCTCCTTTCTCTATCTGCAACGTAGAGAGCGTCCTGACTCTCCTGTAGTCCAAGGGAAGGGGCCAGCACGACACTCCATACCAGGGAGAAAGGCTTGCATTACTGTGTGGAGTTAGACAGAAGAACAGGAAGTGAGGATTTCTCAGAAGAAATGACATTTTAAAAGCAAAATGGAAGGATGAGGTAAGTGGAGGAGGACTGCACTAAGGTAAAGGAAGCTATTTAGGGAAAAAAAATTGTACCTTTGCAACCCCTTTAAGTCGTGTTTGTAACTGCAAATTCACTGGTTCTTTAGATTGTCAGTATTTTTGTATGTTTTATTTGAACTCTTTAATAATGTCCTGTAGTCTATTGTATGTGTACACATTATGTATTTTTGTTAAACGTGATTTGATTGTTACATTTCAGTTAGTGTTATTTGTATTACATGCGCCAATTCCAGTGTGTTGTTTTTTTTTCTCCTTATTTTGTTTATTAAAAAATACGATTTGCAAATGGGTCAGTGTGCAAGTTTTTTTTTTTTATAATTATCTTGTATCTTGGGAACGTCCTAACAAGGCAGGACAGCATTATGCCATCTCTGGGAGCTTTCGGTCATGTTTTGGGCGTTGCACATAAAGGCTTATACCTATGGCAAGGGCATTATTTACCTCTTAATCGTAGCTAATTTTTTCCTTTAGGACTAACCCCCCCCTTAAGCAAGGCTCAATATTTCAAGTCCTGAGCTAACCAACCAGGCCTTAAGAGTTGCTCACCACCAGTTGCCCACCCAAACCCTACCCCTAATTCCGCACTTTAAACATGCCCTCATTATCGTATTTTATACTTTTATCCATCAGTCGGATCAATGAAATATAGTTGCCGATTGCTGGTATCGTTTTTTTTTTTTTTTCCCTTCTTCTATATAATAATTGCACTGAATAAGGGGAAAAAAAATAGTCAATAGCACCAATAATATTTCATTGGTTTGACTATGATAAAGTAAGGATAAAATATGATTGGCTACTATATGCACTATACACCATCATCACCTTGTTTAGTTGTGCTTTAATATAGCATTAAAATATTTACTAAAGGCAAAACTTTATTTTTTTTTTATTTTTTTTCAGTTTTGGATAAAGTGGAGAGGGATTAGAACACCTGTCAGGTTGTTATTGCTGTCTGTGCTCCTGTTATATAAATTATTTATTTGCCTTGTTTACCATTATCAGTAAAAGTAAATGAAAATCGCAAAATATGCGTTGTAATAACAGGGAAATCTTCCATTGTGATGACCTGGGGGTTCCCCAAGGAATTCCCCAAATTGGAATGAATTTTCTCTCACTTCCTGTTTGACTATGGGACATGAAGTGAAGAGAAATCTCCACAATCAGACATCGAGGAAAAAAAAAAATCTGTCGGATTATAACCCTCCCTTGCCCTATCCAAAATGAAAAAAAGTTTTGCCCATAGTTCTACTTTTAAATCAAGCATTAAAAATTTAAAACCAATGAATGATTCCATACTGCCCCCCCCTCCCCATGTCCTCCATACTGGCCTTCCTCCCCCTATGTTGCCTTCTCACCACCTGATTTAAACCCATGATTGGCGTGAAATGAACATGATTGAGACACAGTAGTACTGCAATTAGAGGTGTAAATCAGGTGTGAGGAGAGACAACACTGTGCTCGGTGATCTTTGACTTCTCCCACATTGTTGAGGTAGATCTCCACCGCTTTAAGGTTGCCTTCTCCTGCCATAAAGGAATACCCTCACCTACCCTCATACCCCCAGCTATGTGGGAAACCAGGCAAAAGGGAGCCCCTTTCACAATAGCAGGTAAATATTCAGTCTGCCAGAGGCATCCACAGTGACAATGCGTCCCTTGCAGTGGAGCGGGACCCAGTTTTAACACCAGTCCCAGCATACATTTCTAGCTTTATTTCAGGCATGCAGCAAGCCACCTAAAGCGGAATTTGCTGCATCTGTCACAATTTATTGGACAGATTGTCCTTAAGACAACATACTCTGATATGCGTGTCCTGGAGTCAGAAGTGGTCTGCTGTATTCAGACTTAAAAATATACCAAAAATATAAAGAAGACTGTACTGTGTATACAGGAAAAGGAAGCATGCTCACAGAATGGTTGCAAGTTTTCTTGCCTGTTCAATAACTTACAACCACTTTTGTACAGTTTGTACATGAGGTTTAATAAGGTGTCCTTTGCCTGGAACAATACAGTTCCATGCCTTAGTAATACTCTCAAAGTCAATATGTCTAGAAATACAAAATGTTTTCTTCTGTTTCTTTATCGTACATCACGGGACAGTTGGGCTATTATTCCTTACTGGGTTATGCTCCATCTCCAGGTAAATGGACACTGGTAGACCAAAGGTGTTTAGACAGGAAGTGATCCCCTATATAACCCCTCCCATACAGGAAGTACTTCAGTTTTTTAACCAGTATCCGCCAGGTGGAAGGGCATGTTTGATCTCTCCTGAGCTCCAGGTCTGGAGTCCCAGCACGGTTCTTAAATGATTGACCGACCTGCGTAGTGCAATCCTGGACACCACAGAGCTAAGGCATTCCTGCGGGGTGCTGTACAGATCCAAGGGTGTGGACCCTAAAACGTGAAAAAGGTACCTAGTCCTGGAAGGTCCCCCAAGTGACGGAACCTGCCGTGATGGGTAAAGATTGGGCTTTTTTCTCTGTCGTCCACAGCTCCTTAAATCTTGACAAGTGCGTTATGTTCCTGTTCACAGGAGAGGACTAGGCAGAAACATTAATAGATAATTAAATACATGTTACTTTAACAGAGTTGAACAGCCCCGCCTCCCTCCGGACATAACCCTCCTCCCTGCGGCATGCAGCCTCAGTTTTTTTTCTACCTAGCAAAGAAGGATGTATGGCTCCCTTTGGGCCCAGCGCCCTGAGGAAATGTTTTTTATTTTATTAATCTTCTAGCAACTGACAGCTGAGAGACAGGCTGGATATATAGATTCTTGTAGTCTCCTCAGTCCGGCCAGCGAGCGTGAGCACACAATTGCTAAGAGGCTGGGTCTGCCATGACATACCCTATGACTCCTGGGGTGGCCGGTGAGCTTTTGCGCCAGGGTCCACACATGACTGGGCTGTGGACTCGCATTGTCTCACTCACAGTGGACTGGGCCGACAGCTACTCCAACGCGGTTGTATAACTGTCAGGAATGCGTCAGCCAGTCCTCGCATGGACAGGTAAGTACAGTCCCTCCCGCCTCGGCTGGGTCGGGATGGCTGGGCATTCCTGGGGTGAGGGGGTCCTCCTATTCTCCTTTCCCTGCTCTGTCATGTTTCCCTCTATTGCTCTGCTGCCGCTGCCAGGGGGGGGGGGGGGGTCCTGTGGGAGGCTACTTTTCCCACCATGGGACTGTGGGGTGTCTGTGCCTGTGTATTTCTGTGGGTATGTGTTCGACTCAGAAAGGCCTCATTAGGCCTTCTCATCCACATTACATCGTTTTGCCAGCGCCATTTTTTTTGTAGTCTGCTGTTGTGAAATTCCATTGGCGGCCATTTTGTTGTGGTCGCGCTATGGTGCAGTTTACTATTGTGATCGGCCATTTTACTGTGGCCGTGCCCTGTTCTATCTGTGGCGTCCGGTGGCTATTTTGGTGGTGGTTTTAAACCTCTAGTGCTGGTTTCTATAGCGCGCAGCACAGATCTCATGATTTTACCTGACAGATTTTTTCCTCGCACACAGTGTTCTGAGGGTGGGCAGCGGCGCTGAACAGTCTGCTCCTGTGGTTGGTGAGTCCCCTGGGTAACCCCAGGTCAGCGCAGCAAAGAGGATGGGCTTTATTCAGGTCTTGAATGGGTCCAATGAGAGCTGTCTGGTTATGGGGTCAGTGTCTGGTTCTTCCCCAAACATGCCAGAGGTGGCAGCTGGTGCTCCTGCACCATATACTTGCCCCTCTTGTTCCACCTCTTCCCCCATGGGTTTTGACTCTGGTGCTCTCGTTTCTTTAGGAACCTCCCTTTGGAAACTCTCTTGACACTATTTTAGAAGATGAACTTTTTGGTGGCCATTACTTCTGTCAGAATGGTTTCTTAGTTGGCGGCCTTGTCTTGCAGGTCGCCATGCTTGATCCCCCATTAGGATAAGGCGGTGTTGCGCCCTCAACCTTTCTTTCTTCCGAAGGTGGTTTTGGCTTTTCACCTGAATGAGGACATTGTTCTTCCATCCTTATGCCCTCGGCCGGCGCATCCTAAGAGAGTTGTGCTTCATTCTTTAGACGTGGTAGGCGCTTTGCCGGTGTACCTGTCTGCTACGGCTCAGTTTTTGTAGATCTGACTCGCTGTGTGTGTAGTGGTCCACAAAAGGGCCTGGCGGTCTCGACAGCCACCACTTCTCGGTGGATCAGGCAGACCGTCGTACAGGTCTATGCTTTTCTTTATCGTACATCACGGGACACAGAGCGCATAGCCATTACACTTGGGTTATATGGGTACCTTCAGGTGATGGACACTGGTGTAATCAATTTCACAGGAAGTTTCCTCCCTATATAACCCCCTCCCACTGGGAGTGCTTCAGTTTTTTTCGCCAGTGCCTTAGGTGTTGGTCACGTCTAGCTGTCCCTCGGAGGTCTCGGGACCCAGGATAGCTAGCCGGATCCATCCGAAGTGCTTCAAAGCCAAGGTGTACGGTACCCGGGCCCTGCTGGAGTGGGGTTTTGCCTATAATGCCTCTAATGCCTCTCCTTGGAGGGCTGGATTCTGGGCTCCAGTGCCTTAGTCTCTTCCAAGAACTAAACGCTACTGATGCCAGGATGCTATATAGGTCCAGGTGTGTGGGTTCCTTAACACAGGACCCCGGTCCCTGAAGGTCCAAGACAATACCCACGGAGATGGGGGAAGATTGGGCCTCTTGCATTTTGCAATACCCTGCGGCGTAGAGCAGGTAAGAGGGAACCTGCGGGACTTGGTTCGACAGTAGGTATCCCCCTGGGGGTTCTGGGTCGGCTAATGGTATGCTTGTGCATCAGCCACTATCTCCACTATGTCTTTTGAGGCAGGATGGGATGTACTAATGTTTACCCAGATAACATGTAGGTATATGTATGCTTTTAAAGATATGTATTTGCTACTCCCCCCAGATCTGCCTGTTAGCATGATACTGCAGCCCCACGTACTATAAAGGGGGAATGGTGGTGAAACTCCTGTTTCTTAGGAAGCCTATGGGGACAGCTTCCTCTGTGTGTGCACTACATTAAGTATTGGTGCTTACCTGGTGTCTGTTGGGTTGCTAGCACGGGTCCATGCTTCTCTGCTTTCTGCTTCCTCCATGTTGGTTTCAGCGTGGGGGGGGGGCGGGCCAGCAGTGTCAGGTCTCAGTAAAAGCAAAGCATTTCCTGGCTGGTCATTCCCTCCTGAGAGCAGAGGAGAGAGAGGACACAGAGCACGCAGCTGAGCCATTCTGGCTATGCAGTGACACCTAGTGGTGGTTTGTGGATCTTCAGGTCTGGACTTAGCTCCATACTGACAAAAAAAAAAAAAGAGTTTTTTTCTTAAAGGGACTCAGCCTTAGATCCGGCAGTATCTGAGTCGGTGCAACCTTGGGCTCCGGCTAACGGGCATTGGTGTTGCAATACTCACAGGATTTCCTCGGTATTGCCGCCTTCTCGGGCGTGTGGAAATTTGAAAAAAAAATATATATATATAATTTTTTACCATAGCCTGTTCTTATTAATGATTCACTTCTAGCTACAACAGTTGGGTGTTGGCTACAGGGGTGTCTCAAGGTTGTGCAATGGCTCCCAAGGGATCAGGACCAGCTAAGGCTGCAAAGGGTGCCAAAAAACTAAAGAGGTCTCCATCGGGGTCAGAGGATTTGGGCCAGGCTCCAACGGTCCCACCCTCACCAGATAGACCACCGAGTAGCATGTTGCAGGAGCCATTGAGGGTGCTAGGGGCAGAGGCGGCCCCCAATCAACCCATTCCCGTTTACGTTACGGAAGAAATGCTAGCGACCACCCTGGGTGGGCTAGAGGAAAGGTTAACTGCTTTGATTGCCCGCTCTTTGCCAAGTGGCAAACGGGCTAGATCCCCGTCACCTAGATTGGTGTTTTCAGATGCAGAGGTCCTCTCTTCGGAGGAATTGGACCCACAGGAGGATCAAGCGGACCCGAGTCCCGACTGTTCAGACATTGAGGGTTCCACTGTATATGAATTTTTTTTCTTTTCGGCTTCTCAAGCGGAGAGCCTGTGGATCCAGTCTCTGACAGATATGCTTCGCACTGCTTTTAAACTTCCAGTGTCAGAACTATTAGCCCCTGCGGTATCCTCTTTAGGTTCTTCAAAAGCACCATTAAGTTGTGCGTCTTTTCCGATTCACCCCCTTCGGGAGAGCGTGATTTTTCAGGATTGGGCTCAACCTGATAGGATCTTTATCCCTCCTAAAAGATTATCTATTCTCTATCCTATGGAAGAGGAATTTGCAAAGAAATGGGCACTCCCTACTTTGGACGCAGCCATTTCCTGCGTGAATAAATCCCTGACCTGTCCGGTTGAAAATGTCCAGATGTTCAAAGATCCGGTCGACAAAAAATTGGAGACCCTACTGAAGGCTTCTTTTACCACAGTAGGTGCCGTGGTTCAGCCAGCAGTGGCAGCCATTGGCGTTTGTCAGGCGTTAAAGGATCAGACTAAACAGATATTAGGGACATGCCGGCTCAGCAAACTCGTGAATTGGCAGACCTACCAAGGGTTCTCTGCTTTGCAGTAGATGCTATTAAGGACTCCATTCAACAGGCGTCCCGTCTATCTCTGCTGTTGGTTCATATGCGTCGCCTTTTGTGGCTGAAGAACTGGTCAGCAGAGGCACCCTGCAAAAGGCTTTTGGCAGGATTTCCCCTTCATGGTGGGAGACTATTCGGTGAAGACCTAGATAAATATATCCAGACCATATCAAGTGGTAAAAGTTCTTTCTTGCCTGTCAAGAAAAGATCGCGTGGGCCCGCGTTTAAGCGACAGGCCTTCGCAGGCTCGGCCCCTTCAACTTCCCGTCAGTATCGACGGCCTCCCGAGCATTTAATAGCCGCCCACAAGGACAAGCCACGGCAGGCAAGAGGCCATGGTCTCGCAAGCTGGTTAAACCAGTCATCAAGTCAGATTCATGAAGGGGCGCCCCCACTCTCTTGGGTGGGGGGAAGGCTTTGGTTTTTCTCCGAAGTGTGGGAGGCCAGAATTCCCGACTCTTGGGTACTGTCCGTGGTAGCCACGGGCTGCAGGCTAGAGTTTCGGGAAGTCCCCCCTCCTCATTTTCAGGGGTCAAGTCTTCCAAGCGACCCATTAAAGAGGGCCTCTCTTGTAAAAGCATTGGATCGTCTCTTGCTCCAAGGAGTAATTGTAGAAGTACCAACCCAGGAATGGGGTCTGGGATTCTACTCCAACCTTTTCATAATCCCAAAGCCCAATGGCGACGTCAGGCCTATCTTAGACCTCAAACGCCTAAATCACTTTCTAAAGATTCAGACCTTTCGTATGGAGTCCATACGTTCGGTGGCAGCCAACCTACATCAAGACGACTTTCTAGCATCTATAGACATTAAGGATGCGTATCTGCACGTGCCGATCTACCCGGCACATCACAAGTTTCTTCGTTTTATGATAGATCACCGTCATTACCAGTTCGTAGCCCTCCCTTTCGGGTTGGCAACAGCTCCGCGGGTATTCACAAAGGTGTTAGCCCCGGTGCTAGCCGTCCTAAGGACAGAAGGCATTTTGGTCCTGGCATACCTGGACGATCTTCTGGTTATCGACAGATCAGCTTCCAGCCTCAATCATGCAGTAGTTCGCACAGTTCGGCATCTAGAGGAATTCGGGTGGATTGTGAACCAAGAAAAATCGATATTGCAACCCACAAAGCAGTTGGAATATCTAGGCCTTCGGCTAGATACAGACTGCCAGAGGATATTTTTACCTCAAGCAAAGGTCAGATCAATAACTCAAGCAGTTCAAGTGATCTTAGGCAAGAAGAGGCCGACTATTCGCCTATGTATACGACTGCTGGGGAAGATGGTGGCCGCCTTTGAGGCAGTGCCCTACGCCCAGATCCATACCAGATATCTCCAGGCAGCCATTCTCTCCGCTTGGAACAAGTCCATTCAGGCGTTAGTTCTCTCCCCAGGAGTCCGGCGCAGCCTGTTCTGGTGGCTGGTCCCTCAAAATTTGTCAAAGGGGAAATCCTTTTGCCCCATCACGTGGAAGATAGTAGCCACGGATGCCAGCCTGTCAGGTTGGGGGGCAGTTCTAGAAGGACAGACCCAGCAAGGGCAGTGGTCGGAGGCAGAAAAACTGCTTCCCATCAATATCCTAGAGATCAGAGCTGCTCGGCTGGCCCTGGTCGCCTGGACTCTCCCCTTTCAGGGTCTGCCAGTAAGGATACAGTCCGACAATGCCACTGCGGTGGCATACATAAACCACCAGGGGGGCACGAGGAGCCTAGCGGCCCAAAGGGAAGTAAACCTGATTTTCTCATGGGCCGAAGCCCATGTACCCTGCATCTCGGCGGTGTTCATCCCAGGGATAGACAATTCTCAAGCAGATTTTTTGAGTCGTCAACAGTTGCTCCCGGGGGAGTGGTCTCTTCACCCCCAGGTATTCCAAGAGATTTGCCAAAGATTCGGAGTTCCAGATGTGGACATTATGGCAACGAGATCCAACAAAAAGTTGGACAAATTCATATCCCGAGCCAGGGATCCCTCGGCCTACGGGACCGATGGGTTGGTTTGCCCCTGGCACCAGTTTTCTCTCCTGTATGCGTTCCCTCCACTGCAGATGATTCCCCGCCTTCTACGGAGGATCAGGGTGGAGCGCAGGCCTGTGATCCTGGTGGCCCCAGCCTGGCCCAGGAGGGCTTGGTACGCACTCATCGTGAGGATGTCAGTCGGGGCGCCGTGGCCGCTCCCCCTGCGCCCAGATCTGCTGTCTCAGGGCCCAATCTGCCACCCTGCTTCACAGCAGCTAAATTTGACGGCTTGGCGGCTGAATCCCTAATTCTTAAGGGCAGAGGCCTCTCAGCTCAGGTCATATCTACGTTGATTCAGGCTAGGAAACCAGTCTCTAGAAATATTTATTACAGAGTCTGGAGAACCTATGTGGAGTGGTGCGAGTCTCAAAAATGGCATCCTCCAAAAGTTTTTTTTTGACAGGATCTTGCGATTCCTCCAGGTTGGCGTTGACAAAGGGTTGGCTCTTAGTACTCTAAAGGGGCAGGTGTCGGCTTTATCGATATGGTTTCAAAGACCCTTGGCCACCCATTCGCTTATGAAAACCTTCTTGCAGGGGGTCTTGCATGTGAATCCCCCTATTAGAGCTCCCCTCTGCCCCTGGAATTTAAATCTGGTCTTGTCAGCTTTACAAAGGCAGCCGTTTGAACCTCTGACAGAAATCCCTCTTGTGCTACTAACCCGGAAGTTGGTTTTCTTGGTGGCTATGGCTTCGGCCAGAAGGGTTTCCGAGCTGGCAGCCTTGTCATGCAGGGAGCCATACCTTATTCTGCATAAGGACAGAGTGGTTCTGCGGCCTCAACCTTCTTTCCTTCCTAAGGTCATATCCAGTTTTCACTTGAATCAGGATCTAGTCCTACCATCCTTCTTTCCTACTCCCCAGTCCAGAGAGGAAAGACTGCTTCATACTTTGGACGTGGTTCGAGCCATGAGGGTCTATCTCAAGGCTACAGAGAAGATTCGGAAAACAGATGTGCTTTTTGTTCTTCCGGATGGCCCCAAGAAGGGTCAGCCGGCTGCCAAGTCTTCCTTGGCTAGGTGGATTAAGCAGCTGATTTTTCAGGCCTATGGTCTGAAGCGCGTTCCACCTCCCTTATCAGTTAAAGCCCATTCTACGAGGGCCATGAGTGCCTCCTGGGCGGCACACCATCAGATCTCTATGGCACAGGTTTGCAAGGCGGCAACCTGGTCTTCCGTACATACGTTTACTAAATTTTATAAGTTGGACGTTGCAAAGGGTACGGACGCAGCATTTGGGCAGGCGGTCCTACGGGCAGCAGTATAGAATCCTCTGGTCCGGGTCACGCCCCCCTTTCTCTGTTGGTGGAGCTACTTTACTTCCTGATAATTTTTTGTTTGGCTATTCTTGGCCTTACGGTCTCCCTCCCTTCATAGAGCATTGCTTTAGGACATCCCAAGTGTAATGGCTATGCGCTCTGTGTCCTGTGATGTACGATAAAGAAAAAAGGATTTTTAATAAACAGCTTACCTGTAAAATCCTTTTCTTGAAGTACATCACGGGACACAGAGCTCCCACCCCTCTTTTGGGGAACATTGTGTAACCTCGGAGGAATTGCTTGCTACAAAACTGAAGCACTCCCAGTGGGAGGGGGTTATATAGGGAGGAAACTTCCTGTGAAATTGATTACACCAGTGTCCATCACCTGAAGGTACCCATATAACCCAAGTGTAATGGCTATGCGCTCTGTGTCCCGTGATGTACTTCAAGAAAAGGATTTTTACAGGTAAGCTGTTTATTAAAAATCCTTTTTTTAGGGGGCGGGCACCCCCTTTCCGGTTACGGCACATTCGACCAGGGCTATTGGTGCTTCCTGGGTTTTCCGACATAAAGCGTCTATCTCACAGGTGTGCAAGGCGGCGACTTGGTCGTCCGTTCACACTTTCCTAATTTTACACGGTTAATGTGAGTGCATCTTTTGCCGCAAGGTTTTGCAGACAATTGTTTTAAGTTTGCAACTCCTCCGTTAAAGAGCTCTGCTTGTTTTGGGGTGAAGTTAAATTGTTTTTACTGATACTGTTCCCACCCCTCATTTTTTACACTGCTTGAGGACGTCCCACTTGTCAAGATTTAAGGAGCTGTGCCTGTCAATGGATAAGAGAAAATAGGATTTTTTTGTACTCACTGTAAAATCCTTTTCTCTGTCGTCCATGGACGGACACGGCACCCACCCCTCCTTTTTTTTAGCTTTGTACTGCTTGTTACGAACGGAGGCTGCATGCTGCAGGGAGGAGGGTTATGTCCAGAGGGACCGCCCCCTGGGCGGGGCTGTTCAACTCAGTTAAAGTAACATGTATTTAATTATTTATTAATGTTTCTGCCTAGTCCTCTCCTGTGAACAGGATTATAACCCACATGTCAAGATTTAAGGAGCTGTGTCCATCCATGGACGACAGAGAAAAAGATTTTACGGTGAGTACAAAAAATCAAATTTTTTTTCATTTTTATTAAAGTTTTTTACAATTATACAACAAACCAATATTACATCAAAACAACAATACAAAAATTAACTATTACAAGTATATTCTAAATCCCAATCTCATGTCTCAAATGACCTCCAAAATATCAATATGGAGAACGAAAAATATATTCACTTTTAACCCCAAAAAAAGGAAGAAAATAATTATAAAAGCCCCCACCACCATCCTAGGCCACCCCTATCAACCCCCCTGTACAGTTTAGATTGACGTATCCAGCAGGTATTTACATGTCCACTCCCACGTTAATCATTTTATAATAATCTAGGGACCAAAAGATATGGCGCGTGTCCTGGGCCTGATTACCATGTTCCCAACAGTTTAACTGGTTTATACAGTGTACCCCTATTGCGATAAACCTGTTGTTCCATCAAAATTGTATCATTTACTTGAAAGCGCTATTCCTCAGATAATGGTAAACTGGGAGACATTTTATAGCAATAAACTTGCGAGCTATAAAAAAAAAAGAATCTACCAAGTGGTATTGGTCTCCTTTTGGGAATGGTTCTTCATTAAGATAACCCAGTAAGCAAGTCTTTGGGGTATAGTTTAATATGGGTACAATTGGCTCCATTAATTGTGGTCACCACCTCTCGCCAGTATCTGGCCAGTTTGGGGCACTTCCACAACATATGGAGCAGTTCAGCCAGAGATTGCTTACACCGTGGGCAGTTCGGGGTTTCCCTCCACTTATATAGATTTACCAAAGTCCTATATGACCTATGTATAATAAACAATTGGGATAGGCATTGGGCAGAGAAGGATACAAACCGGACCCTCTTCAGAATATTTTGCCAGTTCTCCTCTGATTTAACCCCCAGATATGTCTCCCAACCCTTTCTACCTGGGCTATCTAACATATATTGATAGTTTGTCATAAGTTGGTTATATAATAATGAGACAAGGCCTTTTTTCTCTATAGCCACTGCCAATGAGGTTAAAAGTGGCATAGGTCTTTTATATTTATCCCGGTATGTTTAGACTCTGACTGGACCGCATGTCGTAGTTGTAGATATTTATAAAAATGATTACGAGGCAACTGATAAGACCCTGAAATCCTGAAAGATTTTGAGAATAAAGCTGGGCAATATATTGTAGCCCTTGAGAGCACCAAGATTTGGCTCTTGGTTTCTATGGTTGCCCTGCGCTTGGACGGGTAAGTGAAATCGTCCTTATTATTGTGGGGTGCCCCATGTGTGTAACAAACTGTTAATCTAACTAAGGCTGGACACCTGTGTAGTGGTGACCGCAGCGGGGGGTTTTGGGTAAGTAGTAACTTTCCTGTTGTCTTGGCTGCTTTCTTGTGGATGGTTCACACACGAAAATTAGTTGGCGCACGTGACCACGCTAGGGCTGGATGATTTTCCCTCCTAAAAAAAAATCAGCGTTTATTTTTTTTAAAAACTCGATTTACGATTCAAATCAAGTTTTATTTTTTTATGGACACAGCGCCGGTTCTGGGTAGCTGCAGGCAGCAGTTTTTAGCCGAAGCCGCGGACTCTCCTAAAAAATCCTGCCCGCAGCTCCTCTGGACCGGCGCGATGCTGGTAAAAAAAGAAATAAAAATATAACGATTATTTTAAAACCTAAATCGATTTGACCTTGCAACTGGGAACCTCCTGACAGGATTTTTGTTCCAAAGAGGTTTTCCCTTTTATATCCCATGGGGGAAAGTTTAAGAATTGAAGCATGCCAGACAAAGATATGGCAGTCTCTTCCTTAACCACTAGCTGACGGCCATACGACTTTGTACGTCCGCAGCGCGGCTCTAAACCTCTAACGGGCTGTGTTTTTACGGCCGCCCCTTTCCTCGTTCCCTGCGCTCCTGAGTGCGCAGCAGGGAACTGCTGTGCTGGCCGTGTCCCTTGGACACGGCAAAACACAGATCGCAGTAAATAGTCAATCACAGCGGCTATTTACAGCGCAATCTGTGCGGCCAATGAAAGATGATCTCATATGTAAACATATGAGATCATCTCTCATTGCCGGATCTCCCCTCCTCACACAGACACCGCGTGTGAGGAGGGAGAGATATCTGTAAGCAGAGCTTTTTTTCTCAAAAAATAGGTGCAGATTTCACAAACAGTAGAAGGGTCTTAAAGGGGCATTAAATACCAGAATTGCATTACATACAGTGTGCAGAGTTCAGGGGGTTACAAAGCAGTCACTTGTAAACACAGAAACCAGACTTCTGTGTTCACAAGTGATTGTGGTGAGCGGGCACCAAAGGGTCTGAGCCAAAGGTGGTGGAACTGAGTTCCACCAAGTTCCCCCAGAAAAAAAGCCCTGTCTGTAAGTAACCAGCGATAAAAAAAAACTAAGAAAAAAATCATATTTTTCCAAATTTTCAGTCTTTTTTCATTAATAGCGCAAAAAATAAAAACGCAGAGGTGATCAAATACCACCAAAAGAAAGCTCTATTTGTGGGGGAAAAAAAGGACAAAAAATCCATTTGGGTACAGTGTTGCATGACTGAGTAATTGTCATTCAAAGTGTAAGAGCGCTGAAAGCTGAAAATAGGTGATGAGGAAGGTGTTTAAGTGCCCAGTATGGAAGTGGTTAAACAGGACCTTAATTGTCCATTGGCTAATGCACAGGGCTTAAAAGACCCTGTTGACAAATTGGAGTTATTAACCAATGCCACTCTGGAAGATTTGGCTGCTCAATGACCAGGCCATTGTTTGCCATACGGCACTGCAACGCTTTAATTGACAATTGTGATATAAAGAGAGGTACTCCTAGATCTGCGCTTTGTAAGAATGGCCACATCCCTGGTATATATGAGAGATACCCCCAGAGTGGGACTTTAAAGGCCAAACACAAAGTCAGTAAAAAATGTTTATTATGGGGACCGAAAAGGTTTGGTTGGTATTTGTTTACAAATGTGCACTCGACACCTAAATGCATATAAAAGACAACATATGCATCTATTTATACATATACAATTAACATCACCAGGGGCATGTGTATACCAAATGTGACAAAAAGAGGGGGGAACAAAACACTATATATAACAAAAAATATAAAACACTCTCCAAGGAATGATGGAAATGCCCGACGGGACTAACGCCACTGGACCTCCCCTTCCTCACCACATGAACGGTCCATTTGACCAGTATAGGTCATTTACCATGGGACCTCCATAGGCACCTAAATTACACCAGCAGGCTCTGGGTTTATTCAAAACCCCCCCCTATTCCGGGATCTTTCGCCATTGGAAACTCGCAGGCCCACTTGCCTGGCAAAGGGGATCTGATTACCAGCCCAGTAACTATCTGAGGAGGTTTTTACTCTATTCTCAAGCGAATTAAAATTTATAACTACTCACTCCTACGGCCCCTGATGACGGTTTTGTTCGAAAAAATAGAAACGCGTCGGGCATTTTCATCATTCCTTGGAGAGTGTTTTATATTTTTTGTTATATATAGTGTTTTTTTCTGTTCCTCCCCTCTTTTTGTCACATTTGGTATACACATGCCCCTGGTGATGTTAATTGTATATGTATAAATAGATGCATATGTTGTCTTTTATATGCATTTAGGTGTCGAGTGCACATTTGTAAACAAATACCAACCGAACCTTTTCGGTCCCCATAATAAACATGTTTTACTGACTTTGTGTTTGGCCTTTAAAGTCCCATTCTGGGGTTATCTCTCTTTTTCTAATTGACAATTGTGCAGTCGTGCGACGCTGTACCCAAAGAAAATGTACGTTCTTTTTTTCCCCCACAAATAGAGCTTTCTTTTGGTGGTATTTGATCATCTGTATGGTTTACATTTTTTGGGCTATAAACAGTCTCAATTTTGAAAAACAAAACACTATTTTGTACTTTTTGCTATAATAAATATCCCAATTAAAAAAAAAAAAAAAAAAGTTTAGGCTCATATGTATTCTATATGTTTTTGGTAATAAAAATCGCAATAAGCATATATTGATTCGCTTGCGCAAAAGTTATAGCGTCTACAAAATAGGGGATAGATTTAGGCATTTTTATTATTATTTCTTGATCATACATCACGGGACATGGAGCCCTGCTTACTTAATGGGTTATGTAGTCACCACAGGTGATTGGACACTGGCAAACCCAATTAAAATGTAGTTCCTCCCCTATATAACACCCCCCCCCCCTAAATGCAGAGTACCTCTGGTTTTTGCTAGTGTTTAAGGTGGTTGGTCACGTTCAACATGTGCTAAGAAGAAAAATGCTATTTTGATGGTCTGGCTGCGGAGACCTAGGAGCTATAACCGGATCCATACCTTGGGCCGATATCAAAAGCCTAAGATGGGTGGTACCCAGGCCTCGTGTAATGAAGAAACCAGGTTTGCCTGTAATCTCTCTCTGCGGAGGTCTAGGCTCTGGGATCCAGACTTTGGTGTACTGATACTATTACTAATACAACTGTGGCACGAAAAGTTTCTGGCAGAGTCTTCTACAGGTCCAGGTATGAGGTTTTCTCTAATGGAACCCTTGATAAACATGAAGGTTGGCACAACTTGCCTGCTGTGATGGGTGAAACTGCTTTTAGTAGCTTTTCCTGCAGCGTGGATAGGGTAAGAAGAGGATCATTTGTTTTGTATTATCTTCTGTGAATAGGATGTCTTTCCTGGTTCTCGCCACTGGAGGAAGTAAGTGCATACCTGTTGTATTCTTACATAAAGCCATCCAGGAACAAGCTTAGTAAAGTCGGTCAAATTTAAAACACCACTCGCCTTCCGCCGCAGGCTCTGCCACAAAAACTCATACAGGGGTCCACAATGATGCCCCCAGTAATCTCTCCCCCTTTCCTTGTTCTCCTGGGCGCCGCCATGACAGTGGTGTGTGGACGCTTTTAGCTGTCTAAGTGAGACATGGATAGGGGGAGGGCTGTGGTCGCTAGTGCTGTGCACAAATGTGGAACACCTGTGTGCAGGCACCAAGAGGCTGATTTAAAATGCCCAGCATGCCAGAGCCTTCTGTAAACGGCATGGACACAGCTGTGGGCTATAAGCATCCCTGTGGATTGAACCAGGCAAACCTAAGACTCCTTCTCGGCATCAGGTTTTGCAATGAGCTAATATTTTCTGTATTGTAAGACTATAGCACAACAGTGATTGCATTTATTTTGTGGATAGCATCTTTGCTTTGCAGTAAGGACTTTGTCCTCGAGAAGAGGTTCAAGGGCTAGTAAAAGAGGCACCAGAAAATCCCTGCGTACGGCTAAGGAGTCTGAGCTTGCCTGCAGTTTACCATCCACCTCTGTTAGCCTGATAGTGAAAAATCCCTCTCTGGAGATGAGGATGAGACGATTCCTGCTGCCTCTCAGTCGCTAAAAATGCAGGTGTAATATTATGCAGAGATGGTGCGTGCCACTTACAAATTGCCTCCCTTTGAAGCTTCTAGGTCCTCTGTTTCCTCTTTGGGGTCTCGGAAATCCCTGCAGGCTACATGCTTCTTTCCAGTTTATCCCTTGCTGGATAAACTGATGTATGATGACTGGGTTCACCCAGATAAACAGTTTTCTCCTCCTAGGCAGTTTTCCCTCCTTTATCCTGTGGAGGAAGGTTTCACTAAGAAATGGGGGTACCTGCTATAGATGCTGCTATTTCTTGTGCAAAAAAAACCTGACCTGTCCTATAGACAATGTGCAGGGTTTTAAGGAACCAACTGATAAAAAGCTGGAGTCCCTATTAACCACTTAAGACCCGGACCAAAATGCAGGTGAAGGACCTGATCAGTTTTTGCGATTCGGCACTGCAATGCTTTAACTGACAATTGCGCGGCCGTGCGACGTAACTCCCAAACAAAATTGGCGTCCTTTTTTTCCCCCACACATAGAGCTTTCTTTTGGTGGTATTTGATCACTTCTGCGGTTTTTATTTTTTGCGCTATAAACAAAAATGGAGTGACAATTTTGAAAAAAATGCAATATTTTTTGCTATAATAAATATCCTCCAAAAATATATAAAAAAAAGTGTTTTTCCTCAGTTTAGGGTGATACGTATTGTTCTACCTATTTTTGGTAAAAAAAAAAAACGCAATAAGCATTTATCGATTGGTTTGCGCAAAATTTATAACGTTTACAAAATGGGGGTTTGTTTTATTGCATTTTCATAAATTTTTTATTTATTTTTTACTACTAATGGCGGCGATCAGCGATTTTTTTTTCGTGACTGCCACATTATGGCGGACACATCGGACAATTTTGACACATTTTTGGGACCATTGTCATTTTCACAGCAAAAAATGCTATAAAAATGCATTGTTTACTGTGAAAATGACAATTGCAGTTTAGGAGTTAACCACTAGGGGGCGCTGAAGTGTTTAAGTGTGACCTTATTTTCCAGGCAGTGTCGATGGCCTACCCAGTCTAACACTAGAGGAAAGACCCAGAGCCAAGGGCAGAAAAGGACTTGGGTTTCAAAGTCTAAGCAGACCCCCAAAACTTCCCTATGAAGGCATGCCCCCGCTCGGCCAAGTGGGGGGAAGACTGCTGCAATTTGCAAACGCCTGGCGGAACGAAGTTCAGGACAAGTGGGTCATCGCCACAGTGTCCTCAGGCTCCCCGTTTTCTGAGGTCAAAAGTTGCCAAAGATCCAGAAAAAAAGAAGGCCTTTACTGTTGGCTTTGGAACATCTGCTGTGCCAATGGGTAATCTTAGAATTAGCCCCAGAGGATCAGGGATGAAGATTCTATTCAAACCTTTTCACGGTTCCAAAACCAAACGGGCATGTCAGACCTATCCTAGATCTGAAAAGCCTGAATCAGTTCCTGAACATTCGCTCCTTCCGCATGGAGTCTGTCCATTCAGTTGTTTCCACCCTTCAGGGAGGAGAATTCCTGATCAATAGACATCAGAGATGCAAATCTACATGTGCCAATATTCCCTGCTCACCAAAGATTTCTAAGGTTTGCAGTGGATCAGCGCCACTTTCAGTTTGTGGCCCGTCCTTTTGGGCTGACTACAGCACCTCGAGTGTTCACAAAAATACTGGCCCCGCCCTAGCAAGGCTAAGGGCACGAGGCATAGCAGTAACAGTCTAGCTGGACCATATGTTGATCATAGATCAGTCTGCTGCACGCTTGGTCCACAATGCGCACAGCACAGTGGAATATTTAGAGTACCTAGGCTGGGTCCTCAATCTGGAAAAATCCTCCTTGCAGCCTCAAAGAAGGCTGGAATATTTGGGCATGATTATAGACACATCCCAAAGCAAGGTATTACTTCCCAAGCCAAAGGCAAAAGCCATAGGAGACTTGGTCCGAGTGATGAAGGCTGTCCCTTAAGCCCAGTTTCACGCAAGGCCGTTACAGGGCAGAATTCTGTCAGCTTGGAACAAAGATGTTCAGGCCCTGGATCTTCCTATGATCTTATCTCCAAAGGTTCGCCAGAGCCTCAATTGGTGGTTGCTCCCCCAAAATCTGTCTTAAAGGGGTGGTTCACCTAAAAATAAACTTTTAACATTGTCATTAATGTCATAAATGCAATTATAATCGTCCGTACATACCGATTCCTTATATGCCTTCTCATCGCCGCTTCCGGGTATGTTCGTCGAGGCTGGGCGTGCCTAATTGATTGACAGGCATCCGACCGACGCATACAGCGCGTCACGAGAAGTCGAAAGACGGCGCGGCTTTATACAGTGTTCGTCTTCTTTCGGCATTTCCTGATGCGCTGTATGTGTCAGTAGGATGCCTGTCAATCAATTAGGCACGCCCATCCCCGACCATCATACCCGAAAGCGGCGATGAGAAGGCATATAGAAATCGGTATGTACGGATGTATTTTTTTTAAAAAAAAGGCCGATTCTAATTGCATTTATGACATTAATGACAATGTTAAAAGTTTATTTTTAGGTAAACCACCCCTTTAAGGAAAATCCTTCACTCCGTCTGACCACAGACGCCAGCCTCCTTAGCTGGGGGACAGTTCTAGAAGAAGCATCTGTGCAGGGGAAGTGGTCCGGGATCGAAAAGCTCCTACCCATCAACATTCTGGAGATTCGGGCAATTCAGTTCAGTTTTGGGCTCTAGTTCTCAAAAAGGGGAGCTGGAGAAAGTGCAGAGAAGGGCAACCAAACTGATAAGAGGCATGCAGGAGCTCAGCTATGAGGAAAGATTAGAGGAAAGCCCTGTACACATGATCAGTCAAAACAATGAGAACGCTTTGATGGATTTTTCCATCAGTTAACCGATGAAGCTGACTGATGGTCAGTCATGCCTACACACCATCGGTTAAAAAACCGATCATGTCAGAACGCGGTGACGTAAAACACGACGTGCTGAGAAAAGATTAAGTTCAATGCTTCCAAGCATGCCTCGACTTGATTCTGAAAATGCGTGGATTTTTAACCGATGGACGTGCCTACAGACGATCGGTTTTGAATTTTTAATTGAAGTTTGAATTTTTTTAACCGATGGATAAATAACCGATGGGGCCCACACACAATCGGTTTGGTCTGATGAAAACGGTCCATCAGACCATTGTCATTGGTTTGACCGACCGTGTGTACGCGGCAGAACTGAATTTATTCACTATTGAGAAGAGGAAAATAAGGGGGCTTTGATCCACATGTACAAATATATAAGGGGTCCATATAGTGAACTTGGTGGTGTTATTCACTTTACGGTCAACACTGAGGACAAAGGGGGCACTCTTTACGTCTAGAGGAAAAGAGATTTCAAATACGGAAAGGTTTCTTCACAGTAAGAGCTGTGAAAATGTGGAACAGACTCCCTCCAGAGTAGGGTTGCCACCTTTTCTTCAAGCCAAACCCGAACACTTTAGCGGCAGTATTTTTTTTGGGGGAGGGTATACGATATACGATTGTAAAAGACGTATGACACTTTTGGTGGCCTGAAAGAGAGTAATAATGTGGCGCATAGTTCCCCGCAGAAAACAGTGCGCGTGGCTGAATTGTGAGTGTTCTGGATGTAATGCAGGGGTCAGATATGTCCTGTGGAGAGAGCTATTGCTAGCAGGGGGTGGGGAGAGTTAGATATGTGCTGGGGAGCAGTGCTGGCTGGTGCTCAACATTTTTGGGCAATAAAACTGAAAAATTCAGAAAAAAAAAACATAAATTGCAGCCTCACTGTGCCATCAGTTGCAGCCACTTTGTTCCATAAGATGTAGCCACTGTGCCCCATGAAATGCAGCCCCTGTGCCCATCATATGCAGCTACTGTGCCCATCATATTTAGCCTGTGTCCATCATATGCAGCCTGTGCCCATCATATGCAGCCTGTGTTAATATGTGCTGGGGGTGGTCTGTGAGAGAAGAGGGCCAGTGCAAGGGTGAGGGGTAGAAGGGGTAGGATATGTGCTGGGGTGCTTTGGGAGGGGGGAGAGATAGCGCTTGAAACGACCTGTGCCCATCTTATGCAGCATGTGTCCATCATATACAGCTTGTGCCCATCTTATGCAGCATGTGCCCATTATTTACAGCCTGTGTCCATCATTTGCAGCTACTGTGCCCATCATATTTAGCCTGTGTCCATCATATGCAGCCTGTGCCCATCATATGCAGCCTGTTCCCATCTTATGCAGCATGCGCCCATCATATACAGCCTGTGCCCATCTTATGCAGCCTGTGCCCATCTTATGCAGCCTGTGCCCATCTTATGCAGCCTGTGCCCATCATATGCAGCCTGTGCCCATCTTATGCAGCCTGTGCCCATCATATGCAGCCTGTGCCCATCTTATGCAGCCTGTGCCCATCATATGCAGCCTGTGTCCATCATATGCAGCCTGTTCCCACCTTATGCAGCCTGTGCCCATCTTATGCAGCCTGTGCCCACCTTATGCAGCCTGTGCCCATCTTATGCAGCCTGTGCCCATCTTATGCAGCCTGTGCCCACCTTATGCAGCCTGTGCCCACCTTATGCAGCCTGTGCCCACCTTATGCAGCCTGTGTCCATCTTATGCAGCCTGTGCCCATCTTATGCAGCCTGTTCCCATCTTATGCAGCCTGTTCCCATCTTATGCAGCCTGTTCCCATCATATACAGCCTGTGTCCATCATATACAGCCTGTGCCCATCATATGCAGCATGTGCCCATCATATGCAGCCTGTGCCCATCATATGCAGCCTGTGCCCATCATATGCAGCCTGTGCCCATCATATGCAGCCTGTGCCCATCATATGCAGCCTGTGTCCATCATATGCAGCCTGTGTCCATCATATGCAGCCTGTGTCCATCATATGCAGCCTGTGTCCATCATATGCAGCCTGTGCCCATCATATGCAGCCTGTGCCCATCATATGCAGCCTGTGCCCATCATATGCAGCCTGTGTCCATCATATGCAGCCTGTGTCCATCATATGCAGCCTGTGTCCATCATATGCAGCCTGTGTCCATCATATGCAGCCTGTGTCCATCATATGCAGCCTGTGTCCATCATATGCAGCCTGTGTCCATCATATGCAGCCTGTGTCCATCATATGCAGCCTGTGTCCATCATATGCAGCCTGTGTCCATCATATGCAGCCTGTGTCCATCATATGCAGCCTGTGTCCATCATATGCAGCCTGTGTCCATCATATGCAGCCTGTGTCCATCATATGCAGCCTGTGTCCATCATATGCAGCCTGTGTCCATCATATGCAGCCTGTGTCCATCATATGCAGCCTGTGTCCATCATATGCAGCCTGTGTCCATCATATGCAGCCTGTGCCCATCCATCATATGCAGCCTGTGCCCATCCATCAGCCTATGCAGCCTGTGTCCATCATGCAGCCTGTGCCCATCTTATGCAGCCTGTGTCCATCATATGCAGCCTGTGTCCATCATATGCAGCAGCTGTGTCCATCCCATCATATGCAGCCTGTGCCCATCATATGCAGCCTGTGCCCATCATATGCAGCCTGTGCCCATCATATGCAGCCTGTGCCCATCATATGCAGCCTGTGCCCATCATATGCAGCCTGTGCCCATCATATGCAGCCTGTGCCCATCATATGCAGCCTGTGCCCATCATATGCAGCCTGTGCCCATCATATGCAGCCTGTGCCCATATGCAGCCTGTGCAGCCTGTGCCATCATATGCAGCCTGTGCCATGCAGCCTGTGTCCATCATATGCAGCCTGTGCCCATCAGCCTATGCAGCCTGTGCCCATCAGCCTATGCAGCCTGTGCCCATCAGCCTGTGTCCATGCAGCCTGTGCCCATCATATGCAGCCTGTGCCCATCATATGCAGCCTGTGCCCATCATATGCAGCCTGTGCCCATCATATGCAGCCTGTGCCCATCCATGCAGCAGCCTGTGCCCATCATATGCAGCCTGTGCCCATCATATGCAGCCTGTGCCCATCTTATGCAGCCTGTGCCCATCTTATGCAGCCTGTGCCCATCTTATGCAGCCTGTGCCCATCTTATGCAGCCTGTGCCCATCTTATGCAGCCTGTGCCCATCTTATGCAGCCTGTGCCCATCTTATGCAGCCTGTGTCCATCATATACAGCCTGTGTCCATCTTATGCAGCCTGTGCCCATCTTATGCAGCCAGTGCCCATCTTATGCAGCCTGTGCCCATCTTATGCAGCCTGTGCCCATCTTATGCAGCCTGTGCCCATCTTATGCAGCCTGTGCCCATCTTATGCAGCCTGTGCCCATCATATACAGCATGTGTCCATCATATGTAGCCTGTGCCTATCTTATGCAGTGCCGTGAGGTACAGTGCAAGGGTGAGGGGTAGAAGGGGTAGGATATGTGCTGGGGTGGGGGGGGGTAGAAGGGGTAGGATATGTGCTGGGGTGCTTTGGGAAGGGGGAGAGAGAGCGCTTGACACAGTTGTCAGATTTAAAATCTAATCCACACCTCTAGCATTGTCTTCTCCCTGCCAAAGCCCCCCGTACATATCCTCCTAATCTCTCTATCACTACACATATTTCTACTTTGTCCTCCTTTCCAGCCGCTCTTTCACCTTCCCCTGTCCCTCTACACAGCATAGATAACTTTTTACAGAACTGACCTGAGATCAGCGGCATCCCTGCTCCCCCCTGCTCCTCGTATGTATACAGAGCAGAGAAGGAGGAGGAGGAGGGGAGGAGCTGTGATTAGCTGACAAGCTGCTCTGCTAAACAAGGCTGTCACCAGGGAGAGGGGAGACATTGGATCTTACTCCCGGTGCTCGCAGTCCATGTGAATGATGTGTCCGGGTCTGGAGCAAATGAAAACCCGTACACATCATTCAAAAACCGGACTGTCCGGGAGAAAAACATACAGGTGGCAACCCTACTCCAGAGGTGGTTCTGGCCAGCTCAGTAGATTGCTTTAAGAAAGGCCTGGATACTTTCCTAAATGTACATAATATAACTGAGTACTAAGATTTGTAGTTTAAGTTGATCCAGGGTAAATTCGGTTGCCTCTCGGGGATCAGGAAGGAATGTTTTCCCCTGCTGTAGCAAATTGGATCATGCGCTGCTGTTTTTTTTGTTGCCTTCCTCTGGATCAACTGTGTGTATGGAGTTGGGTGTATGGGATTATACTACGTTTTTTATTTTGTTTGTTTATTTTTTTGTGGTTGAACTGGGTGGACTAGTGTCTTTTTTCAACCTGACTAACTATAAAAATTCATCGAGCCCTCATAGTTTGGTCTTACAGACTGCAGGGTTGGCCTGTTGGGATTCAGTCTGACAATGCTACAGCCGTGGCCTATATCAATCACCAAGGAGGCATCAGACGTCTGGATGCTCAAAAAGAGGTGAATCACATCCTGGCCTGGGCAGAAAGGCATATTCCTCGCCTATCTGCGGTCTTCATTCCAGGGGTAGAAAATTGTCATGCAGGTGGTCTCTACACCCCAACATGTTTCAAATAATATGTCAGAAATGGGGTACCACAGATGTGGACTTGTTGGCTTCCAGGTTCAACACAAAACTGGACAGCTTTGTTTCAAAAACAAGAGATCCCTGTGCCCAAGGGTCATTGTTCCCTGATTTATGCGTTCCCTCCAGTTCCACTTCTACCACTACCACTTCTACTACTACTTCAAAGAGTCAAGAGGGAAGGAAAATCTTTGATTTTGGTCGCCTCTGCTTGGCCCAGGAGACCCTGGAATGCAGAAATCGTAAGGATGACAGTAGGAAGACCCTGGGGTCTCCCACTGCGCTCAGACCTACTGTCACAGGGTCCAATATTCCATCCTGCCTTACAGTCTAAATTTGACAGTTTGGCTGTTGAGACCCACATTCTGAGGAAACGTGGGCTCTCAGGGCCAGTCCTACCCACCCTGTTTAATGCTAGAAATCTGGCCTCCAGGCTCATCTATTACAGAATCTGGAAGGCATATGTTTCCTGGTGTGAACCCAGAAAGTGGCATCCTAGGAAGTTTGCCATTAATAGGATTCTTGCCTTTTTTCAGTTGAGCTTAAATATAAAGTTGTCTTTGAGCACTATCAAGGGCCTAATCTCAGCCTTGTCAGTATTTTTTCAAAAACCGATTGCCTCTCATTCCCTAGTCAGGGCCTTTGTTAAGGGAGCACTGTGTTTGAATCCGCCGGTTAAGTCTCCCGTGTCCATGGGATTTGAATTTGGTATTATCTGTTTTACAGAAACTACCTTTTGAACCTTTACATCAGGTTTCTCTAAGTCTGTTGACACAGAAATTGTTTTTTCTTGCAACCATATCCTCAGCAAAGAGGGTATCGGAGATGACGGCTCTTTCATGTAAAGAACTGTCCTGGCCCAACTTTCTTACCTAAGGTGGTTTCAGGATTCCATCTGAATCAAGATATAGTCCTACCGTCTTTTTTCCAGATCCGCAGTCTGCGGAGGAAGAGAGTCTACACTAGATGTAAGAGCAGTAATAGTTTATCTGCAAGCTAGGGCTCAGATAAGGAAGACTGATTGTCTGTTTATTCTGCCACAAGGCCCAAGAAAGGGCCAGGCAGCATCAAAATCCACTCTTGCAAGATGGATTCGACAAGTCATTATTCAGGCCTATGATTTAAAGAAGATCCCTCCTTTTCAGGTGAAAGCATCTTCGACTAGAGCAGTTGGTGCTTCATGGACAGTGCATCACCAGGCCTCAATGGCTCAGATCTGTAAGGCTGCTACGAGGATGCCGCTTTCGGGCGTAGTGTGCTGCAGGCAGCAGTATAGATCCCCTGGCCCGATGGCGGTCTTATTCTGATGTGTTTCTCCCTCCCCTCAATTTTAGCATTGCTATGGGACATCCCATTAAGGCTCTGTGTCCCGTGATGTATGATCAAGAAAATAGGAGTTTTTAATACAGCTTACCTGTAAAATCCTTTTCTTGGGAATACATCACGGGACACAGAGCTCCCACCCCTCTTCGGAGTTTAACATGGAACACTTATTGCTTTGCTACAAAACTGAGGTAATCTCCATTTGGGAGGGGTTATATAGGAGAGGAACTCTATTTTAATTGGGTTTGGAAGTGTCCAATCACCTGTGGTACATAACCCATTAAGTAATTAAGGCTCTGTGTCCCGTGATGTATTCCCAGGAAAAAGATTTTACAGGCAAGTTGTATTAAAAAATCCTATATTTAATTTTTTTACTAGTAATGACAATATGGCGGACAGATCGAACACTTTTGACACATTCTTTGGGACCATTGACAATTATACAGCGATCTGTGCTATAAAAATGCACTGATTACACTGTAAATGTTACTAGCAGGGAAGGGGTTAACTGAGTTTGTGTTCTAACTGTGGGGGGGGGAGGGGACTGACTATAGGAGATGGCAGATCGTGGTTCCTAGCTAGTAGGGACTCATGATCTGCCTCTCCTCACTGAACTGGGATGTATGTTTACACACACACACACGCATGTCCCTGTTCTACCTCGTGCCCACAATCGGCACCCCCGCAGTGCAGAGGGTGCGCACTACTGCTATCCCGTTTGAAGGAGCCGATGTACAGCTACGACGGCTCGCAGGATTGTGCCCACCTGCAGCAGTATAATTAAAGCGGCCGGTCAATACATTTTTTTCTTGGCTTTGACTAGTTTAGATATATTGCCAGCTGTCATAGCCATTGGAGACTGCCAGTCCTTAACCCTTTCACTACCAGGTCAGTACGTACAGAAAAGTGCCCACAGGTGGCCAGGTCAGTACGCCGTATATGGACCTAATTTCTCCCTCTCCTATAAGCTTATGGTAATTTCAATGTCCCCCCTCCACCCGATCCCACAACTCCTAAAGCACCTCAAAGAAGCTGCTTGCAGGGCTTTTTTTGATGTCCCGCGAGCACAGTGCCACAGTATGAAAGCACTGGGATTGCAGATGTGAGGCTTTTTTTCAGGCGCCCCCAAAAGAAAAATGAAATGACTGTAAAAAGTAAATTAAAAAAAAAAGAAGACCCCCCCCTAGGGCTGCCTGCACTCACCCCTCCACAGTGACGGTAAACTTACCCTCCACAGATACCTCAGCTTCTCCTCCCAGCCAACCTGATCCATCCTGCTTGGCCTGGCAGAGAAACCGGAAGACGATAGCAAATATTCGCTATTGTCACAACTCACAAGTGGTTGGGTTCGGGGAGCAAAGCTATGCGCCCGAGCCCAACCTTTTTCAAGCAAATTGGTGCCCCAGGCTCTAATCATGTGGCTTGAAAAAAAACTCATATAAACGTATGAGTCCGTCACCCTGAAGGGGAGCCGCGCTCCTAATGAACTGGCTGCTCCTGGTAAGACCCCTTTCACATGGAGCGGACTCTGAAAAAGCAGATCCGCCTGCTCAGCGGAGGGAGGATCTGTCTGCTGATCAGGCAGATGACAGGTCTGTGTCCTCTCCACTGATGCAGCGCTGCCACGGCCACAGCTCGCTATTCTCTTTGGGACGGTCGGGAGGAATCGGAACACCTTTCTGTTTCCATCGGATGCCATCCGATCTGATCTGCTAGATGGATGGGGAATGGTATCCCCATCCGTCTGTTTTTAGCAGACTGGATCAGATGCAGGTGCGTGTGAACGGACATATGTCCATTTACATCAGTCTCTCCATAGAGAGCAATGGGTGGTCCGATTGGGCCCGCCTAAAAAATGGACAGGCAGACCCGATCAGTGTGCGTGTGTGAAAGGGGCCTAAGGCCTTGTTCACACAGGGCATACAAAGCATACTTTAACAGGGATGCACAGGTTTTCCATGCATCTCTGTGCAGGCAGTCCCATTGATGTCATTTGGGATGTAGCAAATGCATCAACAGACATTGCTCTCAATTTTACATGCATGTCCCTGAGCTCACACTGTCTGCGTTCAGGGTCATGTACCCACACGGATGTCAGATGGGAACAGCAGCTATGCCTGTGCAGCCGTTGCATCCCAATTGACATAAATTAGACTGCTTGTACAGAGATGCATGGAACACCTGTGCATCCCTGTACTGGTAAACATGACCCTCCATGGGTGTACACTTTAGTATGCCACATGTGAACGAGGATGATTTTAGTGTATTTTTTATGAAAATAGTGATATGAACATTTGCGCAATTATTGCGGGGCATCAAACAAGGGATCCCCTGGCAATCGGAGCAGATGCTCTAGTAGTTCCATGCTACTAGGTCTACCTGGTTTATGCTTTCCCCTGATCCCTCTCCTTCCAAATTTGTTGCACAGGATTCGGAGAGAGGGGGTTCCAGTCATCCTGGTGGCACCAGCCTTGCCCAGAAGGCCCTGGTTCCCAGAGATTGTGAGATTGGCAATAGACGGGCCTTGGATGCTTTCGCGCCGCCCCGATCTACTGTCTCAAGGTCCTGTATTCCACCCAATTTACAGGGTGTTAAAGGATCGTGGCATCTCGGGACTGGTGGTGTCTAGTGAATGGCAAAAAAACGGTCACTAGGAAGATCTATTATAAGATCTGGAAAGCCTATATTGCATGGTGTGAAGCCAGAAAATGGCATCCTCGGAAATACGTGATTGCGAGAATTCTCTCTTTTCTACAGTGGGCTGTGGAAATCAGATTGGCTTTGAATACAATAAAGGGTCAGATTTTGGCCTTGTCAGTATTCTTCCAAAGGCCCTTAGCCTCCCATTCACTGATCCAAACTTTTATGCAGGGGGTAACTTGTTTATGTCCCCCCATTAGGTCACCTATGTGAACTTAGGCTTAAATTCTACTGCCTTACTGCTTTCTTCATTCAAATCAACCAAAACTGTTGAAGGAAAGTCAGATTTACAGAATGCCTTGAACCACCTCTTGTCCCGAGAGTCATCATACCTGGTTGCCACAGGGCAGGTTCAAGGGATTCTATTTAAAACTGTTCACAGTACAAAAACTTAACTAGGGCATTCATCCTATCCTGGACTTAAAATCCTTCAATAAATTACAAAATGTTGCATGGAATTTGCAAGGCCAATAATTGCCCCACTGAGATGGGAACATACGACATCCATGGATATCCAAGATGCCTATCTGCATGGTCCCATTTACCTACCTGAGAATCAATTTATTTGCTTTGCCGTAGCATACAACCACTTTCTCTCAAGCGTCTTCCAGGACAGCCCATGAGACCTAGGGCTCCTCCTACCAGGACGAGCCCTAGGTCTCATTGGCTGTCCTGGAAGACTCTCAGAAGAGTTACCGGTAAGCCTAACTCATCTTTTAATTTTGTTGAACTGCCCTATGTTATTCTCCAAGGGTGTTCACAAAGGTCTTAGTACCCTTGCTTGCTCTTCTCAGAACACAGGGAATCCAGCTGACAGGATGGCTAGACAACTTTCTCCTGAAGTATTCATCTCCCTTCCAACGTTCAGTAAATGTCCAAAAGACAATTCAGCCTCATTTGCCACATAGTTGGTCAATTAAGCAGTGCATTGAAGTTGGCTTGTAAGTTGGAGACATCTTGTAAGGATGTTATTCCACTGCATAGCTTGATGTCATCTGCAAACACTAAAATGGTACTTTTAATCCAAGACCCTATATCATTTATTAATATATTAAAAAGTAAGGGTCCTAACACTGAACCGTGGGGTACACCACTGATAACCTTAGACCAGGGGTCCTCAAACTACGGCCCACAGGCCACATGCGGCCCGCTGAGGTCATTTATTCGGCCCGCCGGGTGTTTTTGCTGCCGCTGCCTGTCCATTACTTTTTTTTCCCAACATAAGAGATGGACGGTCCGGCACCCGCACTTTCATTGGTGGGAGAGGGGGCGGCGGCCGCCGATTGACTGGCCGGCTGAAGTGCTGGATCATGGGAATTGTAGTACCTTGGGAACTTGATGTTCCCGGGCGGCCCGCGATTGCTGTCGGCAAAGACAGAACAGGGAGAAGCCTTTGTAAACAAGGCATTCCCCTATTCTGCCTAGTGACACTGTCACTGATGGCTGTTTCCCGTGATCGGGAACGGTCATCAGTGACATGTCACCTGTTGCCACGCCCCTTAATAGTAAGAATCACTCCCTAGTACTTAACCCCTGCAGCGCCACCTAGTGGTTAATCCCTTCACTGCAATTTTTACAGTAACAGTGCATTTTTATAGCACTGATTGCTGTAAAAATGACAATGGTCCCAAAAATGTATCAAAAGTGTCGGATGTGTCCGCCATAAGGTCGCAGTCACAATAAAATGTGCTGATCGACGCCATTACTAGTAAGAAAAATTATTAATAAAAATGCCATAAAACTACCCCCTATTTTGTAGCTGCTATAACTTTTGCACAAACCAATCCATAAACGCTTATTGCAATTTTTTTTTTACCAAAAATATGTAGAGGAATACTTATCAGCCTAAACTGAGGAAACAAATAATTTTTTTGGGTTATTATAGCAAATAAAGTAAAAAATATATATTTTTTTTTAAATTGTCGCTTTTTGTTTATAGCATAAAAACCGCAGAGGTGATCAAATACCACCAAAAGAAAACTCTATTTGTGGGAAAAAAAGGACGTCAATTGTGTTCGGGAGCCATGTTGCACGACCGCGCAAATTGTCAGTTAAAGTGACGCAGTGCCAAATCGCAAAAAAGTGGCCTGGTCATTGACCAGCAAAATGGTCTGGGGTTGAAGTGGTTAAAAGTTCAAGGAACATGGCCAAAAAAGGAAATCAAACTCCGCCATCAACATCTTTGAGCTGAGAGCAATTATTTATCCCTTCAACTACCAGTGGGGAATGAGTAGGGGTGCAACGGATCACTGTTGATCCATGATCCGAACGGGTCACCCCCTTCGGATCGGCACGCTATGCGATCCGCGGACTACCGCCACGGCCATAGCATTAGGAAAGGCCGCGGCCATCTTGGTACACCTGGCGGCAACCCCTCCTCTCTGTTTACACCAACAGAGGAGGAGGAGCCCACGCTCAAGGGACACACACGCCGCTATCTGATCTGGGGTCTGCACAGGGGGGCTCACTGTGTGCCTGTACTATGGAGGGGGGGTAAGTCACTGTCTGCCTGTACTACGGGGGGAGGGGGTCACTGTCTGCCTGCACTACTGGGGGGGAGGGGGTCACTGTCTGCCTGCACTACTGGGGGGTCACTGTCTGCCTGCACTACTGGGGGGTCACTGTGTGCCTGTACTACTTGGGGGGGGGGCGGTCACTGTGTGCCTGTACTACTGGGGGGGGGAGGGGGGGGTCACTGTCTTTTTTTTTTTTTTTTCGCTGATCCGAAAAATGATCCGATCCGTGACTGCCGATCCGAGGAACGATCCGAACCGTGAGTTTTTTGATCCGTTGCACCTCTAGGAATGGGGAGCCTGGCTGACTTAAAATAAGCAAACCAGATTATATTGTGGCCAGGAACTCATTGTCCATTGGTTTCTATGGTTGCAATCCTATCAGTGGACAACTGGCAGGCAGATTATCTCAACCACCACCACTTGGACCAAAGGGAATGGTCTCTGATCAATCTAAACTGCTCTGATCCTTCCTAGCATCCCTAGGGAAAGAAAAGGAAAATTGCACATTTTCTTTCACTATTACATTTGTTTTTGTATGAAAGCACAGGACACCATTGGATTTTTATTTATTTTTTTCATTTATGTTTTCATTGACGCTATGGGGTTGATTGACTAAAACTTGAGGGTCCAAAATTTGGTGCAGCTGTACATGGTGCTGAATCAGCATCTAACTTCAGCTTGATCAATAAGCCTTGATAAAAAAACTAAAATAAAATAGAAGCTGATTGGTTTCTGTGCAGAGCTGCACCAGATTTTGCACTCTCCAGTTTTAGTAAATCAAACCTATCTTATTAATATCACCTTACATATTTGTGAGATATACAATACACTGTTCCATATACGTTACTATAGACCTCATTTACCTTATAATGCATCTAATGGGGTCAATTCACAAAGAGAAACGTTATTGGTTTTCTTCAGTTGTTAAATTAGCACTCCTTATTTAACGCTAGCAAACATGGTATTTACGAAAGCTATAATCGTTATTCAACATAGTCGTTATGGTTTTCAACTGACTCTTTATCCAATCGTTATGCTAACTACTCAAGAGTTATTTTAACGTCCCAAATCGTAATAATAACGTCTAAGATCGTTAAATAATGCTGGAGTGATGCATTCTGGGAGCAGAAGGGGAGGAGAACAGCTGCATGTGGAAAAGAGCAGATGCAGAGAAAGAGAGAGAGACACAAGCAAGACACACGTGGAGATTAAGCATGTGATGTGCAAAACTTCTAGTGTGTGCTTTTCTAAAGCCATGTGTATTTCCTCATACAGAGAATAAATCATGGGAGATGATAATCGGAATTTAGCTATCACCTGGGTTTCAGAAAAGTCATCCAAAATAGTATGTGAACGGAATACACGTTTATAAATCTGAACAACATTCTAACGTGTTCTTCTTCGCCTCTGGATAATTTTAAGTTCAAAAAGAGCATGGTTCTATCTTACCCAACACTACTAAAAACGTCACTACACTACAAAAATCGCCAAAAGCTTCCTCAACATAATATCGCCTGGGAAATGTCATAACGCCACCCTGAGGGATGTGTTAATTTAACGATCGATAACTGTCAAAAAAATCTTTGTGAATTGCACTTCTGTACATATTTAACGATTTGACTCTTTAAAATAACGATTGAATCTTTAAATAAGGATCCACACCTTAAAATATTGGTTCCGTGTAGTGAAACGTTATTTGATGATTTTTCAAAGCGTTAAGTGAATTGAACTAGCTTCAATAACGTGCAAAATCGTTACAGTAGGCAACCCATTATTAAGTCATGTGTCTAGTGACGCAACACGTGGGGGAGGAGCCAAGTGATGGGATCGATGGATGTATATCTGTATGAGGAGATCATCACACTGAGCGGCAGTAGAAGCTTTTTCTTATCCGTGGTTTCGTGAGTGCATATACAGACAGTGTAGTTCCTGTCAACCCTCCTTGTCATACAATATTGCACCATGAGTTTTGTCTTTTCTCCCCTTTATTCCTTTATGAGCTGTGCCGTTTTTGGAGATTATAAACGTCTGCATGAGACAGCCATAGGAAGCGCGGAGGATCCTTCAGCACCATATATGATCTCCCATTTCAAGTCAATACTGTGAACTGGTTCTGCTTTTCTTTTTTTTTAATTCTTTATTTTATAACGTTTTTCCACTCTTAATTCCTCTTTTTACAAAAACGTAAATAACTACAATTTAACACTTTTCTTTAGACATTTTCTCGTTAGTCATTGTGCCTCTTAGGGAGATTCCAAAATTCTGCCATCATATCTACTGTATGTAGCTATAACATAATACTCTTCCTGTTCCCCAAATCTACCCTTCCTTCTAAATCCCTATTCCCCCCCCCCGTTTTCCCCCCCAAAAAAAAAACTCTCCCGGCGTCGCCCCCTCCCACCCCCTCCTCCCCCTCCTCCTTCAGAGGTCCCGCTCTCTGAATCTTATATAGGGGGTCCACACCTGACTATACTTCCCCTCTTGTTCTCTTATTCCCATCGTCAGATTCTCCATCTGCTGAATTTCTGTTACTCTGCCCAGCCATTGCTGTCTAGTCGGCGCAGACGTACTTTTCCACAAAATTGGAATGCATGCCCTTGCTGCTGTCAACAAATGTCTAAGCAGAGAATTTTTAAACTTTGCCATGGAAATTGGGAAGTCCAAAAGTAAATAGGTAGCTGGATTGTCTCCCAGATCTACCTCTGTGATTTTTTTTACCGTATCGGTGACCATTTTCCAAAAATCTCTCAACTTTGGACACTCCCAGAATACATGTAACATGGTACCCTCCCCTTCTCCACACCGCCAGCACCGGTCTGATAATTCAGGCAATATCCTTTTTAATGCGACAGGGGTTTTATACCATCTAGTCAGGATCTTATAACCACCCTCTTGATATCTGGTAGCGAGAGAAGCTTTGTGTGTAAAGTTGAAGATTTTTATTCTCTGCGTCTCTGAAAATGTAGTCCCTTTTTCCCAAGCTTAAATAAATGGTAATTCTTTTGGGGCTATTGACTCTTCTAAAAGAGTATACATTAAAGACAGACCATGTCTCAGTGAGTCACCCTTCAAGCATAGTTCTTCATATATTGAGAGGTCTCTGGTTGCTTTACCTAGTGGATTCATTGCTCTAATAGCAGCTTTTAATTGATTTAATCTCATTGAGTCTATTTCCCTATTGAATACCTCTTCCCTTTCTCCCCCACTGCTCGTTTGATTCTCATCTTCAAAATGTGTTAGCCTGCTCATTCCCGAACGTCTAAGATTGTTAAAATGTAGGTCTGTGAGGCCTAATTGGAATCTAGGGTTTCCCAGCACCGGGAGTAGTGGGCTTGGGTGTTCCGAGATTTTAGTTTTCTTAAATATTTTTTTTTATGACTCGTAGTGTGGCTCCTATAGTAGGGTGTTTTTTCACTTCTTGTGGTATATCTACCTCTTGGATCCATGCCATTCCCTCTATATGAATCCATGGTTTTGCCTTCTGTTGGGTACACCACTCTACCACCCTTGCCATATGGGAGGCATCGTGGTATCCCATTGGATCTGGGAGTCCCACCCCTCCTCTTTCCTTTGGCAACGTCCGAATCTCTCGCCGTATTGTAGGTGCTTTCCCTGCCCAGATGAACTTAGCGAATCTAGTTCTTAAATCTCTCAGGAACCCTGAGGGAATCTTTACAGGTAAGGTCTGAAGTATGTATAGTAATCTTGGCAATCACATTCATTTTTATAATGTTAATTCTTCCGAACCATGTAAAGATTTCCTTATCCCATCGTTGAAAATCTGCCTTGATCTGCCTTACCAGGGGTACGAAGTTCAACTCGTAGATTCTTTTTAGATTTTTCGGTATCTTTGTTCCCAAGTAAAGTATATGGGAGTCTGTCCACCTAAAGGGGAAATTTGCCGCTAATTGCTGCTGCTTCTGTCTATTCCCTTCTATTTCCATCGCTTCCGATTTACTATAGTTCACCTTAAAATTGGAAAGCTCTCCATATTCCTTTATCTCCTTCAATAGGGATGGTAGGGATAGTTCTGGAGTCGTTAACGAGAATAGCAAGTCATCTGCAAATGCTGCGACTTTATACTCTGCTCCTTTAACCAAGAGTCCTCTTATATCTCTATTTGCCCGGATAGTTCTCAAAAAAGGTTCTAAAATGAGAACAAAGATAATCGGGGAAAGTGGGCATCCTTGTCTTGTTCCATTTCTTATTATGAAGGGATCAGACATTACATCGTTCACCTTTACCCTTGCCGTCGGGCATGAGTAGAGGCCTGCAATCCAATTTTGCATTCCTCTACCCAGCCCTATGTGTTGTAGTGTAGCTTTTAAGAATCCCCAATCCACCCTATCAAAAGCTTTTTCAGCATCGGTTGATATTAATACTAAAGGGTTTTGATAGAGTTGGGACATGTAGATGGTACTTGTTTTCCCTCCCTTCTCTTCCGAGGGTAAAGCCGACCTGGTCTGGATGTATAAGGGGGGGTAAGTGAGTCACTAATTTATTGGCAATTATTTTTGAAAAAATCTTTAGGTCTATGTTCAATAAGGATATTGGACGATAACTGGGGCATAATGTCGGGTCCTTCCCCTCCTTAGGAATTACGGCTATGTGTGCCCCAAGTGTTTCCCCACGCATCGGCCGCCCTTCTTTTAATGAATTAAAGGCCCCCAAGAATTTAGGTGCCAGTTTTTCGTAAAAGGTTTTGTAGTATGTTAATGTATATCCATCTGGACCCGGGGATTTGCCTGGTTTCATTTCTTTAATTGCTTCTAGAAGTTCCTCTGAAGTTATCACCCCCTCCATACTGGCTATAGTTTCTTCTGGAATTTTAGGCATGCCTGATTCATTTAAATATTCCTTTACTCTATTCTCTCTAAACTGGTTCTTCACTGATGTGGATTTGCTCTCCAATTGGTACAGTCCACCATAATATTCTCTAAAGGCTTTTGCTATTAGTTGCGATGAGTTAACCAATTTATCTCCTTGTATTTTTATTTTTTGATATGGTTTTTAGCTCTTGTTTCTCTCAATGCCTTCACCAACATCCTGCTTGGTTTGTTCCCAAATTCATAATATGCCCTCCGGCATCTACTTAGTTTAGCCTTCGCCTTATCCATGAGTATCAGATTTAGTTTATCTCGAAGGATCGTTAATCTCTCTTCAGTGTATATTTTTTTGCGACCTCTTATGTTCATTTTCTAATATTCGGATCTCCCCAAGCAGGCGGTCTACCTCAGCATTGAGAGATCTCTTTCTATGAGCTCCTAGTGAGATGAGGATTCCTCTCAGATAGCACTTGTGCGCCTCCCAGTTACATAGCGGTGATGTGTCTTCGTCTTTATTCAGTGTGAAAAACATTTCTATTTCTTGCTTTATCTTATCCTCATACTCTGGGTCTTTAATTAATGTTTCATTGAGCCTCCAGTTCCATTCCCTAGGACCTGCTATCCCCCACTCAATAACACAACTGACTGGGGCATGGTCTGATATTGAGAATGAGCCCATTGAGGTTTCTCTTAAATTCAGCAGTATATCTTGATCCAGAAATATGTAGTCAATCCTCGTGTATGTTTTGTGTTTTGGTGAGTAAAAGCTGTAATCTCTCTCATGTGTATGTAACGTCCTCCAGGTGTCTATTAACTGTAAGTTTTGTAGTGTTTCCCTTGCTTTTCTTAGTTTTATGTTGGATATATTATAAGATCCCTTGGGTAAGTCAAGACTAGGGTCTAGGACCATATTCATATCCCCCCCAAAATCAAGACCCCCTCTCTACTCTGAATCACCATCTCCGCAAATTTTTCCAGAGCAGAGACCGGGTCTTCATTCGGGAGGTAGATGTTTACTAGAGTAACCTTTTGCTCGTTTAATGTCCCCTTTACCATAAGAAATCGTCCTTCCTCGTCGGTTTCTACTTTTGATTCCTTCCATGTTATATTTTTGGCCAGCAAAATTACCACTCCATTAGCTTTTGAGGTCTATGATGCCCCCATATACACTACTGGAAATTTTTGACTCTTCATCTTTGGGATCTTATCTTTCCTAAAGTGTGTTTCTTGCAAAAAAACTATTTGTGATTTTAGTCTCCCTAGTTCCATTATTATTTTTGATCTTTTTTCTGGGATGTTTAACCCTTTTACATTATAATTAGTAATGTTTAATCTATCCATCCTGCCTCTTCCTCTACACTCCCCTCGTATTCTCTCCTATAGCTTCCGGTATACGTACCAGCCTCAAGAGAGCAGGAAACGGGAAGGAGGGGGACTGAGGAGTGTGCCGAGAGAGAAAAAGCAAAAGGAGAAAAAAAAAAAAAGCACCCCCCCCCATAGCTCGGATTCTAGTCCTCTGTTCAAGTATCCGAGTATTCCTTGCCTCCCACCTCCGTGGTGGCCCTTCGCCTAGGGCCGTCCCTCGGTTAGTGTGAGGAAAAAAAAAAAAAAAAGATACCCCACCCCCTGAGCGTCTCCGACTTTCCTCCACCAGGAGAAGAAGCACTCTATGGGGGAAACGTATAAAAGCATTGCGGAGAGTCACATCTTTTTCCCGGTTCTGCTTTTCAAAGGGTGTTTTTTATGTTTTGTTTTGAATTATTTCTCACTGGCACTGATTGTTTGGCACCTTATCTGTGTGTATACCTGGTATAGGTTATTTACACATATGCTGTACACTGTTAGCAACACAAAGTTAATATTAGCCCATTATATATTACTTATTCAATACACAGTACATTCAGAACACTTTTAGACAAATTGGACACCGAAGTTGCAAGTTTTATTTAGACCAAGCAGAATCTTTTAATTCTTAATAACCGCAACATAACAGACAATTTAGAATTGTGACTCTGGCCGTTTCTTTATCCACACCGCAATCTCTGGGATTTCTTGTACTCTCTTTCTTAGAGCCAGTAAACGAGGATAGGCTTTTGAAAACCCAGGTTGCTGGTACTCAAACATGTCCACACAGTTATCCCAGAAAAAGTCAGCCCATGTTACCTGTAGGTAGTAGAAAGTATTCAGATTTAGTAAAATTTACTCTAATACATAAAGGATAAGAACATGGAAAAAAATGCATAGGGTAGTGTCAGATTGGAGTTAGTTTATTACCACTAGTACAATCTCAGACTTGTGCCATCACAAGTTCATCTAAAGAGTGTACTTCTGTTAAAGCAAATTGCTGGAGATGCTTCCATGTCTTTCCTGTTTATTGTTTTCTGTTGTGTGCTATAGCAAAACAAGTCACTTGTATTCCGTTAAAGAGAAGTATAGTTTAACCCCTTCCATACAGGGCATTTTCACCCCCTTCCTGCCCAGACCAATTTTTAGTTTTCAGCGCTGTTGCACTTTGAATGACAATTGCGCGGTCGTGCAACACTGTACCCAAATTAAATTGTTATGTTTTTTTCCCCACACAAATAGAGCTTTCTTTTGGTGGTATTTGATCATCTCTGCGGTTTTTATTTTTTCTGGTTCAATATTTTTTATTTGAAATTTCAAAGGAGTACAAATGTTAGATGACTAAACGAGAAGAACAAGAAATATATTTACAGCGGTCTTCCATGGCAATGGGCATATAATCAAATAACAGAAGCATCATAAACTTTTCCAAATCCGGTCCATATCTTAGTCTCAAACATCATTGCAATGTGAATTACCCAAACATGACCGAGCCAACTCAAATGTGGCTCGGGGACTAACAGTTCGTGTATTGACCGCTCTCAAGGAGCTGCTAAATACCAACAATCATTATTGAAATCAACAAGTCATCCAACCAAATATTACCTTCGGTAGCAAAGAAAAGAGAAAGTGGAAGAAAAAAGGAGGGAAGAGAGAAAGGGGGAGAAATAAAAAAAAAAGGGGGGGGGAGAAGGGCCATGACCTCCGCTCAATACGCTTTCACAAGGTATGTGATCCATGGGTCCCATACTTTGTGGAACATGGCAACTTTATCATTTAGAATAGCTGACAATCTTTCATTTACCATTATCCAGGATAATTTAGATTTCAAAAGGTGAAAGGGGACAGAGGAGGATCTCCAAGACCTAGCTATGGAGATTCTGGCAGCTGTAAAAATGAAGGCAATGAATTTTTTCAAATGTTTAGATATACCCTCCACCGGGCGTCCCAGCAGCGCCTGCAGGGGTGATTTGGTAAGGTTCACTTGAGTCAGAGAGTATATTAGGTTGTACGTGCGTATCCAAAAACGTCTCACCCTTTGGCACGTCCACCAAACATGGTACATTGTACCGTCTGCAGCGCAACCCCTGAAGCACCTCGGGGACGCCCCGGGTACGAAAGTCGCTACTCTGGCTGGGACCATATACCACCTCATCAGAACCTTGTAATTAGCCTCGATCAACGAGGTGTTAATATAGGACTTAGAGGCATACAGTATCAAGGTGTGCCACTCAGCCGTGTCTAGTGTAATATCAGCATCTTGTTCCCATTTTTGCATGTAGGCCAATTTTTGAGTGTTAGGGGATAACATATTATACAGTATGGAGATAAGACCCGGTTTTTATTTTTTGCGCTATAAACAAAAGAAGAGCGACAATTTAAAAAAAAAACACAACATTTTTTACTATTTTATTTAATACATATCACAATTTTTTTTTTTTTTAACTTTTGTTTCCCTCAGTTTAGACCGATACGTATTATTCTACGTATTTTTGGTAAAAAAAACACAATAATCGTATATTGATTGGTTTGCGCAAAAGTTATAGCGTTTACAAAATAGGTGATAGATTGATGGCATTTTTATTTTTTTACTAGTAATGGTGGCGATCTGCGTTTTTTTTTTGTGACCGTGACATTGCGGCGGACATATCGGACACTTTTGACACGTTTTTGGGACCATTCACATTTACACAGCGATTAGTGCTATAAAACTGCACTGATTACTGTGTAAATGTGACTGGCAGTGAAGGGGTTAACACTAGGGGGCGCTGAAGGGGTTAAAGTGTTTCCTAAAGTATGTTCTAACTGTAGGGGAGGGGGACTCGCAGGGGGAGGAGATCGATGTGTGTTCCTCTGTACTGGGAACACAACATCAGATCCACACTCCTGCCGTGATTGCCGGTAATCGCGGGTGCCTGACGGCAATCGCGGCCGTCGAGCTTGCGGCGGGGGCCGCGGGTGGTGCCGCGGGTGCGCATGTGCGCCGCGCGCGGGCGCCCTAGAATGCCGTGAAGACAGGACGTTGTGCAACGTCTAGTCTCATCGGTGAGGGGTTGTTCAGAACGTAAATCCCCTATGGGCTGGAATTGAAGTGGTTAAAAAAAAAAAGAAACCTACTTATCTAGGTTGATTGCACCACTTCTAAGGCCTCGTACACACGATGAGATATGTCCGCTCAAACTTGTCCGACGGACAGTTTAGAGCGGACATGTCTCATCGGATTTCGGTCCGATGGCGTGTACACACCATCGGATCAAAATCCCCGCCGGCAGACAGCGTGGTGACGCGCCGGTGACGTTGACGCCGCCACGTCACCGCTACGTCACCGCACCAGGAAGTAAGCACTTCTGCGCGCATGCGCCGGATCCATTCACAGGATACGACGCATGTGCGGGAAGATATGTCCGCTGGTTTGCCGTACTAACCAGCGGACATATCCGACGGACAGGTTTGTAGCGGACAAATTTCAAAGCAACCTGTCCGCTAGCCTGTACACACGATCGGATTTGTCTGCTGAAACGGTCCATCGGACCGTTTTCAGCGGACAAATTTGATCGTGTGTACGCGGCCTAAGACTACGGATTGAGCAATCAAAGACTGCTGATCGCTCAGTTCTCAGTTTTCACTGAACAGAGAAACGGTGACTGTCAGTCACCAGCTTTCTGATCTGCCCTCCAGCATTCACTGGAGCTCTGGCTTGTGCAGGAGGCAGGAGCCACTGGCGCCTGGCTGGATCCCGACTGTAAAGTTGTGATCTTTTCTAAGCCTGAACCGGTTGAGTGATGTCAGCCAACAGCGGGCTTTAGCCCACTGTCAGCTGAAAATTCAGTTTTTGTCCGCAAGGTTTTTCCAGCAGCACTCTTGCTGGGTCTGTTAATCCTTGCTGTGGTTGGGCCTGTTGGCACAGTTCTGTTTGCCTATTTGTTGCCCTCCCTTCCTATTCATTGCTTGAGGACATCTCAGGGTCTATGAACAAGCCTGTGTCCTGTACTGTACGATTAAGAGGAATTTTGACTTGCTAGTAAATTATATACAGTGCCTTGCGAAAGTATTCGGCCCCCTTGAACTTTGCGACCTTTTGCCACATTTCAGGCTTCAAACATAAAGATATAAAACTGTAATTTTTCTTTATCGTACATCACGGGACACAGAGCGCATAGTCATTACATATGGGTTATATGGGTACCTTCAGGTGTGGACACTGGTGTAATCAACTTCACAGGAAGTTCCTCCCTATATAACCCCCTCCCACTGAGAGTGCTTCAGTTTTTTCGCCAGTGTCTTAGGTGTTGGTCACGTCTAGCTGTCCCTCGGAGGTCTCGGGACCCAGGATAGCTAGCCGGATCCGTCCGAAGTGCTTCAAAGCCAAGGTGTACGGTACCCGGGCCCTGCTGGAGTGGGGTGTTGCCTATAATGCCTCTCCTTGGAGGGCTGGATTCTGGGCTCCAGTGCCTTGGTCTCTTCCAGGACTAAACGCTACTGATGCCAGGATGCTATATAGGTCCAGGGGTGTGGGTTCCTTAAACACAGGACCCCGGTCCCTGAAGGTCCGAGACAATACCCACGGAGATGGGGGAAGATTGGGCCTCTTGCAATTTGCAATACCCTGCGGCGTGGAGCAGGTAAGAGGGAACCTGCGGGACTTGGTTCGACAGTAGGTATCCCCCTGGGGGTTCTGGGTTGGCTAACAGTATGCTTGTGCATCAGCCACTATCTCCACTATGTCTGTATGGGCAGGATGGGATACTAATGTTTTACCCAGATAACATGTAGATATATGTATACTTGTGTAAGATATATATTTGCTACTCACCCCAGGTCTGCCTGTTAGCATTGATACTGCAACCCCACATGTTTTAAAAGAGGAAATTGCTGGTAAAAACTCCTGTTTCTTAGGAAGCCCATGGGGACAGCTTCCTCTCTGTGTGTGCACTACAATAAGATTAGTGCTTACCTGGTGTCTGTTGGTGCTGCCTAGCGCTGGTCCATGTTGTTCCTCTGCTCTGCTTCCTCCATGTGGTTTCAGCGTGGGGGGGCGTGCGCGTGCGTGTGCGCGCGCGTGCACGCCGCCTTTTATAGCGTCGGCGTGCGTCGGGGGGGCGGGCCAGCAGCGTCAGGGTCTGTTTAAAGAGAAAACTTTTTCTCTGGCTGGTCTTTCCCTCCTGGAGGCAGAGGAAGAAAGGATACAGAGCGTGCAGCTGGGTCTTTGGCCACACAGGGACACCTAGTGGCGGTTTTGTGGATCTTCAGGTCTAGGACTTATGTCCACTATTGACCAGAAAAAAAAAAAAAAGGAAGTTTTTTTTTTTTGCTTAAAGGGACTCAGCCTTAGATCCAGCAGTATCTGAGTTTACCTTGGACTCCGGCTAACGGGCATTAGTGTGTCAATACTCACAGGTTTCCTCGGTATTGCCACCTCCCAGGCGGGTAAAAAAAAAAAAAAAAAAATTTATTTTGGAAAAAAAAAAAAAAACAGTTTTTTTCATTTTCCTCATACCTGTCCTCATATTGGTTACTCCTAGCTGCAACAGTCAGGTGTTGGCTATAGGGGTGACTCAAGGTTGTGCAATGGCTCCAAAGGCATCAGGACCAGCCAAGGCTGCAAAGGGTGCCAAGAAACAAACGGGTCTCCATCGGGGTCAGAGGATTTGGGCCAGGCGTCAACGGCCCCACCCTCACCAGTTAGACCACCGAGTAGCATAGTTCAAGAGCCATTGGGGATGCTGGGGGTAGAGGCGGCCCCCGATCCACCCATTCCCGTTTACGTAACGGAAGAAATGCTAGCGACCACCCTGGGTGGGCTAGAGAAAAGGTTAACTGCTTTGTTTGCCCGCCCTTTGCCAAGCAGCAAACGGGCTAGATCCCCCTCACCTAGTTTGGTGTTTTTTTTCAGATGCGGAGGTCTCCTCTTCGGAGGAACGGGACCCACAAGGATCAAGCAGACCCAAGTCCCGAAGGTTCAGACATGGAGGGTTCCACTGTAGATGAATATTTTTCGGCCTCTCAAGCGGAGAGCCTGTGGATCCAGTCTTTGACCGATATAGTTCGCACTGCTTTTAAACTTCCAGTGCCAGAACTAGTAGCCCCTGTGGTATCCTCATTGGGTTCTTTAAAGGCTCCATTAACTTGTGTGTCTTTTCCGATTTACCCCCTTCTGCGGGGCCTGATTTACCAGGATTGGGCTCGACCTGATAGGATCTTTATCCCTCCTAAGAGGTTCTCTATTCTCTATCCTATGGAGGAGAAATTTTTAAAAGAAATGGGCTCCCCACAGTGGACGCGGCCATTTCCTGCGTGAATAAATCCCTGACCTGTCCGGTTGAAAATGTCCAGATGTTCAAGGATCCGGTCGACAAAAAATTAGAGACCCTACTGAAGGCTTCTTTCACCACAGTAGGTGCCATGGTTCAGCCAGGGGTGGCAGCCATTGGCGTTTGTCAGGCCTTAAAGGATCAGGCAAAACAGATATTAAAGGACATGCCGGCTCAGCAAACTCGTGAATTAGCAGATTTCCCTAGGGCTCTCTGCTTTGCAGTAGATGCTATTAAGGACTCTATCCAACAGGCATCCCGGTTATCTCTGCTGGTGGTTCACATGCGTCGTCTTTCGTGGCTAAAGAACTGGTCAGCAGAGGCACCCTGCAAAAAGCTTTTAGCAGGGTTTCCCTTTCATGGGGGAAGACTATTCGGTGAAGACCTAGATAAATATATCCAAACCATATCAAGTGGTAAAGGTTCTTCCTTACCGGTCAAGAAAAGACCGCGTGGGCCCGCGTTATAACGACAGGCCCTTGCAGGCTTGGCCCCTTCGACTTCCCGTCAGTATCGACGGCCTCCCGGGCGTTCAGCAGTTAATAGCCGCCCACAGGGACAAGCCGCGGCAAACAAGAGGCCCTGGTCTCGCAAGCCGGCTAAACCAGTCATCAAGTCAGATTCATGAAGGGGCGCCCCCACTCTCTTGGGTGGGGGGAAGACTTCAGTTTTTCTCCGAAGTCTGGAAGGCCAGAATCCCGACTCTTGGGTTCGGTCCGTGGTAGCCACAGGCTACAAACTAGAGTTTCGAGAAATCCCCCCTCCTCATTTTCAGGGGTCAAGTCTTCCAAGCGACCCGTTAAAGAGGGCCTCTCTCGTAAAGGCGTTGGACCGCCTCTTGCTCCAAGGAGTAATTGTAGTACCAACCCAAGAAAAGGGTCTGGGATTCTACTCCAACCTTTTTATTATACCAAAACCCAGTGGCGACGTCAGGCCTATCCTAGACCGCAAACGCCTAAATCGCTTTCTAAAGTTTCAGACCTCTCGTATGGATTCCATACGTTCAGTGACAGCCAGCCTGCATCAAGGCGACTTTCTAGCATCTATAGACATAAAGGATGCATGTCTGCATGGGCCGATCTACCCAGCACATCACAAGTTTCTTCGTTTTATGATAGATCAAAGTCATTTCCAGTTCGTAGCCCTCCCTTTCGGGTTGGCAACAGCTCCGCGGGTATTCACAAAGGTGTTAGCCCCGGTGCTAGCCGTCCTAAGGACAGAAGGCATCTTGGTCCTGGCATACCTGGACGATCTCCTGGTTATCGACAGATCAGCCTCCAACCTCAATCATGCAGTAGTCCGCACAGTACGGCATCTAGAAGAATTCGGGTGGATTGTGAACCAAGAAAAATCAAGGTTACAACCCACAAGACAGTTGGAATATCTAGGCTTTCGGTTAAGATACAGAATGCCAGAGGGTATTTTTACCTCAAGGATCAGGTCGTTGATTCAAACGATTCAAATAGTCTTAGGCAAAAAGAAGCCGACTATTCGCCTATGCATGCGACTGCTGGGAAACATGGTGGCCGCCTTCGAAGCAGCGCCCTATGCCCAGATCCTTACCAGAGTTCTTCAGGCAGCTATTCTCTCTGCTTGGAACAAGTCCATACAGGCATTAGACCTTTTGCCCCATCACGTGGAAAATAGTAATCACAGATGCCAGCCTAACAGGTTGGGGGGCAATCTTAGGAAAACAGGACCCAGCAGGGACAGTGGTCAGAGGCAGAAAGTCTGCTTCCCATCAATGTCCTAGAGATCAGAGCTGCTCGGTTGGCCCTGGTCGCCTGGACTCTCCCCCTGCAGGGTCTGCCAGTAAGGATACAGTCCGACAATGCCACGGCGGTGGCATACATAAACCACCAGGGGGGCACAAGGAGCCTAGCGGCTCAAAGGGAAGTAAACCTGATTTTTTCATGGGCCGAAGCCCATGTACCCTGCATCTCAGCAGTGTTCATCCCAGGGATAGACAATTCTCAAGCAGATTTTTGAGTCGTCAACAGTTACTCCCGGGAGAGTGGTCTCTTCACCCCCAGGTATTCCAAGAGATTTGCCAAAGATTCGGAGTTCCCGATGTGGACATCATGGCAACAAGATTCAACAAGAAATTGGACAAATTCGTATCCCGAGCCAGGGACCCCTCGGCCTACGGGACCGATGCGTTGGTTTGCCCCTGGCACCAGTTTTCTCTCCTGTATGCGTTCCCTCCACTACAGATGATTCCCCGCCTTCTACGAAGGATCAGGGTGGAGCGCAGGCCGGTGATCCTGGTGGCCCCAGCCTGGCCCTCATCGTGAGGATGTCAGTAGGGGCACCGTGGCCACTCCCCCTGTGCCCAGATCTGCTGTCTCAGGGCCCGATCTACCACCCTGCTTCACAGCAGCTAAATTTGATGGCTTGGCAGCTGAATCCCTAATTCTTAAGGGCAGAGGCCTCTCAGATCAGGTCATATCTACGTTGATTCTGGCTAGAAAAGCCAGTCTCTAGAAATATCTATTACAGAGTCTGGAGGACCTATGTGGAGTGGTGCGAGTCTCAAGGAGAGCATCCTCGCAAATTTTTATTGACAGGATCTTGCGATTCCTCCAGGTTGGCGTTGACAAGGGGTTGGCTCTTAGTACTCTAAAGGGGCAGGTGTCTCCCTTATCGATATGGTTTCAAAGGCCTTTTGCCACGCATTCGCTTGTGAAAACCTTCTTGCAGGGGGTCTTGCATGTGAATCCCCCTATTAGAGCTCCCTCTGCCCCTGGAATTTAAATCTGGTCTTGTCAGCTTTACAAAGGCAGCCGTTTGAACCTCTGACAGAAATCCCTCTTGTACTGCTAACCCGAAAGTTGGTTTTCTTGGTGACTATGGCTTCGGCCAGAAGGGTCTCCGAGCTGGCAGCCTTGTCTTGCAGGGAACCGTACCTGATTCTGCATAAGGACAGAGTGGTGCTGCGGCCTCAGCCTTCTTTCCTTCCTAAAGTTCATATCCAGTTTTCACTGGAATCAGGACCTAGTCCTACCATCCTTCTTTCCTACTCCCCAGTCCAGAGAGGAAAGATTGCTTCATACTTTGGACGTGGTCCGAGCCATGAGGGTTTATCTCAAGGCTACAGAAAAGATTCAGAAAACAGATGTGCTTTTCGTACTCCCGGATGGCCCCAAGAAGGGTCAGCCGGCTGCCAAGTCTTTCTTGGCTAGGTGGATTAAGCAGCTGATTTTTCAGGCCTATGGTCTGAAGCGCGTTCCACCTCCCTTATCAATTAAGGCCCATTCTACGAGGGCCATGAGTGCCTCTTGGGCGGCACACCATCAGATCTCTATGGCACAGGTTTGCAAAGCGGCAACCTGGTCTTCCGTACATACGTTTACTAAATTTTATAAGTTGGACGTCACAAAAGCTACGGACGCAGCATTTGGGCAGGCGGTCCTTCGGGCAGCAGTATAGAATCCTCTGGCCCGGTTCACGCCCCCTTTTTTTCTGTTGGTGGAGCTATTTTTTACCTCCTGATATATTTTTTGTTTGGCTAATTTTGGCCTTACGGTCTCCCTCCCTTCATGGAGCATTGCTTTGGGACATCCCATATGTAATGACTATGCGCTCTGTGTCCCGTGATGTACGATAAAGAAAAGAGGATTTTTAATAACAGCTTACCTGTAAAATCCTTTTCTTGAAGTACATCACGGGACACAGAGCTCCCACCCCTCTTTTGGGGAACATTGTGTAACCTCGGAGAAATTGCTTGCTACAAAACTGAAGCACTCTCAGTGGGAGGGGGTTATATAGGGAGGAACTTCCTGTGAAGTTGATTACACCAGTGTCCACACCTGAAGGTACCCATATAACCCATATGTAATGACTATGCGCTCTGTGTCCCGTGATGTACTTCAAGAAAAGGATTTTACAGGTAAGCTGTTATTAAAAATCCTCTTTTTGTAAAGAATCAACAACAAGTGGGACACAATCATGAAGTGGAACGAAATTTATCGGATATTTCAAACTTTTTTTAACAAATAAAAAACTGAAAAATTGGGCCTGCAAAATTATTCAGCCCCTTTACTTTCAGTGCAGCAAACTCTCTCCAGAAGTTCAGTGAGGATCTCTGAATGATCCAATGTTGACCTAAATGACTAATGATGATACATAGAATCCACCTGTGTGTAATTAAGTCTCCGTATAAATGCACCTGCACTGTGATAGTCTCAGAGGTCCATTTAAAGCACAGAGAGCATCATGAAGAACAAGGAACACACCAGGCAGGTCCGAGATACTGTTGTGGAGAAGTTTAAAGCCGGATTTGGATACAAAAAGATTTCCCAAGCTTTAAACATCCCAAGGCGCACTGTGCAAGCGATAATATTGAAATGGAAGGATTATCAGACCACTGCAAATCTACGAAGACCTGGCCGTCCCTCTAAACTTTCAGCTCATACAAGGAGAAGACTGATCAGAGATGCAGAGAGGCCCATGATCACTCTGGATGAACTGCAAAGATCTACAGCTGAGGTGGGAGACTCTGTCCACAGGTCAACAATCAGTCGTATACTGCACAAATCTGGCCTTTATGGAAGAGTGGCAAGAAGAAAGACATTTCTTAAAGATATCCACAAAAAGTGTCATTTAAAGTTTGCCACAAGCCACCTGGGAGACACACCAAACATGTGGAAGAAGGTGCTCTGGTCAGATGAAACCAAAATCCAACTTTTTGGCAACAATGCAAAACGTTACGTTTGGCGTAAAAGCAACACAGCTCATCACCCTGAACACACCATCCCCACTGTGAAACATGGTGGTGGCAGCATCATGGTTTGGGCCTGCTTTTCTTCAGCAGGGACAGGGAAGATGGTTATGGGCAAACATTTCAGTCTCTCGATGTGCAAAACTGAGACATACCCCAAGCGACTTACAGCTGTAATCGCAGCAAAAGGTGGCGCTACAAAGTATTGACTTAAGGGGGCTGAATAATTTTGCACGCCCAATTTTTCAGTTTTTTATTTGTTAAAAAAGTTTGAAATATCCAATAAATTTCTTTCCACTTCATGATTTTGTCCCACTTGTTGTTGATTCTTCACAAAAAAATGTATGTTTGAACCCTGAAATGTGGCAAAAGGTCGCAAAGTTCAAGAAGGGCGAATACTTTCGCAAGGCACTGTATCGTGGAGTAAAGTACAGGGCACAGGTAACTCACCCTTTCATTCCTTAGTTACCCTGCATTGCTTGCTACAAAACTAAGGACTCAAGGAGTAGGGAAGGGGTTATAAGGGAGGCGTCCAATGGAGTGTATCCTCAAATGCTTGCCAGTGTCTAGTCACCTGAAGGCAAGTTCAAATTCCTCTTCCATTCACATTTCCTACTACTGTCACATACTAGAGGCAGTTGAGGAAAAACATTGTGCTCTGAAACTGCTGATACTGCCAATCAACATTAAAGGCTGACATTTTTGTTCAAGGGCACAGCAAACCTTTCTAGGTGTCTTCCAGGGCACATAGTAAAAAAAAAAAAAATGACTTTTAGGACATATTTTGCAGACACCCTGTAGCACCTGCAATTCAGCAGTGCTTTCATACTTCAAGAAACCTAAAACATTTTATTTATCCACTTCAGCACCTGTACCAATTGGCTGCCAAATGACCGGGCCACTTTTTGCGATTCGGCACTCCTTCCCTTTAACTGACAATTGCGCGGTCATGCTCCAAAACAAGATTGACGTCCTTTTTTCCCCACAAATAGAGCTTTTTTTTGGTGGTATTATATAACCTCAGCAGTTTTAATTTTTTGTGCTATAAACAAAAATAGCGCCAATTTTGGAAAAAAAACAATATTTTACTTTTTGCTATAGTAAATATCCCCCAAAAAACATATAAAAGATTTTTTTTCCTCAGTTTAGGCCGATACGTATTTTTCTACATATTTTTGTTTAAAAAAAAAAAATCACAATAAGCATTTATTGATTGGTTTGCGCAAAAGTTATAACGGCTACAAAATAGGGGATAGTTTTATGTCATTTTTATTAATATTTTTTTTTACTATTAATGGCAGCGATCAGCAATTTTTATCGTGACTGCAACATTATGGAGGACATATCGGACACTTTTGATGCTATTTTGGGACTATTTATACAGGGATCAGTGCTATAAATTTGCACTGGTTACTGTATAAATGTGACTGGCAGTGAAGGGGTTAACCACTAGGGGCTAGGAAGGGGTAAAGTGTGTCCTAGGGAGTGATTCTAACTGTTATGGGGCAGGACTACGAGTGACATATGATGTTAGGGAGCAGACAATCACTGCTGTGTCACTAGGCAGAATGGGGAGATGCCTTGTTTACACTGGCCTCTCCCCATTCTGCAGCTCTGTGACCCAATCTCGGGACACCGGCAGACATCGAGTCCACGGGGGGCCCGTGGGCACGGTCACGGAGCTGGCGCCAACGGGAAATTCAAAGTGACCTAAATAAAGGTTACTTTGCCCAGCCTTGCCATTCTGGCAACAATAAATCGGCGTGAGCTGGTCTTTAAACAGTTAAAGAGGAACTTCAGACTCCTCGCAAAAAATTGAAAGGCAGCAACTAGAAATACTGTAGCTGCTGACTTTTAATATAGGGACATCTACCTTTTCCGGGGTCCAGTGCTGTCCTCACCCAAGCTTGTTGTACACTAGGCTTCGGGTCCCTAGCACCAGCATCTTGAGTAAGCCAGCCGTGCTGTGCTTTGTGAATGGTCCCACAGTCTTCTGGGACCTGTAATGTGTCAGAAGGCTGCGGGCAAAAGGGGGGGGGTGAATGCCTAGGTGATTTGGCCAGAAGTAGGAGCAGGTACCTGTTCCCATCCTCCAAAAGAAAAATTAGTGCCAAACTCTTAGGAGGAGGTGGAGAGGAGGCAAACACAAACCCTTTTAGGTGAAGTTACACTTTAACAAACCCTTTGCCTGTGCGCATCTCATTTATAAAGTTGTTTCTGTGGCTTATTAAGACATGGTACACTTTTTATAGCTTTATTTTCACATGAAACGAAGATTGTACTGCCTTTGCCATGCAACTATCCATTTTGAGAAAGGATACTTACGTAGTCTCCAGCAAACCATTTCTTTTCACCCAAAGCCTTCTCCAAGATAGACAGGACTGGATGACAATTCTTTTCCATGTACTCATTTACTTTCTAGGATACAAAATGGTGTTACGTGAGTAAAGTTTTTTTGCTCCTTTCAATTGCAACATTTTAAAATGTTCCTTTACCTACAATTGAAAAAATCCTCAAACAGTGTATTTTGAGATTGTTAAAGCCCTGTACACATGATAGGTCAAACCGATGAGAACGGTCTGATGGATTTTTCCATTGGTTAACCGTTAACCGATGAGGCTGATTGATGGTCAGTCGTGCTTACACACCATCGATTAAAAAACCGACCGTGTCAGAATGCGGTGACATAAAACATGACGACGTGCTGAAAAAAATGAAGTTCAATGCTTCCAAGCATGCGTCGACTTGATTCTGAGCATGCGTGAATTTTTAACCGATGGTCGTGCCTGCTAACGATTGTTTTTTTGCTATCGGTTAGGTATCCACACATGATCGGTTTGGTCTGATGAAAACGGTCCATCAGACCGTTCTCATCGGTTTGACCGATCGTGTGTATGCGGCATAAGAGTACAGCCAACAACCCCTTTTCTCCCTGGTGATATAGAGCTCCATGGTCTGTGGTTTGACCAGGAACTGGTTGATTCTGTACCTGGGTTCAAGCACTAAGTGTTAAAGGGGTTGTAAAGGTAAAAAAAAAATCCCTAAATAGCTTCCTTTACCTTAGTGCAGTCCTCCTTCACTTACCTCATCCTTCCATTTTGCTTTTCAATGTCCTTATTTCTTCTGAAAAATCCTCACTTCCTGTTCTTCTGTCTGCAACTACACACCATAATGCAAGGCTTTCTCCCTGGTGTGAAGAAAGGGGGCAAGCAGGAGTGTCAGGACGCCCACTAAGGCTGCTTTCACATTGGGCAGTGGAGCCGCGGTGGCGGTATAGCAGCGCGATTTTTAGCGCTGCTATACCATCGTATTTACCGTGGTATTCGGCCACTAGCGGTGCGGTTTTAATGCCGCCCGCAATGCACCTCTGTAGAGGCGCATTGCGAGCTGTATTACCTCGGTTTCCCATTGATTTCAATGGGAAGGAGCGGTATAGGAGCGGTAAACACACCGCTGCTATACCGCTGCAAAGGTGCGGCTAGCAGGACTTTTGGAGCGGTCCTGCTAGCGCACCGCTTCAGTGTGAAAGCCTTCGGGCTTTCACATTGAAGACTATAGGGCAGGTTTTTTTTCAGGCGGTATAGCAACGCTATTTTTAGCGCTGTACCGCCTGAAAACGCCTCAATGTGAAAGGGGCCTTACACACAGCTCCTTTCTCTATCTGCAAAGTAGATAGCGTCCTGACACTCCTGCTCGCCCCCTCAAAAGGCTTTCTCCACACCAGGGAGAAAGCCTCGCATTACTGTGTGGAGTTACAGACAGAAGAACAGGATGTGAGGATTTCTCAGAAGAAATAAGAACATTTAAAAGCAAAATGGAAGGATGAGGTAAGTGAAGGAGGACTGCACTAAGGTAAAGGAAGCTATTTAGGGAAAACATGTTTTACCTTTACAAACCCTTTAAGTTCGCTGGCTGTTTCTGACTAATGTTCCAGATCAGCAAGTCAGAAACTAAGAAAAGCAATGGATCTGCATGATAGTTTGAGGAACTAGCATTTTCAGAAGACATTGCCAATAGCAGCATCCATACTTTCTCAGGTCTTCTAAAAAGTACAGTAGTTGTGGGAAGTTTTTGTAGATATTTATTGCTGGGGAATTCAAAAAGATATTTTTGTTCCAGGTCTGTAACACGGATATATTGAAGCCACTGCATCAGATTGGCAGCGACATAACCAGCATTTACAGAAGAATAGGTCAGCTAACTTTTTATCTTATGACAGGTTTCCATTATGAGAAATGTTGGTTTAGTAAAAATAATAATTTTGGTCTGTAGTTTTAAACTTTTCTAAAGAACGTACAGTAAATACCATACCTGTTTTTCACCTTCCCAAGGAAATAATGTCACCAAGTCATCCAAATTAGCAATTATGATATCAATGTTAAGGTCATCCATCGCTGATTTTCCTGTGAGACCTGTAAAATAGAAACAAGAAACCTTGTTTGTAAAATTCATGAACTACAAATCACCATAAACCATGAACCATATATCCCCCTATATATAAGGGATGACAGCGCTTTCCAAACAGATAAACATTTAAACTATCATCTCTATTCTATTGTATCTAGGGGATATATGGTTCAAAGCCAGTTATTCTGCCTAGTGTTCAGAAGTTAGGACCTGGTTCCTTGTTGGGTCCAATAGTTCCATAATGCCACGTACACACGATCGGAAATTCTGACAAGAAAACGGTGGAAAGCTGTGAAATTCCGAACATCAAGAACGCGGTGACGTACAACACGTACGACGAGCCGAGAAAAATGAAGTTCAAAAGGAAGTGCGGCTCTTCTGTTTGATTCCGAGCATGCACATTTTTTTGGTGTGTCGGAATTGCATACAGACCTTTTCTTGTCGGAAAAATTGAGAACCAGCGCTTAAATTTTTCCTGTCGGAAATTCCGACAGAAAAAGTCAGATGGAGCCTACACATGGTCGGAATTTCCAACCAAAAGCTCACATCGGAATTTCCCATCGTGTGTGTGACGGTAGTAGAACAGCAGAAGTCATTTACACCTGATAATAGAAAGGCTTTAGATAGGGTTATCACACAATGGACAATGAGTATTTCTTCTGAGTCTATTGACCTGGCTGAGGTTCAGAATTAAATCTTCTGTAATACATGAATTAGGATTTCAGTATTTCATGGTCCATGACAGTGTGTATGCGGCATAAGCCTTTTTTTTGTTTTCTCTAGCTTTTGTCAGTTTTTTTCCTGCGGAGATCTTCAATTAACAGCCAGGGTGGATAATCTAGATCCAGTGGTCACCCCAGTCAGGCCAACAAGCGCAAGCAGACCTTTAGATAAGCACTGGGTTGGCTGCGAGAGCCCCATCCTGAACCAGGGCAACCAGCAAGTTAAACACCTCAAGGTGATATTTATGACCAGAAGGTGGAGTCTGTGTCATAGTGTTACCCTGGCCCACCACCCCCACTTCGGTGGAGAGGAGGATATTTCATGGGAGCCTTACCTGCAGACTCTACAGTAAGTAGATGTTCCCCTTACCACCCTGGATACAGTGTGATATTTGTCATGTCAAATATCAAATGTACTGTTGACGTCTCAAAACCTAGTAGTGTAAAAAATTAACCAGCATTACTCCCGAGCGAGTAAAGTCTCCAAAGACCATTCCTAATCAGACAGCAGTAAGTCGGGAACTTTTACATTGTGCAATTTTGAGCTGGCATGGCTTTTAGTGCCTTTTATGTAAGTGAACCACTTTATGGTAATAACATTGTTTTTTTACAGAGAGCAATAGATGGTATGTTTTCTGTTTTATATGACCAGTATTATGATGTGAACATCCCAAGAAGGAGAGAGTTAGGCCCCTTTCACACATGCGGACCATACTTATGTCCACTTTTTCATCCATCTGTTTGCGGATGAAAAAGGGACATACATCGGTCGCTATGAGATTGCGGGTGTCAGTGGATGAACATCCGCTGACACCCGATCTCGCCTGCCTCCGCAATGATCTAATTCTGCAGACAGAAGAAAACCCTATTTTTCCTTCCGTCTGTGGATTGGATGAACACGGACAGACGGTCCGTATTCATCCGATCCCCCATAGGGGAAAGCGGAGAAAAGATAGGGCGGTCCCTGCACAGTGTGTGGGGACTGCCCTGTCATTCGCCAGCTCAGCGGGGATTAATGGAGTGATCCCCGCTGAGCATACGGAGGCGGATCATTACTGATCCGCCCCGTGTGAAAGGGGCCTTAAGCTGTGAAAGCTATAATTATATCTATCCGCTCAAATCTCCATATATTTCTCAACGGGAACTGCATGCTCTGACTCTCTGGTAAAACAGGAGTTAAAGCTCAGGGTGAGTGGCTAGAGAGCGCTGGTGTTGGATTGCAAGAGCACCTGTTTTTGATTTATTGTGATCGTTGGGCACAGAGGTGGCAAGAATATTTGATCTAAGGATTTATTTGTTTATTTCTAGTTTTGAAATGTTTTTTTTTTTCACGTTTCTGGGAAGAAGGGGTGAATTGTGTTTGATGTATTTGGGTATTAAGAGACCTTTTCTTTTTGGTACACTTATATTGTGTTTTATGTATGTTATCAAGACCATCTTAAATATTGATTGGACCCTGGGCAAACATTTTCCTGGGCCCTCCCGAATCGACTTATCAACTATTTTCGGACAGTGTGGGCTCAAAGGGCTGCTGCTTTAGGCCCCATAACAATCAAAAACAAGAGGGGAGGAAAGAAAGATAAAGGGAAAAGGAAAACGAGGGAAGGGGGGGGGGGAAGAACAAGACAACAACGAAACAGTAGGAAAGCACTCACATTGGCCACATCCATATATGATAGGGAAAAATAAACAATTGCTAAAAGTAGTAATTGATGGTCCGACTTTAGGTAAGATGGAAGTATATATAAAAATTATTGTTTTATTACAAAATAGAAAGATATACATCAATAATGAAAAATATACATGAAAAAACATATAAATAATAGATAGATATGGACAAAATCCTTTGAAGTCTACGTGTTTCGCCATCGGCCTTCCTCAGGACGATACAAAAGGAATTTTTGACAATGTACAGGTATTATTTCATTGTGTCATCTAGAGCAGTGTTTTTCAACTCCAGTGCTCAAGGCACACCAAAAGGTCAAGTTTTTAGGATTTCCCTCAGATGAAATGGCTGTGGTGATTACTAAGGCAGTGAAACTGATCAAATCACCTGTGCAAAATAATGGAAAGCCTGAAAACATTACCTGTTGGTGTGCCTTGAGGACTGGAGTTGAAAAACACTGATCTAGAGCACCATGATGGATACAGCTATCCAGAGAGTTTGTGGAGCATTCCACAGGGATATAGTAGAATATTCCTGCCACTGATGGTTGACACTTTTTTTAAACTTTTGGAACATCCCCACAAATCTTCTAGATATTTTACTATTCCCCTTTTGCCCTGCGTTAAAGATGGACCTGTATATTGTATTACTACTTTACTGATGATTGTGCTGTACTAAATTTATTCTATATGAGTAAAATCAACAAAGCCTGGAAGTCAAAGCTGCTGACCTACAATTAAAGGATAAGTTCACTTTTCAGGAAAAAAAAAATAATCATTGCAAATTTTTTTGCTGATAAAAAAATTAGTATATATTATTATACTTTTTTTGGGAGCCTGTAAAACATTGTACCAGCAATCAGCAGATCTCTGATGCAATGCAGGTCTCCTCCAAATCTGTCAAAGTATCTGTGTGCCCGTACATCCCATAAGGGCAAGCTGACAGCAGTAAAGTACCTGTAGTTCATTCACACACACAGAGCTGTGTGAATGAATGATGCGGCCAAGCTGATTTTAAAAAGTGACAGCTAATACGGGGAACTTCTCTTTCTACTGCTGTCACAGGGAGGGGATCACACAGTGGCTGTAGCATTGAGAACACGTTACATGTTCCAACCTAAAAACAGGTGGAACGTGTAACGATGAACTTATCCTTTAAGACAATGGGTTTACTGTGTGTTACTTTTATGATTTATCTACTACTCCAAAAAGCACGAGTAGTCAGCACATAGAACAACATAAATTTAAAAAGAGCTCTTCCACTTTATGGTTCCTGTCCACATAAACTATTGAAAACAGTTGTGGAATGACAGTCAAGTACAAGGGCGTGTTAGATGAGGGCCCTAGCCTTGTTTGCACACAGACACAATTGCGGCTTGTCCCTCTGACTTGTTTCCGGTGCTGACACATACCACCTGTCTATACAGGAAAACATACACTCTGTAGGTTGCAAGGAACCTAACAAGTATAGCAAGCTTAGCTCAACTGCAGGTGAAATCTGAAAAAAGCAAAACATGGACAAAGGCAGAAAGGGAAAAAGGAGATCGGGAGCTAACAACATAAAGCAATGTGCAGAGTTTAGGAAATTGCTTAGCTCTTTATAAAATAAATGAAGTCTAGAATGCCTCATATAATACAGCACAGTAATATACAGTATAATAGAAATGTTTTTATTGTCGGGTATATATCACTGCACTCTATGAGGCATTATAGACTGCATGAGGCATTTATTTTATACTTTTTGGTGTTAAGTGCAGCACGATTTTGGCTGTTGGTGTTTTACATATTTTATACTTATCATTTAGTTTGTTTTGTTTAGTTCATTAGGAGATATAAATGTGTGTGTGTGTATATATATATATATATATAATCAATATATACACACACACATTTTATATATATATATATATACAGGGCTTTTTTTCAGGGGGAACTTGGGGGAACTCAGTTCCACCACCTCTGGTTCAGACCCTTTGGCACCTGCTCACCACAATCACTTGTAAACACAGAAGTCTGGTTTCTGTGTTTACAAGTGACAGCTCTGCATGCTGTGTGTACCCCCCTGAACTGTACACTATGTATGTAATGCAATCCTGGTATTTAATTCCCCTTTAAGACCCTTCTACTGTTTGTGAAATCTGAACAGGGTCGTGGTTGAGTTCCTGCACCTATTTTCTGAGAAAAAAAGCTCTGTATATATATATTTATTTGTCAATCTCCTACTAATGAACTAAACTAAACAAACTAAATAAGTATAAAATATGTAAAACACCAACAGCCAAAATTGCTGCTTTATATATATATATATAAATCCATCCATTTAGCACAGAGTGGGTATTTTTTTTTTCTGGGTCAGCTCTTTACATAATGTAGAAAACCTCTTTTAAATATGTCACATCCTTGACCTTGAAATTATTAATCTGCTTCAAACATCCTAGTTCTTACGCATCCTCCCCCCACCATTAGGGAGACATTTTCTCTACTTGTCTGATTTAATGCTTAAACAAAGTTGTTACAGAAATCTCTGCGCTGCACTTGTCACTTTTCCATTTCTTCACACGGTGCCACTAGTGATTTAAGTGATGTATCACATCTCTCCATTATTTGAAAGCTACTTTGAAATGGCAGCAAGATTTAAGGTGATAGTAAGGTCTCGTGGTTTTTTTTTGCTATTTTTTTTGTTGCACAGAGCAGCCCCAATCCTCTTCTTGGACTCCCTGCTGTTGCTCCTGACAAGCCACTTGCTATGGGGGCACTCTTGTGTGCTCGCTCGCGAGTACCCTCTGTGTGTCCGTAAGACACACAGAGCGTGGCCCCCCCCCTATCCTCGCTGGCTCTGATTAACAGCTGCTGGAGCCAATGGTTCCTGCTGCTGTGTCTCAGCCAATGAGGAGGCAGAGACTCGGGATAACCCCTGTTCTCATGCACATCACTGAATTCAGATCAGGCTCGGGTAAGCATATCTCCCACATTTTTGAGATGGGAATGAGGGACACCTATCAGCAAAAGTATACAGGCATGCGGCACACCCCTTGTCACACCCCCTTAAAGGAGAATTGTAAAAAAAAAAAAAGATTAGTTAAACCCACAACTGCTTTTTGTTACCACTACTATTCCTTTGATATTGGCTTTTGGAATTTACAAATGCAACAATTTAGAACTCAGATGAACGGTTTGGCACTGGAAAACACTTTTTGATAGATAAAAAGTGCTTTTTCTATACAATATATAGATCAGACCAAAATGAGGACAAATGAGGGGGAATGAGGGACAGAGGGACATTGCTCCAAATCAGGGACAGTTGGGAGCTATGGGTAAGTATGAGGAGGGGCTGCAGGGAAAGCTGCACACGGAAGTTTTTTTTTTTTACCTTCATGGATACCATGACGGTAAAAACCATAACCATTAAAAAATAAACATTTAACTATGGCAATTTGCAACAGTATGTTGCTATAATAAATGACCTTACCTGCTTGTTTGGCCAAGTATCTGCTAATAGCAAGGCTCTGATTATAGACGACTCCATCAATCTCTAGAACTGGGAGCTTTCCAAATGGGTAAGCTGCAAAAAAAAAAAAAAACTGTGAAGAAATCATAATATAAAATCCATTGGAAGTCATTGCACACTGTCCAGTGAGTATCTTCCCAGGAGAACTCCCCCAACATTTTGATGGATCATAGCGCATATTTATCCAGGGTTGACTTGAGGTGATTGTAGCTGTAGTAGTGTGTTCTTGCATCAGCAAAGCTGAGAACTCTCTGTGACTTTTCATTTGCACGAACAGTTACATTTTGTAGACAAGCTTTTGGGGTATTAATTTATTGGCTCTAAAAAGGCTTACCTATAGTAGGTACAGTAATTATCTTCGAAATGTGCACTGTTTAGGAGATTATATACCTGTGAAGCCGCCAGTGACGTCACCGACACATGCGCTCTGAAGGAATGGCATGGGTATGCCTTCCTTTGGAGCGTATGAGCCCTGTGCCATGAACAGAGACACCTGCATGCATGGGAGTGACATCTTTGCGGATTGTTCAAAGGACCGGAGCCTGCGAACTCCAAAGGAAGAAGGAGGGTGAAGATGGAAGCTGCTGGAGGGCTTTACTTTTACCCTTTCCTAACCAGCCGCCGGAGTTATAACTGCAGCAGGTTGGCACTGCTGCGCGAGCTGACGTGGCTATATGTCGGCTCTTTAAGATGCTGTAGCAGGCGCGTCTGCAGCATGTACCCGGAGCCGGGTTTTATCAGGGGAGAGGAGAGAGATCGTTGTTCCTACCGAGTAGGAACAACAATCTCTCTCCTCCTCTAGTCAGCCACATTCCCCCCACAGTGGGAACACATTTAACACCTCGATCGCCCCCTAGAGTTAACCCCTTCCCTGCCAGTGACATTTATACAGTAATCAGTTGCTATTTATAGCACGGTTCGCTGTATAAATGTCGCTGGTCCCCAAAAAGTGTCTGATTTGTCCGCCGCAATGCCTCAGTCCTGATAAAAATGGCAGATCACCGCCATTAGGTATAAAATAATAATAAAAATGCCATACATCTATCCCCTATTTTATAGACACGATAACTTTTGCACAAACCAATCAATATATGCTTATTGAGATTTTTTTAACCAAACATATGTAGAATACATATTGGTCTAAACTGATGAAGAAATGTGTTTGTTTTTTTTTTTTTAAATGGATATTTATTATTATAAAAAATATTGTGTTTTTTTTTTTTTTTTTTTAAATTGTTGCTCTTTTTTTGTTTATAGTGCAAAAAATCAAAACTCCATAGATGATCAAATACCACCAAAAGACAGCTCTATTTGTAGGGACAAAAGGACAACCGCACAATTGTTAGTTAAAGCAAGGCAGTGCTGTATCACAAAAAATGGCCTGGTCGGGAAGGGGGCAAATCCTTCCGGGGATGAAGTGGTTAAGGTAAGTTTCACATGGGCCTTGGACTCCGGCTCTGTGACTGGAGTTGCGTGACGTCAAACCTGTGCATGCACGAGGGAGCTGCTGGTCACAGCACGGGCCCTTTAGAAAGGGCACGGTCGTGCCCTTTCTTCAGTGCCCATGCGCCAATGACTGCGGGACAAGCTTATATGGTAAATATAAGACGTGCAGTTTTAGGAGATAATTCCAGTACCTACAGCTAAGCCTTATTACAGATAACCAGGTTTACAACTACTTTTAAATAGAAGTGTTTTCTAATGTCTTTTTTTTGCCCCAGCCATCAGTTGTCAGGTTCCGTTCACATCTCCAGGTAGCAGGAGCTCACATTTCTGCATGAGTTTTCTTTTTGGGCATTTTGGAGTGCTTTCGCTCATCATGCATAGGGTAGTATATTCATTTGATTGGGATGCCCTTCATGCAACAATCGCCCCAAAGAAGCTCCAGAAGTTTACCTTACAAATGTACAGATAGTGCCATAAAAAATGAAAATCAATACTGCTAAAGATTTAACTATGAACTTAAATTTTTTTTTTTTTGTGTGTAACAAGTAGTGATGAGCGGAATACGCCATATTCGATTTCGCGATATTTCACAAATATTTCGAAGAATATTCCCGAATATTTCGAAGAATATTCGCGAATATTCGTTAATATCGAATATTCGTGATATTTTATAAAAAAAATGCGAAATTTCGCTAATAAGAAATTTCGCGATTTTTTTTTTTTTTATAAAATATCACGAATTTTCGATATTTACGAATATTCGCTATATTTTATAAAAAAAAAAAAAAATAGCGAAATTTCGCATATGCGAAAGCGAAAATGATTGCGAAATTTCGCTATTTTTTTTTGGATAAAATATCACGAATATTCGATATTTACGAATATTCGCTATATTTTATAAAAAAAAAAACAATTGCGAAATTTCGCGAATGCGAAATTGATTGCGAAATTGATTGCAAAATTTATTGCGAAATTTGAAAAATACGAATATTCGAAATAGCGAATATTCGCCGCGATATTCGAGTTATTCGCGAATACTCGAATATGCAATATTCGTAGCGAATATTCGCAATGCGAATATTCGTGAGCAACACTAGTAACAAGCAAGCTCACATTAGGACCAGTTCACACCAGATGCCGTTCCCTTCAGTTCTGTGTCCTTTTTTTCTGCCCAAAATGCATGCACAGTGTTTTCCATGTATTCCATTGGAATACATGAAAAACACTGCGCATGCATTATTAGTGCAGAAAAAATGCGCACAAAACTGAACTGTATCTGGTGTGAACTGGCCCTTGTTCCTTAATATCGAGTGTCCTCCCAACTTTCATCAATCCACAGAGACAAAAGTGCAAATTGGGGTATTATACGTATTACTGTCCAAAAAGTGACTCTAGTGATGATAATCCTGGTCAGAAGTGGGTGACCTCACACACGTGCCCCCCCCCCATCGTGTGAAAGCGCTCATCTCCAACAGTGTGGCGGCACACTTAAGTTTGGTCCACATAAGCAGTTGAACCACTCCTGAGCTCTAAGTGAAACTGGCCCAGCAGGATCCCACATACTGCATTATTTATTTTTAATTTTTTTGTATATATGTTTTTACAGATTATGGGATTGTGATCAATGCTTAGCAGCCGTGAATTTGCACTTTGTTGTACCACACCTGACGCTAGGTTGTAAACTCGGGTTACTTTTTACCTGATGTTCATTGCAGTCTCAGGTTGCTCTAGGAGTGGCTCGCAAGATTTACGGTATATATTTTTAAGCTCCAAAACTTTTTTGGAGCGGTGAGTGGTGCATTTTGATCACACTTTTTTGGGGCGTTTGTTGCATATCAAATGCATGCCTGTTACTTGCGCTTGGGTTGCCATTAACATGATGATGCAAGCACGATGCACATTTACAGTTTGCTTGTTTATAAAATGCATGGCAAAATACGTGTTTTCTGTGCAGTTTGCCGATGCGTTCAGAAACAGGTAGATCTGAATAAAGCCTCATCGTTCAATTTCACTTTTAGGCCCCATTCACACCCGGCATAGTGGGACCGTACGTTTTTTGTGCTCATTTTTCCCGCAGCACACATAGAGCAGCTCATTGATTTTAATGGGCTGTCCTACACTTGGCGCTTGTCGCCCGTTTTCATATGAAAATAGTTTGCTTGCTTTTGCATTTTGGATGCGGTTAACAGTTAAAGGGGTTGTAAAGGTACATTTTTTTCCCCTAAAAAGCTTCCTTCCACTAACACACAGCTCCTTTCTCTATCTGCAGCGTAGAGAGCGTCCTGGCTCTACTGCTCGCCCCTCCCCCCTCAAGGGAGAAGGCGAGCATTACACTCCACACCAGGGAGAAAGCCTTGCATTACTGTGTTGAGTTACAGACAGAAGAACAGGAAGTGAGGATTTCTCAGAGGAAATAAGGACATTTCAAAGCAAAATCGAAGGATGAGGTAAGTGAAGGAGGACTGCACTAAGGTAAAGGAAGCTATTTGGGGGGGGGGGGGGGGGGGGGTACCTTTAACCACTTAAGGACCTTATGTGTTTTTCAGATTTGGTGTTTGCAAGACTAAAACAGTTTTTTCTGCTAGAAAATTACTTAAAACCTCCAAACATTATACTTTTTTTTTTCTAACACCCTAGAGAATAAAATGGTGGTCATTGCAATACTTTTTGTCTCACCGTATTTGCGCAGCGGTCTTACAAGCGCACTTTTTTTTGGAAAAAAATGCACTTTTTTGAATAAAAAAAATAAGACAACAATAAATTTCGCCCAATTTTTTTTATATATTGTGAAAGAATGTTACACCGAGTAAAATGATACCCAACATGTCACACTCCGCCGCGGAGACCGCCGTTATCGTTTACAAGACCGTTGGCACTAAAGATGGATATCTCGGTTGTGGCAGCAGCACTGCCGTTACCGAGTTATCCATCTTTAAAAAATGTACAGTGCAAGGTCCTTAAGTGGTTAATGGCAAACATGAAACTAGTTCATTTTAGGTGTATAAAGATGGCTATATATTATACAATTTAGGTTTACCAAACCTATATAATAGGAGGACACACCATCTATACCAATCAGGCTCTTTCACCACATAGTTAACGGTATATCTGAAGGAGATTGTACAATCAGATGGACAATCAGCACACTCAGCCAAATGAATGATCTATGCAATATGGAGGTAAGGTGGACTTTTTTTTTTTTTACAGCTGCGTGTTTAGTAAAAACAGTGATTGCTGATTGCATTGGAAAACCATGCACCTGCAGAGGTGATCTCCCACAAGGGCAGGGCAGGTGCAGGGTGTGTGTTAATGGGGTCAGCTAGTGGCTCCTTCCTGAGTCTTAACGGTTTCCCAACCTAAGGGAATTTTAGATTACTTTTGCTCTGTATGACATTGTCACTTTGTAAACTTTACGTATGGTGCCTGTTGAATCCCTTCTCTATTTGCACAATAAAGATTTGTGTTTGATTAAAAAGAAAAAACTCTTTCTATCAATGGGGGGCCACCGAGTGCAATACAAACCTGACAGAGCTTCTACTCTATCAATGGGGGGGTCACAGAGCGCTATACAAACCTGACAGACCTCTCTATCCACTTCCCCACCGCGCCATAAGCATTTTACTGCTATGGCGCGGTGGAGTTGCTTTGACACGACGTCCCTGGGACGTCCTCGTGCACTTCCGCGATTGCGCGTCCCCTGGGACGCGCTCGCGAAAGTGTCCGTGCTCGCCGGGTCTAGAAGACCCGGCGCATCACGGATCACGGTAAATTGCCGCTGATAGCGGCCGTTTACCACGTGATCGCGCCGTCGAATGACGGCGCGATCACTTGTAAACAAACCGGTTCCTCCCTCTCCTCCCTCTCCTCTCTGTACAGTGTGTGAGGAGAGGGGGGGGGAGCGGGGTGTCAGCAGCTGAGCTGTGGCTGGATCTGTGACAAATGCAGTCACAGATCCAGCCATCCCTCAATCCATCCCAGCTCTGCAATCCCCCAGTACCCTGCAATCCCCAGTACCCAGCATTACCCCAGTACCCAGCAATCCCCCAGTACCCAACAATCCCCCAGTACCCAACAATCCCCCAGTACCCAACAATCCCCCAGTACCCAACAATACCCCACAATACCCCAGTACCCAACAATACCCCACAATACCCCAGTACCCAACAATACCCAACAATACCCCAGTACCCAACAATACCCCAGTACCCAACAATACCCCAGTACCCAACAATACCCCACAATACCCCAGTAAACAACAATACCCCAGTACCCAACAATACCACAGTACCCCACAATACCCCACAATACCCCAGTACCCGACAATACCAAAGTACCCGACAATACCCCAGTACCCGACAATACCCCAGTACTCGGCAATACCCCAGTACTCGGCAATGCCCCAGTACCCAACAATACCCCAGTACCCAACAATACCCCAATACTCAGCAATGCCCCAGTACTCAACAATACCCCAATACTCGGCAATACCCCAATACTCGGCAATACCCCAGTACTCGGCAATACCCCAATACCCTGCATGATACTTTGCAATACCCCAATACTCTGCAATACCGCCTATGGGGATTTTTAAGTAGCAAAGTTTGGCGCCATTCCACGAGTGTGCGCAATTTTGAAGTGTGACATGTTGGGTATCTATTTACTCGGCGTAACTTCATCTTTCACATTTTGAAAAAAAATCGGGCTAACTTTACTGTTTTGTTTTGTTTTAAGCACAAAACAGTTTTTTTTTAAAAACACACGTTCAATAAATTTCTGCGAAAATACCGTGCGAGATAAAAAGTTGTAACGGCTGCCATTGTATTCTCTAGGGTCTTTGCTAAAAAAGCATATATAATGTTTTGGGGTTCTATGTAATTTTCTAGCAAATAAATGATGATTTTTCCATGTAGGAGAGGAATGTCAGAATTGGTCTGGGTGTTCCAGAACGCCTGATGGCGTTCCCTGCATGTTGGGCCTCTGTATGTGGCCACGCTGTGTAAAAGTCCCACACATGGGGTATCGCCATACTCGGGAGGAATAGCAGAATGTGTTTTGGGGTGTAATTTGTGGTATGCATATGCTGTGTGTGAGAAATAACCCACTAATATGACAGAAACAAGTTGTTTTTTTTTTTTTTACAGAATTTTCAGTCGTTTTTCTTTTATAGCGCAAAAAATAAAAAACCCAGAAGTGATCAAATACCACCAAAAGAAAGCTCTATTTGTGTGAAAAAAAGGACAAAAATTTCAAATGGGTAGAATGTTGTATGACTGAATAATTGTCATTCAAATTGTGAGAGCACCGAAAGCTGAAAATTGGTCTGGTTAGGAAGGGGGTTTAAGTGCCCAGTGGTCAAGTGGCTATTCTATCAATGGGGGGGTCACAGAGCACTATACAAACCTGACAGAGCTTCTACTCTACCAATGGGGGGGGGGTCACAGAGCGCAATACAAACTTGACAGAGCTCCTACTCTTTCTATCAATTGGGGGAGGGTCACAGAGTGCAATATAAACCTGACAGAGCTCTTACTCTTTCTATCAATGGGGGGGGGGGGGTCACAGAGCGCAATATAAACCAGACAGAGCTCTTACTCTTTCTATCAATAGGGGGGGGTACCGAGCGCAGTAAAAACCTGACAGAGCTCTCTATTCTATCAATGGGGGTCACAGAGCGCTATACAAACCTGACAGAGCTTCTACTCTTTCTATCAATGGGGGGGAGGGGGTCACAGAGTGCAATATAAACCTGACAGAGCTCTTACTCTTTCTATCAATGGGGGGGGGGGGGGTCACAGAGCGCAATATAAACCAGACAGAGCTCTTACTCTTTCTATCAATAGGGGGAGTCACAGAGCGCAATATAAACCTGACAGAGCTCTTACTCTTTCTATCAATAGGGGGGGGGGGGGGGGTACCGGGCACAGTAAAAACCTGACAGAGCTCTTACTCTTTCTATCAATGGGGGGGGGGGGGTCACAGAGGGCAAGACAAACCTAACAGAGCTTCTACTCTATCAATGGGGGGGTCACAGAGCTGAGAGCACAATACAAACCTGACAGAGCTTCTACTCTATCAATGGGGGGGTCACAGAGTGCAAAATAAACCTGACAGAGCTCCCACTCTTTCTATCAATGGGGGAGGGTCACAGAGCGCAATACAAACCTGACAGAGATCCTACTCTTTCTATCAATAGGGGGGGGTCACAGAGCGCAATACAAACCTGACAGAGTTTCCACTCTATAAATGGAGGGGGTCACAGAGCGCAATACAAACCTGACAGAGCTTCTACTCTTCCTTAACCACTTAAGGACCGCCTACTGCACATTTACGTCGGCAGAATGGCACGGCTGGGCACATCAACGTATATATACGTTGATTTTAGTACCCAGCCGTGGGTCACGGGCGCGCGCCCGCGACCCGGTCCGAAGCTCCAGGACCGGGACCGCGGGATTCACGAACCCGATCGCCGCTGCAGTGCGGCGATCCGTCCCTGGAGCGGAAGAACGGGGAGAGCCGTGTGTAAACACGGCTTCCCCGTGCTTCACTGTGGCCGTAGCATCGATCGCGTCATCCCTGTAATAGGGGGACGCGATCGATGTCGTCACACCTACAGCCACACCCCCCTACAGTTGTAAACACAACACATAAGTCACACATCCCCTACAGCGCCACCTGTTGTTAACTCCCAAACTGCAACTGTCATTTCCACAGTAAACAATGCAATTTAAATGCATTTTTTGCTGTGAAAATGACAATTGTCCCAAAAATGTGTCAAAATTGTCCGAAGTGTCCGCCATATTGTCACAGTCACAAAAAAAATCGCTGATCGCCGCTATTAGTAGTAAAAAAAAAAAAAAATTAATAAAAATGCAATAAAACTATCCCTTATTTTGTAAACGCTATAAATTTTGCGAAAACCAACCGATAAACGCTTATTGCAATTTTTTTTACCAAAAATATGTAGAAGAATACGTATCAGCCTAAACTGAGGGAAAAAAATGTTTTTTTATATATTTTTGGGGGATATTTATTATAGCAAAAAGTAAAAAATATTGCATTTTTTTTAAAATTGTCGCTCTATTTTTGTCTATAGCGCAAAAAATAAAAACCGCAGAGGTGATCAAATACCACCAAAAGAAAGCTCTATTTGTGGGGAAAAAAGGACGCCAATTTTGTTTGGGAGCCACGTCGCACGACCGCGCAATTGTCAGTTAAAACGACGCAGTGCCGAATCCCAAAAAGGGGCAAGGTCCTTTACCTGCATTTTGGTCCGGGTCTTAAGTGGTTAATATATGTAGAATTAACAAAAAAAAATGTTTGGCTGTAGTTAGGTTTCTATTAACTTATCTAGCTTGGAATTTAACCCGGCTCCAGCAAACCTTCTATAAACAGGTCTTTACAATTGAATTGCAAAATTAGAATTCATGAATTGAGGTCTGCTTTAAAAAAGCTGGAGCAAAATACTCATTAAACAAGGTAATTTCTTAATTGATCTCCTGAATTGCACTGGAAAAATGACAACTGAATGCTCTAGTTCTAATAGTTTTGTTGTTTTGCAAGCATGACATTTGAGAAGCCACTTACTGCCACTCATGCTGTCCCAAGCATGAACTTTATACCCTTTGATCACTTTAATCTATGTAACTATGATGAAATATAGTTAAGCAACTGAGGCTGAGTTACAGATTAACGCTATTATAACGCAATATGCAGACCGCCGCTATCTGTGGCCACCATTCAGCTGTTTCTGAATGCTCTAAATGTAAGGTAAAATCTTAACTGACTGCTATAGGTTGCTGCTAAATGACTTTACTTCTGAATAGTTCTTTCTTTGTTTATGAAGTGAATGTGAAATTATCGATTGCATTAAAGCCAACACCTTTTTTATACAAATGTGCTAAAATGCATTACACATCTTCTCAAGGGAATGCTGTCCCTGAACACTTACTAACCTTGAAAGGATTCCATCGCTTTGATGTATATTTTGTTGCATTTTTAAATATTTGAAATACTGCCCAGACTGTAAACATACACTTTAAACAACTCTCAGTTTTTGTTCCAAAAAAAATAATTAAGAAATGGGACTGTAGTAATGGTTGAAAACAAACTTCAAATGTTGCTAATGTGAAATTTATTAATATATAGCAAAAAACAATCTCTTGTTTTAATGGCTGATAGCAAATATCATTAATCTAAATCAAAATCTAACAAACAATTGCATATATTCTTTTATTCATTCATTAATGGATGCAGGATTTGGGGACTACTGAGTTATACTGCCACCTGCAGGAGGATTTGGACACTGGCAACAACAGTTACCAGTCTGGTATAATTCATGCCACTCCCAGCATGCCTCACTTTTTTGCTAGTGTCCTAGGACAGTGTTTTTCAACTCCAGTCCTCAAGGCACACCAACAGGTCATGTTTTCAGGCTTTCCATTATTTTGCACAGGTGATTTGATCAGTTTCACTGCCTTAGTAATCACCACAGCCATTTCATCTGAGGGAAATCCTGAAAACTTGACCTGTTGGTGTGCCTTGAGGACTGGAGTTGAAAAACACTGTCCTAGGAAATGACAACCTGAAGGCCTTGGGAGGAATTTTAGATATCTTATTGATGCAGGAGACTTGGACAAAGTAGGCATCTCATCTCCTAGTCAAAATTTTGGAATTTTGAGCAGTTTGGCTGTGCCTGCAATACTGGATCCCTGACTGGGAAGGTCATTTGATCTGGATTCAGTCAGACAATGCTATGGCAGTGGTGTACATCAACCATCAAATAGGAACCAGAAGTCTGCCCAGACAAGAAGGGTAGAAATGTTCATGTTCCTGCATCATCAGCTGTTCATATCCTAGCCATAGACAATTGACAAGCAGACTAACCTAGCCGGCAGTGCCTGGACTCAGATGAATGGTCCATATACCCAAAGGTGTTTCGGGACCTGGCCTCCAGGTTCCACAACAAACTGGACATTTTTTTTTCTTTAGGTGCAGAGATCCTCTGGTGGCTACACAGGATAAGTATAACATGATCTATGCCTTTTCTCATCTACTTTGCAAGATTAAGATGGAAGGCATTGCAGTGATATTCATAGTTTCAAACTAGTCCAAGGGGATATGGTATTCTGACCTGGGTGAGCTGCTAGCAGACACCCAGTGGAATCCACTGAATCTTTCATCCCAAGGACCGATTTAGCACCTTTCTTCACAGTTGGCAGCTTTAACAGCATGACTGTTGAAGTACAGGTTTTAAGAAACAGGGACCTCTCTGATTCAATAATTCCCACATTGTTAAAAACAAGAAAGTCTACATCCCACAAAGTCTACCATCACACAGGATGGAAGGCATGCTGCTAAGGTGTGGGTACTGAAGCTTTCACCTCAGGAAATACTCTGTGGGACAAATCCTCGCCATTTTTTACAATCAGCCTAGATCAACATTAGTCCCAGAGTACTATTTCAGGGGCAAATTTTGAGCCTTGCTATCCTGTCCAAAAAAAACACTAAAGATCTGTAACACCATGAGATTTAAATTTGATTCTGTCAGCACTTCACAAACTGCCTCCAGGGTAGTTCCCCTTACCACCCTTACTCACAAGGTTGTTTTCCTTGTCAACATCATCTTTGTGATGTGTGTCTCTGAGTCTTGTATAGAATCTTTTCTGTCTTACACAAAGATAAGGCTGTGTTCTGTACAAGAGCCTTCTTCCTTCTTAAGGCAGTTTTGACCTTTCACCACAATCAGGACACTGTTTTCTTGTCTCTCTTTCCAGCGGCAGTAAAGTCTGGTGCGTTGTGTTAGATAGATTAACTCTATTTTCTTTGTCCTTGATGTCCCCCATAAAGGGAACTGGTTTTTCATTATGCCATTTCTCAGTAGCTCAGACAGATCATTTCCCAGGCTTATGGTCTTAAAGTTCGGGATCTAGCCTATGTAAAAGCGCACACTGCTAGATCTGCAAGTGTTTCTTGAGCCTTTTGGCATCAGGCAACTGTTTTTCAGATTTTCTGCCATTTGGTCTTCAGTTTTACCAGGTGGACATTCCGGCCTCATCTGATGTCCGCTTTGGGTATAAAGTCTTTCAGGGCCCGATCACACTAAAATGCAGTGCGGGGAAGCCACAGAGCTGCATGTGGATTCACTTGCGGTTCCTAGTGTGAATGAAGCCTCAGGCAGCTATTTGAGCTGCAGGCAGCCCTTTGTTTTTTTTTTGTTATGTGGGCCTGTTAGTGTTTTTTACTGCTGCCTACCCCTCAAATGGACTGCTTTTAGATGAACCAGTTGTCTCTAAATCCTTATTCTTCAAAAAATAAGATATAGAATTTTTGTATTTAACGTAAAATAAATTTCTTGGGGTACATTAAGGTCCCATCCTTCTGTGTTTTTTTTAGATCCTATTCACAATACTGCTTCTCTACAAATGGAGGCGAGCTGGGTGTGAAAGATGTTATACCAGAGCCGTCCCTGTTGCTGCCAATCAGTGGCGGCTGGTGCTCCAAATTTTTGGGGGGGCGCAAAAAAATAAAATAAAATCGCAGCCTCACTGTGCCCATCAAATGCAGCCACTGTGGCATCAATTCACACCACTGTGCCATGCCATCAAACGCAGCCACTGTGCCATGCCATCAAATGCAATCACTGTGCCATGCCATCAAACGCAGCCACTGTGCCATCAAACGCAGCCACTGTACCATGCCATCAAATGCAGTCACTGTGCAATGCCATCAAACGCAGCCACTGTGCCATGCCATCAAACACAGCCACTGTGCCATGCCATCCAAATCTACGTCCGCATGAAGGTCTGACCCCACCCAACTCTCGGGTGGGGGGATGTCTTTGCGAATACGCGACCCGGTGGACATCTCTGATCTCCCACCGGTGGGTTTGCGAAGTAGTTTCATCAGGGTACAAGATAGAGTTTCTTTCTATCTTGTCGCCCATCGAACAGATTTTTTCCCTCCAACCTCCAGCTACAGCCGACCTATCGGGAAGCCCTGTATGAGGCAGTTCAGGATCTGCTGATATGTGGGGTGATCGTTCCTGTCCCAGTACAGGAACGGTTTCAGGTATTTTACTCAAATCTGTTAATAGTACCAAAAAAAAATGGGGTTCGTACAATCATGGACCTCAAGGCCCTCAATTGCTTTGTGAAGATACTAAGATTCCGGATGGAGTCGGTTCGCTCTGTTGTCGCTGCTCTCCATCCGGGGACTTTTTGGCATCCTTGGACATCAAGGACGCATACTTGCATGTTCCGATATGCACCAGGCATCAGAGATTCCTGCGCTTTGTGGTCGGGGAGGACCACTATCAATTTGTGGCTCTCCCTTTTGGCCTGGCTTTGGCACCGAGGGTGTTCACCAAGGTGCTCGTTCCGATTCTGGCCCTGCTAAGACAGCGTGGCATTGATATCATGGGCTACTTGGACGATCTTCTTCTGAGGGCCACTTCAAGCTCAGAATTAGAGGTGAGCGTGTCTATAACCTGTCAGACCCTCGGAGAGTTTGGTTGGGTGCTGAACACTCAGAAGTCAGTATTGGTGCCTACTCAATACCTAGAATATCTGGGGTTGATTCTGGACTACTCAGAGACGAACGTTTTGGGCTGTGGTGCGGCAGTTGACATCTGCCATGTGTTTCTCCCTCCATGCAGTCAGCGGCCATTTTGTGCAGGCTTTTGGCCTCTAGTGTGCATTTAAGCGTTGCAAATCAACAGACACACACTGCGGAGGGTCAGACTGAAACAGGAGGCTGCAAAGAGAGCATCTCAAGTAGGAAGCGGACGGCAGCTGTGCGGTACCGTTCAAGGTTGGGGAGTCCTCTGGGGGCCCCCTAGTCTCTGTGGCAGCTAGGAGGGTGGGCTGTTGTTACCCTGTGGGTGTCAGGCGCGTGGGTCAGCGGACGCCTCTTCCTCTGAAACACCTGAGTTGGCAATTAGTGCCCATGCACCCGATGTATCGGTGGATGGTATGTCAGCGATCATTGAGGCTTTTGTTGCCAAGGTGGAAGCGGCGCGTGAGAATACACAGGGTAAAAAGCACCCCCCCTCCCCCGCCATCTTCTGGGGACAACTCTAATATGGAGCCGGGCCCAGCTACGGCTCATGGCCCTGGTTCTGATGTATATGAGAATGCGGACCGAGATCCGCCAAACAGTGAGGATGACTCCTGGTCAGCACGCGAAAAGGCTCTGGTAGGTGATCTTATCACTGCATTGCGACATACTCTAAAGATAGAGGAGTCTGCGGAAGCAACAGAGGCGTCGGTCCCTTTCAGGTTCCGTAAACCGTCCCGCACTGTTAAGGTGTTTCCTTGTGTGTCTTATCTAGACAAACTTTTATACAAGGAGTGGAACAAACCACAGAAGGTTTTTTCGGCCCCTAAAAGTTTGGCCGAGAGTTACCGTTTTGAGGAGAGTTTACTGAAAAAATGGACCTCTCCTCCGATAGTGGACCCTCCTGTGTTCAGATTAAACAAGGTAACCACGATTCCGGTGGAAGGGGCTCCTGCTTTTAAGGACCCTGCCGACAAGAAGGCTGAGACGGTCACCCGCTACCTATACATGGTGGTGGGCTCGGCTGTGCATCCAACGATGGTTGGGGCCCTGGTGTCTCAGACTCTCACTGAATGGGCAAAAATGCTGCACAATGGGTTAAAAGCACGTCAGGCTCCCTGTGACTAGGTGGCTCTGGCTGACCAGTTGGTACAGGGCCTAAAATTTGTCTGTGAGTCAGCCTTGGATACTATTCCTTTGCTGTCCAGAGCCTCAAACTATGCAGTGGTGTTATGCTGTCTGCTCTGTCTAAAGTGTTGGTCTGCAGACCAATCTTCCAAAAAGGCCTGTGTGGATTTGCCCTTTGAGGGCTATTTGGAGCATCTCTAGATGACATTAGTAAAGAGGCCACAGGAGGCAAGAGTACCCTGCTCCCACAATACAAAAAGGGTAAGTAGCCACGCCATAGACTAGGGCCCTCACCTCGCACAATTGTTTTTTTCGTCGGCAGGTAAACAATCTCAGGCCGATAAAATGCCTGCTGAGGGACAGAAGCGTTCCTTTTTCGCAAGCCCAACAAGCCTGCGAACAAATCTACGTCCGCATGAAGGTCTGACCCCACCCAACTCTCGGGTGGGGGGATGTCCTTGCAAATTCGTGGCCTGGTGGACATCTTTGATCTCCCATATGTCAACCATCAGGGAGGAACAAGAAGCTTGGCTGCAGCATCGGAGGTCGCTCACATCCTAAGGTGGGCAGAAAGGAGCTTATCGGCCCTGTCGGCCGTATACATTCCTGGCGTAGAAAACTGGCAGGTGGACAACCTGAGTCACCAAATGCTGGACCAAGGAGAATGGTCTCTACACCTGGATATGTTTCAGCTCCTTTGCCAAAGATGGGGCGAGCTGGACATAGATCTCCTAGCTTCTCGACTCAATCGGAAGGTATTGAGGTTTGTGGCCAGGTCAAGAGACCCATGGGCAGACACAACAGATGCATTGGTGGCATTGTGGCGTCAGTATCGGCTAATCTATGCCTTCCCTCCTCTAAAGCTCCTTCCTCATTTGCTTTGCAGAGTAGAGGCAGAGGGGATTCTAATGATCCTAATTGCTCCGGATTGGCCTCTGCATCCTTGATATGCTGACTTAGTGCATCTGTTAGCAGATGCCCCTTGGCGTCTATCGCTACAAAAGGACCTGCTGTCTCAAGGTCCCATACGCCATTCTGCTTTACAGTGGCTGGCTTTAACGGCATGGCTATTGAGAGCCAGGTGCTAAGAGACTAGGGCCTGTCAGATTCAGTGATCTCTACCTTGAGGAGTGCTCGGCACTTGGGAGGCCTACATATCCATGTGTGAGGAAATGGGGTGGCATCGGCGTACCTATTTGGTTTCCAGGGTCCTGCTGTTCTTACAGTGTGGGGTGGACCAGAAGCTGGCCTTAAGTATGGTTAAGGGGCAGATATCTGCCCTGGCTGTCTTTTTTCAATGACCCCTGGCGGCTCACTGTCTAGTGAGAACATTTGTGCAGGGAGTTCGGTCTGTGGGCCCCACGTTCCGCCCTCCACTATCTCTGTGAGACTTGAATCTGGTCCTCTCGGTGCTTCAGAAACCACCGTTCGAAAACATTAGGGAAATTTCTTTGTTGACACTTTCTCAGAAAGTGGTCTTTTTGGTGGCTGTTACATCAGTTAGACGGGTTTCTGAGCTGGCAGCCTTGTCATGCAAGGCTCCCTATCTGGTCTTCAACAAGGATAAGGTGGTGCTGCACCCGCAGCCTTCTTTTCTGCTTAAGGTCGTTTCGGCCTTCCATCTCAATGAGGACATTGTACTTCCATCCTTGTGTCCTCGTCCGTCGCATCATAAAGAGACAGCGTTGCATTCCTTGGACGTTGTCCGAGCTTTGAGAGTATACTTATCTGCTACGGCTCCGTTCCGGAGGTCAGACTCACTGTTTGTTTAGGTGGCTGGTCCCAAGAAGGGCCTGGCGGTCTCGTCGGCCACCATCTCGAGGTGGATCCGACAGATCGTGATTCAGGCTTACGCCATAAAGGGTCGGGCGCCCCCCTTTCCTGTCACGGCGCATTCGATAAGGGCAATAGGTGCCTCTTCTGCTTTCTGACATCAATCGTCTGTTTCCCAGGTGTGTAAGGCGGCGACTTGGTCGTCCATTCACACTTTCACTAAATTTTACAAGGTTGATGTGAGTTCATCTTCGGATGCTTCTTTCGATCGCAAGGTTTTGCATGCGGCTGTTTAGAGTTGCAACTCCTCTGTTGAGGAGCTCTGTTCTGTTCTGGTGTGAAGTTTGTTTTAATGCTGTTCCCACCCCTCGTTTTTTGACACTGCTTTGGGATATCCCACTTTGTCAAGATTGCTGCTGTGTTCGTCCATGAACGAAAGAGAAAATATGATTTTTGTGCTCACCGTAAAATTATTTTCTCTGAGTTCATGGACGGACACAGCACCCACCCCTCCTTTTTAAGTTTGTACTGCTTTTTGATGAACTGAGCTGCGAGATGCAGGAAGAGGGGTTATACCCAGATGGACTGCCCACTGGGTGGTGCTGTACAGTGTGTGATGTGATTAACACTTTCTAACAAGTTTTCTGCCTAGTCACTCCTGAATGAATGCTAATACCCACTTTGTCAAGATTGCTGCTGTGTCCGCCCATAAAGGATTTTACAGTGAGCACAAAAATCCTATTTCTTTCTCGTACATCACGGGACACAGAGCGGCATATTCATTACTATATGGGTTATATGGAGTACCTTCAGGTGTGGACACTGGCAATCTCAAACAGGAAGTCCCCTCCCTATATAACCCCCTCCCCTAGAGGGAGTCCCTCAGTTTTTTCGCCAGTGTCTTAGGTGTTGGTCACGGAATAGCTTTGCTCCACATCCTTGGGATTAAGGGCGGGCTAACCGGATCTGTCCAAGGAGCCTCAGTGCCAAAGTGGACAGTACCCGGGCCCCAAACCGTGGGGTTTTGCCTATAATGCTCCTCTTTGGAGGGCTGGACCCTGGGCCCAGGACTTGGAGTTCGTAAAGACCATAATTTCCTGTTTGCCAGGGTGCTATATAGGTCCAGGACAGTGGGTACCTTCATAGGACCCCAGGGCCTGAAGGTCTATTACGCTACCCACGGAGATGGGAGAAGATTGGATCGTTTTGCTAGACAAACATCCTGCAGCATGGAGCAGGTAAGAGGGGAGCCTGCGGGACTTGGTTCGACAGCAGGCTCTCCGGGGTAACCTAAAAGGGGGGATAGCCTAAGTATGCTCTGCATTGGCAACCTTGCTCACTATGTCTGTGAAAGACAGGATGATCCCATTTCCCCCATCACTAGGTTCCCCTGTCTAAGAATGGTGTTGCTAGCTACCTGCTGCTTTCTTCCTAGGACTGGTAAGGATCCCTATGGGGCCTTTTGGAGTCCTACCTGGCCGGGGGTTTGAATCTGCCGCCTGGTTCTGCAGTCCTGGGTCTCCAGCAGCGCGGCTCCTCCATGTTCTTCCTGCTCCGGCATACGCGCGCGCGCGCGTGCGCGCGCACGTCTTATAGACGTTTTTCGTGCCGTTCGGAGAGGAGGGCGGGGGGGGGGCGTGCCTGCAGCGTCATACAGGGGCGCGCCTTGTGCTGTTATAGATCAGCAGGCATTGTCAGTGCTCAGTCTGAGGCTGATCTCAAAGGGAGAGGACGCAGAGCGGCAGAACGGTGACTCCCGGTGGCGGAAGAGGGGTAGTACAGGCTGGACTTGGTTCCAATGCCTTTTCTGTTAAGCCAAGAAATCCCCCTTTCTTTCTCGTACATCACGGGACACAGAGCGGCATATTCATTACTATATGGGTTATATGGAGTACCTTCAGGTGTGGACACTGGCAATCTCAAACAGGAAGTCCCCTCCCTATATAACCCCCTCCCCTAGAGGGAGTCCCTCAGTTTTTTCGCCAGTGTCTTAGGTGTTGGTCACGGAATAGCTTTGCTCCACATCCTTGGGATTAAGGGCGGGCTAACCGGATCTGTCCAAGGAGCCTCAGTGCCAAAGTGGACAGTACCCGGGCCCCAAACCATGGGGTTTTGCCTATAATGCTCCTCTTTGGAGGGCTGGACCCTGGGCCCAGGACTTGGAGTTTGTAAAAACCATAAGTTCCTGTTTGCCAGGGTGCTATATAGGTCCAGGACAGTGGGTACCTTCATAGGACCCCAGGGCCTGAAGGTCTACTACGCTACCCACGGAGATGGGAGAAGATTGGATCAGTTTGCTGGACAAACATCCTGCAGCATGGAGCAGGTAAGGGGGAGCCTGCGGGACTTGGTTCGACAGCAGGCTCTCCGGGGTAACCTAAAAGGGGGGATAGCCTAAGTATGCTCTGCTTGGGCAACCTTGCTCACTATGTCTGAGAGAGACAGGATGACACCTTTTTTCCCCCATCACTAGGTTCCCCTGTCTAAGAATGTGTTGCTAGCTAACCTGCTGCTTTCTTCCTAGGACTAGTAAGGATCCCTAGGGGCCTTTTGGAGAGTCCTACCTGGCCGGGGGTTTGAATCTGCCGCCTGTTTCTGCAGTCCTGGGTCTCCAGCAGCGCGGCTCCTCCATGTTCCTCCTGTTCCGGCATACGCGCGCGCGTGCGTGCACGTCTTATAGACGCTTTTCGCGCCGTTCAGACAGGAGGGCACAGTTTTTGGGCATTAGTGATCTATTGTCCCCTAAGCTCTGGTTTTGTACTCCTGGCCACTACAGTCTGTTGTGTGGGCGGAGTCCCTCGATTTTGTATTATGGCTTCCAAAGGTTCGGGGTCAAAGGGTACAAAAAAGACCAAAAAACAAAGGGGTTCCCCTTCTGATTCTGATGATATGCCGATACTTTCCCCGCAACTTATTAACATAAAGGGCGCCTTGGATGAGCCATTAGGGGGATCTGGTGCGGAGGCTGGCCCAGATCAGCCCAGCCCTGTGTTTATCACAGAGGAGATGCTAGCCGTATCCCTAGGGGGGCTAGAAGAGAGAATAGCAGCATTAATCGCTAGAGCTATTCCTGGTAAGAAACGGGTTAGACCCCCATCACAAGAGGTGTATCCTCAGATGTTGAGATTCTCTCTCCGAAGGAATTGGAATCACAGGAGGATCAACTAGACCTGAACCAAGAGGGTTCAGGGATTGAGGGATCTGCCTCTGAGGAACCATTTTCAGACTCCCAGACAGAAAGACTGTGGGTACAGTCTTTGACGGACATGGTCCGCTCGGCATTTAGTTTACCATTGCCAGAGCCTCAGGTTCCTCCGGTATCCTCTCTGGGCTCTTTGAAAGCTCCGTTAAGCAACGCAGTTTTTCCGGTCCATCCTCTCTTGGAGGAATTGATCTTTCGGGATTGGGTACGGCCGGACAGGATTTTTCTGCCACCGAAAAGATTTGCGGTCATTTACCCCATGGAGGAAAGATTCTCCAAGAGGTGGAGGCTCCCAGTAGTGGATGCAGCCATCTCATGTGTGAATAAATCACTAACTTGCCCGGTGGAAAACATACATATGTTTAAAGATCCGGTTGATAAAAGGTTAGAGACACTTTTAAAAGCATCCTTTGCTACGGCAGGAGCAGTGGTACAGCCAGCTGTGGCTGCGATTGGTGTTTGTCAGGCGTTAAAAGACCAGACAAAAGAAATGTTAAAGGACATGCCTACCCAACAAGCAGAAGAGTTTTCTGACATTCCCAGAGCTCTGTGTTTTGCTGTAGATGCTATAAAAGATTCCATCCAGCAGGCCTCTCGTTTATCACTATTTTTGGTGCACATGAGAAGGCTCTTATGGTTGAAGAACTGGGCAGCGGAGCCCCCATGCAAAAAGCTTCTGGCAGGGTTTCCCTTCCATGGAGGACGACTCTTCGGAGAGGATCTGGATAAATATATTCAGACTATTTCAAATGGCAAGAGTACCCTTTTACCGGTCAAAAAGACATTCCGGGGTCCTACATTTAAGAGGCAGCTCTTTCCTGTCTCGGGGCCCTCAAATTCCAGGCAGTATCGACGGCCGCCTGCACGATCCAACGTTAACAGTAGATCGCAGGAACAGGCCCCTGGGGGTAAGAGGCCATGGTATCGCAAGCCGACAAAGACAGCCCCTAAGTCTGCCTTATGAAGGGGCGCCCCCACTCTCGCGGGTGGGGGGAAGGCTTCGTTTCTTCTCAGAAGTTTGGGAAGCCAAGATCCCCGACAAATGGGTCCGGGCGTCTGTAACCACAGGCTACAGACTGGAGTTTCTAAGGGGTCCTCCGCCTCATTTTCAAGAATCAAGGCTACCAAAGGATCCAGCAAGGAAGGCCTCAATGCTGGCAGCTTTGGATCACCTGCTTTGCCAGGACGTAATAATAGAGGTGCCAGCCCAAGAGCAAGGGCTAGGTTTCTATTCCAATCTCTTTGTCATACCAAAGCCCAACGGCGATGTCAGGCCAATCTTGGACCTAAAGAGGTTAAACGGTTACCTAAGGGTTCGTTCCTTCCGGATGGAATCCATCCGGTCAGCAGCCGCCGCGCTTCAGAGGGACGATTTTCTGGCCTCCATAGACATAAAGGATGCTTACCTTCATGTACCAATCTTTCAGTCGCATCAAAGATTTTTACGCTTCGCGGTGGGGCAGCGACACTTCCAATTCAGGGCGCTCCCCTTCGGGCTGGCCACGGCCCCCCGGGTATTCACGAAGATCCTAGCCCCAGTTCTGGCCAATTTAAGGATCCAAGGGGTCACAGTCCTAGCATACTTGGACGACCTTTTAATCATAGATCACTCACGGCCGGGTCTGCAACAGGCAGTAAACCTCACGGTTCGGTACCTCGAAGGATTCGGCTGGGTCCTAAAACCGGGGAAAGTCAGCGTTCCAGCCTACAAAGCAGTTGGAATACCTCGGCATGAGGTTAGACACAGAACAGCAAAGGGTGTTCCTGCCCCTTGTAAAGATCGAGGCTATCAAGGGGTTGGTTCAGTTGGTTCTAAACAAGAAAAAACCAACTATTCGCCTGTGTATGCGAGTACTAGGCAAGCTAGTGGCCACGTTCGAGGCAGTACCGTACGCTCAGATCCACACTCGCGTCCTACAGGCGGCCATTCTAGCAGCCTGAGGCAAGAGAGCACATGCCTTAGAGTCCCCTTTGACGCTATCATCAAGGGTCCGACAAAGCCTGGCCTGGTGGTTGAACCCTCAGAATCTTCTAAAGGGAAGATCCTTCAGCCCTGTTGTCTGGAAGGTAGTTACCACAGACGCCAGCCTGGCAGGCTGGGGGGCGGTCTTCGAGGGGTTCTCTCGCCAGGGAACTTGGGTGAAAACAGAGAGGCAGCTCCCCATCAATATCTTGGAGATCAGAGCTGCTCGCCTAGCCCTTCTGGCATGGACCTCCAGATTACAGGGGTCCCCGGTGAGAATCCAGTCAGACAATGCCACAGCGGTGGCATACATAAACCACCAAGGGGGAACCAGGAGTCAGGCCGCTCAGAGGGAGGTGAGCTTGATTTTTCAGTGGGCAGAGGTTCATGTACCCTGCATTTCGGCGATATTCATTCCCGGAGTGGACAACCTGCAGGCAGACTTCTTAAGTCGCCAGATTCTGTCGCCAGGGGAGTGGTCTCTGCATCCCCAGGTCTTTCAGACAATCTGCCAGAGGTGGGGAATGCCAGACGTAGATATAATGGCATCCAGGTTCAACAAGAAACTAGACAGGTTCGTGTCTCGAGCGAGGGACCCTATGGCCTGCGGAACCGATGCGTTGGTTTGCCCTTGGCATCAATTCAAACTTCTATATGCATTCCCTCCGCTACAGTTACTTCCGCGCCTGTTGCGCAGGATCAGAGTGGAGCACAAGCCAGTCATTCTAGTAGCTCCAGCTTGGCCCCGGAGGACATGGTACTCGCTGGTCCTGAAGATGGCAGTGGGAGACCCTTGGACTCTTCCTCTACGACCAGACCTACTCTCACAAGGCCCGATCCTCCACCCTACATTACAACGTCTAAATTTGACGGCCTGGAGGCTGAATCCCTGATTCTCAGGGGTAGAGGTCTGTCTAGGCAGGTAATTCCTACCCTGATTAGGGCTAGAAAGCCGGCCTCCAGGGTGATTTATTACAGGGTGTGGAGGAACTACGTAGGCTGGTGTGAATCCAAAAGATGGAATTCCCGCAAATATACCATTGATAGGGTGTTAAGTTTTCTCCAGCTAGGAGTGGATAAAGGCCTGGCAGTAAGCACAATCAAGGGACAGATTTCAGCTCTGTCAGTGTGGTTTCAGAGGCCGCTGGCCACCCACTCGCTGGTAAAGACCTTCATACAGGGGGTCTTGCGTATTAATCCTCCTGTCAAGTCACCAATTTGTCCATGGGACTTAAATCTTGTCCTGTCCACTCTACAGAAACAACCCTTTGAGCCGTTGGCTGAGATTCCTTTAGTTTTACTGACAAGAAAGTTGGTTTTCTTGGTCGCCATAGTTTCGGCCAGGAGAGTGTCAGAGTTAGCAGCCTTATCGTGTAAGGAACCATATCTCGTTCTACATAAGGACAGGGCAGTTCTCCGGCCCCATCCTTCCTTTCTACCAAAGGTTATATCCAATTTTCACTTGAACCAGAATTTGGTACTTCCATCCTTCTTTCCGAAACCCACGTCTAGAAAGGAGGGGTTGCTGCATACCTTGGATATTGTCCGGGCCATGAAGGCCTATCTTAAAGCTACAGAAAAGATCCGGAAAACAGATGTGTTGTTCGTTCTACCAGATGGCCCCAAGAAGGGGCAGGCAGCTGCAAAATCCACCATCTCGAGATGGATTAGACAATTAATCATTCAGGCCTACGGTTTGAAGAGGTTGCCTCCTCCTTTGTCGGTAAAGGCCCATTCTACCAGGGCCATGGGCGCCTCCTGGGCAGCACACCATCAGATCTCTATGGCTCAGATATGCAAGGCGGCGACGTGGTCATCAGTCCACACGTTTACAAAGTTTTATCAACTAGACGTGAGAAGGAATGCGGATTCTGCCTTTGGACAGGCAGTACTACAGGCTGCAGTTTAAGATCCTCGGGATCAGGGACACCCTTGGTTGTAAAAAAAAAAAAGTTTTTTCTTCACTAAGTTGGAATTATTATTATTATTTGAGTATACCTCTAAATTAAATCTCGTTTGAGAAGATGTCTCCCTCCCCTCATTAAAGCATTGCTTTCGGACATCCCATATAGTAATGAATATGCCGCTCTGTGTCCCGTGATGTACGAGAAAGAAAAAGGGATTTTTAAATACAGCTTACCTGTAAAATCCTTTTCTTGGAGTACATCACGGGACACAGAGCTCCCACCCCTCTTTTGGGGAACATTTTTGGGAGGCATACTGCTTGCTACAAAACTGAGGGACTCCCTCTAGGGGAGGGTGTTGTATAGGGAGGGGACTTCCTGTTTGAGATTGCCAGTGTCCACACCTGAAGGTACTCCATATAACCCATATAGTAATGAATATGCCGCTCTGTGTCCCGTGATGTACTCCAAGAAAAGGATTTTACAGGTAAGCTGTATTTAAAAATCCCTTTTTTTGGTGTAATCCCGTAAATTTCCAGCCTATTCTAATTTAATAGGCTGAAAATCACATCACACTGAATTGCATGAGAATCACACAGGAATGTGCTCTGCGATTCTGGTGTGACCTGGCAATAAAGCTATAAGTAGATATTCGCCAGCACACCCAGGATCATCCATTTTGTCCAAACTGTTTTTATCCAAGAAAGATCACATCACAAAATGGTGTAGTGCAATGTTTCAGAGCCTTTGTCAGGCATATGATCTTCTCATGTCTGACGAAGGGGTCCTGCGTGGCTCCGAAATGTTGCATGATAATCCAGTGTAATGATACCGTAAAAAGAAAAAAAAAAACTTAAAATATCACTAACACCTGTCCCAGAAAATGCACCAAAAAATAAATCCAGATTTGTTTTTTTACAGATAGTTTAGTCCTCTCAAAAATTCAACACACAGGGACCCATAACTAATGTAATATTGTTGATTATACTTGTTGTTACAATAGAAGTGCGTAATTTTAATTCACTCTGGATTACAAATTTATACAATGTGCCCAATAGCGATATCCCATATATTCACGTGGATAGCAGGATAATATGCAAAATTGTATAGCCATAATTTGGAACACAACTTGAATTTAGAAGATGCATGTGCTACTTCATCCTATTGTCACGTAACAGGATGCTGTGACTTCCCAGTTGACCTATTCCATATCATTGTGATGGACAAATGGAGGAAGCAATGTTACCGGCCATTAGTTAGTATACATGACTCTTGTAAAATCCCATTGTCCCTGTGGAAAACAAACCTAATATATAATGCAGTCTGCTGGCTGCAATGTGGTGACAATAAAAGGAATTCCTGGCAGAGCAGGCAGTACTTTGCTTACATTGTAGGCACAAATGAGTTCCTAATACACATCATTTGACAAAATCATATAGCCCAAATCCTTTATAATTGTGATAATGATAGGATGTATAAACACAGAGGAAGACTTGCTGTGTATTAGTCAAGTAGAGAAACTTAAAGTGGATGTAAACCCAAAAAAAAATTTTTTTTTTTGATGTCACAATGTAGAGTATAATATTTCCTATCATTTGTGCCCAGTTTTGCCACACAGAGTTAATCCAGCGCTGAGTAATCCTCTTTTATGTTCAGTGAAAACAAACAGCCTTCCAGATAAAACCCTGCCTAAATCAAAAAGTCCGGAATCTCTCTTCTTGCTTTGAGTGAGAGGTTATTTACAAATATAGCTAGGACATGTTTATCATATTTTATGTTTTGTTTATCATAACATGAGGTGATATAACATCATAACACATCCTAGTAATATACAATGAACTTTGGATCACCTCTTGTTATGATAAACATGTCCACGCTATATTTGTAAATAACCTGTTACTGAAAGCAAAAACAGAGAAACAGACTTAACCTAATTTGGCAGGTTTTTATCTGAAGTCCGGTTAATTTGCACTGGACTTTAAAAGAGGATTACTCAGCGCTGGATTAACTCTGTGTGGCAAGACTGGGCACAGATGATAGGAAATCTTATACTCTACATTGTGACATCAAAAAAAAAAATTTTTTTTTTTTTGGGTTTACATCCACTTTAAACCACTGGTGATAAACACCAGCTAGTGTAAATGGAAGTCAAATGGTACAGCCATCTAGTCTAGATAGAGGAATATTTCCTTAACCACTTAAGGACCCCCGCACGCACATATACGGCCACAGAATGGCACGTACAGGCACAAGGGCGTAAATTTACGTCCCCGCCTAAGTGCGGTTCGGGGGTCCCATCGGGACCCCCTCCGCGGCGTGCGGGGGTCCCCCTGGCTCCGGGAGCGATCCGGGATCAGCGGGCGGATGTCGGCGCTTACCCGCCCCCCCGCGATCGCTCCCAGCCAATGGGAGCGCGCTCCCATCCTGTCAGTTCCTCCTCTTGTGTTTACACAGGAAGGAGGAAATGATGTCACCTCTCATCGCAGCGCTGTTTCCCAGCGCTGCTGATGAGAGAAGACATCACAAGTAAGTGTGCACCAACACAACACTGACACACACTCACATAGGCATATTAACCCCTTGTGATCGCCCCCCCCCCCCACCCCCCTGTCACAGTGTCACTGAATGCAGTGATCTAATCACTGCATTTAGTGTCAGTGTGACAGGCAGTGTAAAAAACAGTTAGTGTTAGGTTCAGGATAGCCCCCCCACCCCCCCTAATAAAGTTTTAACCCCCTGATCACCACCCTAGTTAACCCTTTCACTCCCTATTGCCAGCGTCACTAAGCGATAATTTTTCTGATCGCTGTATTAGTGTCGCTGTTCCCGCTAGGTAGCTATTTTTTTTTATTGCGATTTTTTTTTTTTATAAAGACATGTGGCTAAATAAATTTTGGCCTAAATGTTTGACTAAAATTTAGTTTATTTGATTTTTTTTAACAAAAAGTAAAAAAATAGTGTTTTTTTTTCAAAAATGTCGCTCTATTTTTGTATATAGCGCAAAAAAGGTCTGTCTCCCTTGATGTGGGAGTGGCGGGAAACACCAGCCAACCAGGCAGAAGGGCGCGCTGATTGGCCTGGAACATGTGTTTACAGCGCGGCGTCGGCAAGTTTCTCCATCTCCAGCAAGGTAAGGGGGGGGGGGGTGGTGTAAATCTAAAGGGGTGCTCTGCCTGATCCCCACCTATCCACCTCAGAGCCTGTCATTTTAGTAAGACTGCTGGGACTTGTAGTTCTTCATCTTCTCCTGGGGCTCATGGAGATTGGAGAACTACAAGTCCCAGCAGGTTATACATACAATAAGGCTCTGAGGTGGATGGGTGTGGATTGCATGCACCTGAGCCCCAGGAGAAGATGGAAAACTACAAGTCCCAGCAGGTTATAATATAAGACTCCGAGGTGGATGGATGTCCGGACACCCATCCATCTCGGAGCCTTATATTATAACCTCTGCCTGATCCCCACCTATCCACCTCAGAGCCTGTCATTTTAGTAAGACTGCTGGGACTTGTAGTTCTCCATCGTCTCCTGGGGCTCAGGTGCATGCAATCCACCATCTTTGTTCAGTTTTTCTTACTGCTGGGACTTGTAGTCCCATAGATGGTGGATCGCATGCACCTGAGCCCCAGGAGAAGATGGAGAACTACAAGTCCCAGCAGGTTATAATATAAGACTCCGAGGTGGATGGATGTCCGGACACCCATCCACCTAGGAGCCTTATATTATAATCTGCTGGGTCTTGTAGTTCTCCAAGAGACGATGGAGAACTACAAATCCCAGCAGGTTATAATATAAAGCTCCGAGGTGGATAGATGTCTGGACAGTGACAATTGGTGGCACAGTGGTGACAATTGGTGGCACAGTGGTGACGATTGATGGCACAGTGGTGACGATTGATGGCACAGTGGTGACGATTGATGGCACAGTGGTGACGATTGGTGGCACAGTGGTGACGATTGATGGCACAGTGGTGACAATTGGTGGCACAGTGGTGACGATTGATGGCACAGTGGTGACAATTGATGGCATGGCACAGTGGTGACAATTGATGGCACAGTGGCTGCATTTGATGGCATGGCGCCCTGTGATTGGGCGTATGTGGTCATGCGCTAGCGCCGGGGGGCGAAAAAAAAAGTTCTGCCCCGGGCGCCCATAACTCTGGTTACGCCACTGGTCCTCATCTAATGGCAGTACATCCCCAAGACAGTCGTCTTGACAGAGTCTCCACAGAGAAACCATTCGTTGAGCCTCACACAATTCATCCATGTATTATATTTTATCAGAGTGGTGTAGCATCATTTTCACAAGTCATAGCTGTGCTACCAGCATCAAAAGATGGTGCATGTGGGAGACAGAGACCAAAAGTGTCTTCAGTTTGTAACCAGAATGAATGCTTTACTCAGCTAGAACTTGCATTCCCTCAACCAGAACATCAGGTAAATGGATCCCAATACACCATTTTGCCACAGACATCAGTGCATTTATAGGAGCCCAGACCTTATACCTATCAATCTAAAAGTAAACGAAGTAAAGCAAACATATACATTTTTTTATATATATATATATATATATATATATATATATATATATATATAAAAGCAGTACAGTGTATTTAGTAGTCTAATACAAGTTACTGCTACTTCCATTATATATATACACATTGTAAATATGAATGCAGGATACAATACAATTTCTGCAAGAGATTCATACTTACAAGCTTTGTGGGCAGGCCATTCACTATATTCAATTCTGTTATCTTCATATGGAGTATTTTTGTAAGCAAATATGTAGCGTAAAATCTCTCCTCTCCCTTTGAAATTGAAATAGGTCAGCTTGTAGTTTGGCATGGTTTACTTTTGAAATGGCTACAACATAAAAGAACATAAAAATACACATAAGAAGCACTGACAATAAGCAAAGAGATGTCAACATCAATAAAAGTATCAGTTTTTCAAGTTTTCCAAGTTTAAAAAAAAAAAATATTGGGTGGTATAATGGTGTCAGCACCTTCTACATCTGATCTGGTAATAGCTGAGAATTCGTGTTTCCAATTATAGATATGCAAAAAGACCATTTGTTTGATGTGCAGAGCAGAAAACTCAACTTTAATAAAAAGAGAAGTGGGCGACACATCAATACACATAAAGTGCAACAGAGCATAATTTGCACAGATCTTCTTACATATGAATTTTAAGAGGAAGTAAACTACTACACCTCAACTTCCAAAGTACCTGCAAGTAAGTATGTATGTAAAACAGGCAAGTCATTTTAAGGCTTTTGTTTACTTTTGGGGTGTGGGGGGTTGTATTACCATATAAGCCTATATTAATGAAAACCCTGCATTAGGCAGGTCAAAGCAGGTTGGAAGATGGTCAACTACAGATCAAATTCCACTTGAATTCTGGATGATCTCAAAAGCTTCTCAAACTGATGCCATCAATAGCTGTCACTGCAGCCTACGTGACTTGTTTAGTGATAGTTACAGCTATAGCAATATTCAGTAGTAGGGGCGGACTGACCATTTGGGCACTCGGGCACTGCATGAGGGCCCCATGCCACTAGGGGGCCCCATCAGGGTTGCCAGCCTCAGTAAAACCAGGGACAGTATGAAAAAATCTGTGTTTTTAAAAAAAATCCCAAGATTATAGCTGCCCCGCCTCTCCAGTACCTTTTCAGTGTGTGTATGTGTATTCTGTGTGTATGTATACTGTGTGTCTGTGTGTGTATACTGTCTATATATACTGTATGTGTGTGTATACTGTGTGGCCCCATAATCTATTGCCTGGGGGTCCCATAATCTCCTATTGCCCCGGGGCCCCATGAGTTTCCAGTCCGCCCCTGTTCAGTTGTATACTAAACCCTTGATATTTCCTATGTGTCCATCAAATAGGGAACAGGAGATCACGTTTTGATGATGAAACGCGCCAAGTGGAACTTCTGGTGCTCCACTTCCGGTCTGTAGGTGGAACGCATGCCAGGGACTAGATAGCATCCATCTTGCTCAAAACACAGCAGACCCTAATTTTTTATAATTTTTTCACTATGAGAGGAATCCTCTCCTTTCTTATTTTATAAAATCACTCCCGCCCATTGAACAAAGAGTATAAGGACAAGAACCTATACTAGGAGGGTATGGTATAACATCTAGGACAGAGACCGTTGGACAGAGATCCAGATAGGTATAATAGTGACCACAAAGCACTATTGACTCCTTTTGCTGTAGAGTAAGGGGGTCATTGGAATCTGGTGAGTGCGGATGATAGCACATGAGCACAGGGTGGAATACTACTAATGCCTTGTACACACAAGCGGAATTTCCGACAGGAAAAAGTCAGACAGAAGCTTTTCATCGGATATTCCATCCGTGTGTATGCCCCATCTGACTTTTTCCGTCTGAAATTCCGACCGAATTAGATAGAGAACATGTTCTCAATTTTTCAGATGAAAGAAATTTCTATCGGAATTACTGTTTGTCTGGATTAAATTCCGATGGACTAAAAACCACGCATGCTCAGAATCAAGTCAACGCATGCTCGGAAGCATTGAACTTTATTTTTCTCGGCTCGTCGTAGTGTTGTACGTCACCGCGTTCTTGACAGTTTTGAATTTGGTGTGACCGTGTGTATGCAAGACAGCTTGAGTGGAATTCTGTCGGAAAAACCCCCCTCACAACATGCACAGCCAGGCACTTAGGGGTTTCTTCCGACGGGAAAACTGGTCGTGTGTACAAGGCATAAGAGGGTTGTTTTGGCACAAGCACTTTTTCTTCATATCTTTAAGGACTTTGTTTTTTTCTTCACATCACATCTTTAGGATTTTTTTTATGTGTGTACTTTGATTTTTCTTTTATGTGTGGACTTTGTTTTTTCTTTTATGTGTGGACTTTGTTTTTTCTTTTATGTGTGGACTTTGTTTTTTCTTTTATGTGTGGACTTTGTTTTATTACACAAATAATCAATATTTGGCATTATATTTAACAGTATACAAGATCTTACGAGCTACCTACTAGTGCTAATAGCTAATCAATAATATTTGTAAGAGCAGCTAAAACTAATCATGTACTCATACAGCCATGTAATATTAAAATTAAATATATAATATGTGCCTCGCTAACTACCTGTGTATCCCACCGATTGCTTATTAGCCACGGCATATATTTGAGTTTGTTAATTTATTAATTTCACATTAATATCTTAGTAGGAAACACAGGTAGTTAGCGCGGCACATATTATATGTTTTATTGGGATTATATTTAATTTACTTTTTTTTTTAGTGTAGAGCAGGCTGCTAGGCAAATTTAGTTAGCCATAATGTAATCAGTGGAACAGGGTTTGATTGCTTTGGGCTGTTCAGTAGCTCACAGGGTGCTGTTCTGCAATTTCCCCCTGTCTTCTGAAGAGCAGTGGGAAAGCAGAACAGGCAGTCTGAATATTTATGAAACTCTGGCCAATAACTGGAAAGGTGTGTCCAGTAGGTGACTGGAGAGCATATACATATTCTAAAGGCCTGGCAGTTTGTGCACAGTTTCAGGGTCTAGCCTTCTGGAGGATATGCCTGTGATGGGGGGCTCTGGGCAGAGAGAAAAACAAGGAGGGGGAAGCCTGGCAATTCCTTTTGGAGACATCAAGGTCTCAGCTAAGCTTAGCTGGGGGAGGCCTACCAAGTAAAACATGGGTCAGAGCCTGGACAGAGCAGGAGAACGGGTGTGAGGAAGCTCCATTATTCTAGGACTGAGTGGGCATTGGGTGTTTTACCTTGTAACTCAATGCAGTGCAATCAAGAGTTGTGCAAGACAGCAAGGAGCATGCTATACTGCCCAAGTATAACCAGTGCAGCCAGGATATGTTCAAGACAGCCAGGAGCTTGCAATATTGCTTAACTGTGCTTAGTGCAGCCAGGAGTTGTACAAGATCAGTAAAGAGACGGTAAAGTGCAACCTAAGGTTGTGGAATACAGACAGCATTTTATACAGAGCTGCCAGAAGCCTAGCAGTCCTAAAGTTCTACAGTTCATGGTATCCCATGCTCCCGATCCCTATTTAAGTTCTTGTTCAATAAAAATCCTAAAAAGAAACCCCTAGCCTGATTCTTGAGCCCGTGGAAGAATGCTGAAAATGCTAAGTGCCTGGCTGTGCATGTTGTTAGGGGGGTGGAAATAGGCGCAATTTCCAGCGGCTCCTATGGGGTAGCGCTACAGGTCAAACAAAAAACTGTATCAGAATATTCTTCTACTGAAAGCCAAAGTTCTATGTGAATTCAGGTTTTATAGAACATAGAATGTAAGAATTGCAGTGCAAGTATATTACAGTGTTGTTCCCTTGTCCATAAAGAGAGGCCCGGAGCAAATAACAACAAAAATAGGCGCAGGGCCGGGCATGACAGGGTTAACAGTAAACTAGGGTTGTCCCGATACCACTTTTTTAGGACCGAGTACAAGTACCGATACTTTTTTTCATGTACTCGCCGATACCGAATACCGATACTTTTTAAAAGCAGCCACGTGTCCCCAAATGCAGCCATGTCCCTCTGAGTTCAGCCATGGTCCCTCTGAGTTCAGCCATGGTCCCTCTGAGTTCAGCCATGGTCCCTCTGAGTTCAGCCATGGTCCCTCTGAGTGCTCCGCACTCCACCCCGCACTCAAAAAAATAAAATAAATAAAAGTATTCTATTTAGGTATCGGGAGTATTCGCGCGAGTACAAGTTCTAGCGCAAATACTCGGTATCGGTCCCGATACCGATACTAGTATCGGTATCGGGACAACCCTACAGTAAACCCTTACAAGTCGGGGGGAGTGGTTAGGGGAGAGGACAGTGGGGAGGGGAGGAGAGGCTATAAATTCCTCCTCCCTCACTTTCCCGGGTAACACACAGCGTGGGGAGAAAATTTCCCACCCACCCTCCCTTTATGTTATGGGCTTGCTGATAGTGGTGATAATGGTTGAGAGAATTGTTTTGGGTGCTTTCCTTGTGTTTTGTTTCTCCTCATGCAGGTATGAGGTTCATGCTGTCGTGGCAGTGGCGGGTGTTTGGACTTTGCAGGAGAAGAAATGACCCCAAATATGGATGCCATTACCCAGAGGTGGTATGGGTTCTGAAGGGGTGTGGTTTCCAGTCTACCAAGGTGTAGCTGGAATGTTGCTTAATGAGGGCACTGCGGTCAGTGGTCGTCTCTGAGCCAGCTTGTCGGCTTGAGGCCTATGACCAGAGGTGAGGTACCGCAGTGCCAATAAAATGTTATAATGTTAAAAAGTTTTACAAGTCAGTGTTAGTGGTGCCTGCAAAGTCCAGCACTAGTATGAGAAGAACTGTTTTTCTCAGGAATTATATGGTTTATATATGTTATTTATTATTGGAAGTTATCTAAAATAAAGGAGGCTGCTACGGCCAGTTTTTACTCCAAGTTACAGTGTTGGTCTCATTATTATTAAAGGTTTAAGAGGGAGTCTAAACTGTGGGGTCTTAGCAGTAAAGGTTATATCTGGGATACCATAGTCAAGGATTTGCTGCTGTGTATTGAGGTTCAGTGACACCTTTTCTAATGCCATGTGATGATAGAACATTGTAGTTCTTTCCTACTGATTTATGATGCAAATCCGTGTCAGTAGATGCCATGCAATCACATTGCAATTAATCTGACCCTTAAGCACACAAAAAGAGAACTTTATCTAGGGTTCAGTCCTGATACTCATTGCGTAGGTGACACCAAGCAAGATAAGATTTAAAAAATGACTTTTTTTTCCTATTTGTTAAGCCAATGCTGATGTGATAACAATTTCATAGGCACTAGGTGATGGGTCGCATGTATGAAAAAAGAAGTTAACAAAAATAGTTTTGTATTATCAATAGTAACCAGCCAGGGTCCAAAATTTGAGCTACATTAAGAGTTGAAACAAACTGTTGTGATAAATACAGTAAGGCCCCGTACACACGAGCAGACAGATTTGTTCAAATCGGTCGGACAGACCGGTTTGAACAAATCTGTCTGCTGGGATGTATTGGTTTGATCGTGTACACACGATCAAACCAAAATCCCCGCCGGCAGACGGCGCGCTGACGTGGCGGTGACGTTGACGCCGCCACATCACCGCACCAGGAAGTGAATTACTTCCGCGCATGCGTCAAATCCATTCGACGCATGTGCGAGAAGATATGTCTACTGGTTAGCGTACTAACCAGCAGATATGTCGGGCGGACGGATTCCCACCCGATAGATTTCAAAGCATGCTTTAAAATCTGTCGGCTGGCCAAATCCGTCGGCTCGCCCGTACACACGATCGAATCTGTCTGCTGGGACGGTCGGGCCGACCGTTTCCAGCAGATAGATTTGATCGTGTGTACGCGGCCTAATGCTCTCGTTAAGACCCCTGTCACACTGAGGCGTTTTTCAGGCACTTAAGTGCTAAAAATTGCCCCTAAATAGCGCCTGAAAACCGCCTCCCTATTCATTTCAGTGTGTCTTTTCACACTGGGACGGTGCGCTTGCGGGACATTAGGAAAAGTCCTGCAAGTAGCATCTTTGGGGCGGTTTGGGAGCGCGGTATTTAGTGCTCCCAAAACGCCCCTGCCCATTGAAATGAAAGGGCAGGGCTTCCAAAGCGCCCGAAAAGTGCTTCTGAATCGCCGCAACGCCGTTGTTTTTAACCCCTTCTGGGTTAAAAACACCTGCTAGCGGCCGAAAAGTGACATTTGAACAGCACTAAAGCACTTTTTTTGAATGTCACTTTATATTTTTTCACTTTGTTTCAATATGCTATAGAAGGACTTTTTATGTGATTTTGGGCTGTGCTTCTTAATGTGATTAAGGCAGCACAGTGGATTTGGTACTTAAGCACATTGAATTTCACTTCACATATATTTTTTCACTTTGTTCATTATGTATGTATTATGTTTTTCCGACGGAATGTTCGCTCAAACTTGTCTTGCATACACACAGTCACACAAATGAGGTCGGAAATTCCGAACGTCAAGAACGCGGTCACGTACGACACTACGACGAGCCGAGTTGAATGAAGTTCAATGATTCCGAGCATGCGTCAAATTGATTCCGAGCATGCGTAGGATTTTTGTGCACCGGAATTGGCTACAGGGCCAGCGAGAACCAGCTCTCTATACACACGGTCGGATTTTCCGGCAACAAGCTCACATTGAACATTTGTTGTCGGAAATTCCGACCGTGTGTATGCGGCATTAGTGTGTTGGCGTGCCATTCAAAAATGCAACAGAGCTTCGATGTACATGCATTGCAGCACACCACAACATATGGTAACAACTACCCTTGTGGTGCAATGTGTCGTAAAAAAAAAATATTTTTTAGTCTGTCTTTTACGTTTAACTCAGGTTAACGCATGCTGTGCATACAGTCTCAAAACACACAAGAACGAAAGGTTATGAATGGACCCTTGCACTTTCAGCCAACTGAGTTGCAATTTTCTAAATGCATTGCCATTTATCCTTGTAGAGGGTGTCTCTTGGTGTAAAGTTGGTGGAAGTTAGCAGAAGAAAATATTGAAGATAGCTAATGAACAAACAAATGCAGACCCCCCCCCCTATTTCTCTACATACAGGGCCCATGCCCGCATTAGTGCTAAAAAAGTCAGTCCTTTCATAATGAATGGGCTGCTTTAACGCAATGCACATTAAGCCAAGGCCGTAACGCACATTAACACACTTCAACAGAATGCCTAAGTGTAAGTGAGCCCTAATGGGAACCTATCAAGAGAACATTGCATATGCTGCCGTTACTGACCTTATTTTAATGTCTGTTGCCTGACTGTCATAAAGATACTTAGGCCGCGTACACACGAGGAGACATGTCCGATGAAAACGGTCCGTGGACCGTTTTCATCGGACATGTCTCCTGGGATATTTTGGTCTGATGTGTGTACACACCATCCGACCAAAATCCCTGCGGACAGACAACGCGGTGACGTTGACGCCGCGATGTGCGCAAACAAGGAAGTACAATGCTTCCACGCATGCGTCGAATCAATTTGACGCATGCGGGGGATTTTGGTCCACTGGTTAGGCGTACTAACCAGCGGACATGTCCGACGAACAGGTTTCCAGCCGACAAGTTTTAAAGCATGCTTTAAAACTTTTGTCCGCTGGAAACCTGTCCGCTAGGCCGTACACACGATCGGATATGTCTGCTGAAACTGGTCTGCGGACCAGTATCAGCGGACATGTTCGATCGTGTGTATGTGGCCTAGGAGTTGTAGTAGCATCACAGATGTTCTTATCCTCTGGCTTCAAAAAACAGAAAAGACACTGATGCAGAAATGAGCAGAATTTACACGCCCGTGTACAGCAATTCTCATATATTGCCACCTGAAGCTCTCTCGGCACAGTTTAGCTCTGAGGATTTTATGCTCAGCATGCAAATGTCCTTGTGCATAATGTCTAACAGTCAAGCAACTCGCATTTTGCAAAGGAAATCAGAATTGGCGCTCTGTGTTACAAAACTGACACTGCAATGTTAAAATGTATCCCTTTTCACAATTTCCCCACGTTGCAGAAAAGGAATTTCACCATTTCCTCTCATTTCAATGCAGTAGCTTTTTTTGTACATCATTCCCATCTTTCAGTTACATTAACATGGATCAAATGTGTGGATTTCTATATGTTAATTAATACATACTACCTATACTAAATTCACATACACTACCACACAGTTAAAATGAATAGCTACACTTACTATGATGTTAGCAATACAAAGGGAAAGTATAGTGATATGTGTATTGTATTATGTTATTAAAACGTAACTCCACTTTTGTTGAGAAAAAAACAAAAAAAAACATTACCCTCTGGGTGATCTATGTACATTGCAAGGTTTTTAACAACCTTTGTTGCAGTTTCCTACCTTTTGTTATTCTGAAGAAATCCCTGTTTGTTCCTCTGTGCCCCTGTACTGAGTGGGTCTAATGGGAGTGGTCTCATAATTATCAATCAGCTGTGCACCTGCAGGGCACTAATGAGGAAAGTGGCAAGGTCTGCATCCCTTTGTATGTATTCCTATTGGGAGTATCTCAAAATGACATTTTTATTGCAGGGGGTGCCTGAAATCTGACTTGTATCTTAGGCAGACTTCTAGGGTGAGCCAATCGCACAAACAGGAAATTATGTTTCTGGGGAGTGGTCAGTACACACTCTGTGTACAGAACAACTCCAGGTAGCCATATTGCACTGCATTTTCATAAAATTAATTTTCATAAATTAATTTCTTATAACGTTCAATTACAATATGACTTGTGTCGCAATTGTATATGCTAAAAAAATGTTTTCTTTATTTGCACTTTATAAATATATTTAACCACTTGCCGATCAGCCGCGGTCATTATACTGTGGCAGGTCGGCTCGTTCCCTCGAATCACTGTCATTGTACAACAGCTCAGGAACTCTTTGTTGTCAGCACGCCCACTGGCCAGCGGGGGAGCCAATCAGTGGGTGGGGCAGATTCCATATCCGCCATATACCCACGATCATTCCCGGAAGTGACAGAACATGGATCGACCTGTGTAAACAAGGCAGATCTCCGTTCTGACAGGGGAGATCACACAGATCCTGTCTTTCTGATATGCAGTAATCTGTGTGTTTTCCCAGGCAGCCCATCCCTCATAGAAAACACCTGCAGAGAACTCATTTGACCCCTTGATTGCCCCTGATGTTCACCCCTTACCTGCCAGTGTCATTAGTACAATAACAGTGCATATTTTAAGCTCTGATTAATGTCACTGGTTCCCAAAAAAGTGTCAAAAATGTCAGTTAGGTGTCCGATCTGTCTGCTGCAATGTCGCAGTCCCGCTAAAAATCGCAGATCACCACCATTACTAGTAAAAAAAAAAAAATATGTAGAAGAATATATATATATCAGCCTAAATGGAAGAAGACTTTTAGATATGTATATATATATATATATATATATATATATATATATATATATATATATATATTTTGGGGGATATTTATTATAGCAAAAAGTTTAAAATATTGCTTTTTTTCAAAATTATCATATTTTTTTGGCGCAAAAAATAGAAACCGCAGAGGAGATCAAATACCACCAAAATAAAGCTCTATTTGTGGGAACAAACAGGACAAATTTTGGCAATTTGGCAAAAAAGGTCAAAGGCTGCAATTGTCAGTTAAAGCGATGCAGTGCTGTCTTGCAAAAAATGGCCTGATCATTAAGGGGGTAAATCCTTCCAGTCCTTAAGTGGTTAATCAGCAAATATACATGTAATAAAAAGTATATGTAATAGGACTAGATTGTAATGGAAAGTGTAATTTGAATAACCTTAAATGACATACTAGGATACACATGGCTGCGTTTTTAAAGTACGTTTTGTAGCTTGTTTTATCACACTGCACATACAGTATCTGAAAAAAAGACTTACCTTACGTGGCAAAAAATACATTCCACCTTTGCCCCAGTAACATTTACTTGCCAAAACAAACATGTGCTCCATGCTAGTGATCCCTGAATAACCTTGTTGAGATTAAAATCAGAACCTAAATAGTCTGAACTTTATACTTGGTTGAATAACACTGAAATAAAGCTAGAAATCACAATGATGCAGAACATTGCTGACAAAGGTGTATTATTTGGCTGGATTCTAATAGGCTGGCCATTTGATCAGTGGCTCTTAACTCTGTCCTCATGTAAACTCAACAGGCCATGTTTGCAGGTTTTCCTTTATCTTTCAATCAGAGTCAATGACTTGGTATTTTGGACAGCTATTTTATCTAAGAGAAATTCCCAAAACACGATCTGTTGGGGGTACTTGAGGACAGGGTTGAGAACCACTGCTCTAGATCAGGGGTCTCCAAACTTTTCAAACAAATGGCCACTTTATTGTCCTTCAGACTTAAGGAGGGCCGGATTGTGGCCAGCGGGGGCAGAAAATGTCCCGGGTCCAGCACCGTTGAGAGTAAATGTGGCCTCAGGGTTGGTGGTCAGTAGGAGGAGGAGTAGGGCCCCTATCAGTAGGAGGAAAAGTATTCCATCATTGATATCAGTAGAAGAAATAGTGCCCCCCTTGTTGGTGTCAGTGGGAAGAATAGTGCCTCATATCAGTTGCAGGAATAGTGCCCCAAGGGCCGCATGAAGGCTAGCAAAGGGCCACATCTGGCCCTTAGGCCGCAGTTTGGAGACCCCTGCTCTAGATGGTACTGCTGCTTCTCCAAGTTCTAAACGATCATACTGTTCTTGATGGCACCTCTAGAAAACTTCAGTTTATCGTTGAGGAACATAAAGACATGATTGTGATTGCTATCAGAATAGATCATTCCTAGCTATAATGTTTCAGCTTGGCTCCTAATACCGTGTACACACAACCGTTTTTTCGGTTTTCAGATGGAATTCCACTCAAGGTGTCTTGCATACACACAGACACACCAAATGCCAAAAATGTGGTGACGTACAACACTACGACGAGCCTAGAAAAATTAAGTTCAATGCTTCCGAGCATGCGTCGAATTGTTTCCAATCATGCATGTTTTTTTTTCTCCATACAGACGAACGGAATTTACAATATAATTTATTTCTGTTGGAAAAAAGGGAACATGTAAATATCTGATGATATCCGATCGGAAAATTCCCGACCGTGTGTACGCGGCATTAGGCAACCTTTTTGTATTTTGATGGAAACACTTCTACTTGTAGGGTAGACCTCTGTTCCCTTGAGCTGTGATCAGGGGCGGACTGACCATTGAGGAACTCGGGCACTGCCCGAGGGCCCCATGCCACTAGGGAGCCCCATCAGGGTTGCCAGGCTCATTAAAACCAGGGACAGTATGTAAAAATCTGTGGTTTTTTTTTACATCTGTCCCTGATATGTCCAAAACCTACATGATTTTGATGTGAAAATCCTGAGATTTTAGCTGCCCCGCCTCTGTACTGCCACCTGGCTTGGTGGCCATCTGTAAGCCCGGGGGCCCCATAATCTTCTATTGCCTGGGGGCCCCATGAGTTGTCAGTCCGCCCCTGGCTGTGATGGTTATCTTTATATTATTTGGAAACAAAATAAATAATATAAAAACAGTATAAATAACCTACTAGGCGTATCTCTATCATTTAAATTTAGCAATGGCTTATTTGATCACATGCTCACACATGTGAATGCTGAAAAGAAATATGTTTTTGCATATACAATGTTCTAGGAGTGTTGGAAAATAAACACTGCATATGCAAACTTTACTACTTTAATTATACATTGTATGTTTTGTGGGAAACCCGTCATATATTAAATGCACAGTAACAACAATTCACTTGTGTAAAGGGAAGACTGAACAACAGAGAATGTCGGAGCCAGAATTCCGCCTCTGAAATGTCTCAGTTTTTATATAGATAAAATATCTCATGTCCATTTTACAAGGAAGGTGGGTGGTAGTGCCCAAGCTCTCTACTGTACTTGTTGCTGAGAAACTAGACGCCAGCTAAAATACATTGTTACATTTTAGGTTCCTTAACTTATACAACCTTTCCAGATGAAAGAAAATAATACTAACATTGAAAATTCCATGTTGGTTTTGCCGGGAGGAATGCTGTAAGCTTGGCACAAGCAAATAAAAGGCTCAATGGTCTACTGTCCCAGTCTCTAACCTAAAAAGTGTCCTTAAAACCTAAAATGTCTCCTACCTGGTACCTAAAAAATATAATATGTTTAACCACTTATATACCTTCCTGCCCAGACCAATTTTCAGCGCTGTAGCATTTTGAATGACAATTGCGCAGTCATGCTACACTGTACCCAAACTAAATTTTTATCATTTTGTTCCCACAAATAGAGCTTTCATTAGGTGGCATTTGATGACCTCTAGGATTTTTTTTCTGCATTTAAAAAAAAAAAAAAATCCCTTTTTTTGTGTTTCAGTTACAAAACATTGTAAATGAGTATGTTTTCTCCTTCACGGATGGGCAATCATGGGGCTGCACTGACGGGCACTGATGAGATGGCACCAATGAGGTGAAACTGAGGTGGCATTGATGGGCAATGATGATGTGCACTAATATGCGGCACTGATGGGCACTGACAGGTGCCACTGATATGAAGCATGGCTGGGCACTGATAGGCGGCACAGATAGGCGGCATGAATGGGCACGGATAGGTGGCATGGATGGGCACTGATAGGCGACACAGATGGGCACTGATAGGCGGCATGGGTGGTCACTGATAGGTGGCACGGATAGGCATGTTTTGGCACTGATAGGTGGCACTTATGTACTGTAATGTATTGTACTGATGGATGCCAATCAGTCCCAAAAAATAATGCCTGCCAATCAGTGATGCCCATTGTGGCCACTGATTGGCATCCATTGTGGGCACTGATTGGCATCCATTAGGGATGCTGATTGACATCCCTGGTGGTCTAGGGTGGCAAACCTGGTAGTGGGCATCCCTGGTGGTCTGGTGGCATCCTTAGTGGTCCAGTGTGGGCATCCTCGGGGGGGGGGGGGCTGTGCTGATAATGGATCAGCACAAACCCCCCTGTCAGAGGAGCAGCCGATCAGCTCTCCTCTACTCGTGTCTGACAGACGCGAGTGAGGAGAAGCCGATCACCGGCTCTTCCGGTTTACATCGTGATCAGCCGTGATTGGACACGGCTTATCACGTGGTAAAGAGTCTCCTTCAGAGACTCTTTACCTAGATTCGGTGTTGCGGGGTGTCAGCAACAACGATCGCCACGATGCGTGCCCCAGGGGGGCGTGCAGTGGCTCAATATCCTGAAGACGTCATATGACGTCCGGTCAGGATATTGAAACCACTTTGCTGCTTTTGCATAAGGCGGGCGGCAAAGTGCTTAAAGTTTACACTTAAAGCGTTTGTTACACCAACACTTCATATTCCTAATATCTGCCAGTTGTACCATGTACTTGTATGAGAAAGTATTCTGTTCTCTTTGTAGTGCTTCCTTTATGTGAAATCCCTGGTGTTCCTGCCAAAAATAGCTATGCTGCAAACTCAGCCTGCTCTCCTCCAATAATCAGACTTGTCCTGAAATGCCCCCGGGTTATCCATTCACTGGCCCAGCTCTTATGCAGCTGAGAACAGGAAATCTGATCACTTATCAAAAAAAGGGGGGAAAAAGGTATTTTTAATGTTTTTTTTTATATGTATACACAAATGTTTTGCTTTTGATTTCTATTTCTAACTGAATGGGTTGTTTTACAGGGTGATCGTTTACAATCAATTTAGATTTTCCAGCCAATTTAGGAGAACACCTAGTTTATATATGTTACATGTCCCTGTTCACATAGCATAACTGTGTTGGCAGATCTCACTATCAGTTGTAAACTACAAACCAGATTCCAAAAAAGTTGGGACACTCTGTACAATCTACATAAAAGCAAAATGCAATGGATTGAAAATCCTAAAAACCCATACAAAAGAACAAGATTTACAATTTTAAGCAAAAAATAAGGTCATTTTGAAATTGATGCCAGCAATATACTTCCCTACCCCTCCTGCATATGGCCCCCCACATATGCTTACTTTCCCTCCATTTCACTACTGATCTCTTTGGTGACAGGAGAGAAGAGAAACACAAGGTTTGTTGGACCGTGTAAGTTATTCCCTAATGTGATAGGGCTGTTGCTTGGTAATAGGCCCATATATACATATAGCACTTAGGAGGCCATTAATACATTATATTTCATATGGGATATGTCTAGAAGTTACAGCATAACTCCAGCTAAAAGTAGCAAGATACAAATCAATAGTCTGTTAAAAGATAATGTAGCAAATCCAACTCCTGTTACAATAATAAACATGAATCCAGAGATTTCCCCAACAGCACTTTTTTCTGCCACTAGATGTCTCATGACCAGCATCATTCAACCCACTTCCTCTGAGCCCAGGTTGTCTTGGACGCATCCCAGCCTGTGATTAGACAGTGAAAGGAGAAGCAGCAAAATGATGAGCTCATTTTTCTCAGTCTGTCATTCAGCTTTTTCCCACAACAGCATGCTTCTTGTCAGCATATAAACTGATTGGATCATTGTGCTTCTTTTTCCTCCCATTATCCTGCTGTACAGAGACTGCAAGAAGCTGATACCAGGTTATGTATTAAAGGTACATATAAGATACTGCTTGCATTTAAAGTGCTTGTATACCCACATTTGACACTTTTACCTACAGGTAAACCTATAATAAGGTTTACCTGTAGAAAAAAATCATATCTCTTAAACCTGTATGGTTTAGAAGATATTCCCTTTGCATGCAGCCGCTGACTTCAGTGGCGCATGCGCTCTGAATGCCTGGCTGAAGGTCTGGAAAACGCTGCTGGACCTGGTCGGGAAGAAAACTCCTGTGCGCATGCGCTGGAGTGACTTCATTATGGCTCCGGCCACTCAAAGCGTCGGAGCCACGAACCCGGAAGACACGCCGAGGGCAAGATGTTAGCTCCCTTCGCGTGGACCGGCCTCCGATATGGGGGTTTCGTTCTGAGTGAAGTATTTCATAATGAGCTAGTATGCGCTGCATATTAGCTCATTATGCCTTTGCATTGCAGTTTTTTTTTATTATTGTTTGTCTTATAACTAAGTAGTGTTGTTTTTATTTTTACTATTATCATCATCACAATAGGATTAATTCTGTTCATGTGTTGTCCAGTAACCCACCATAAAGAAATCCTCACATTACCATTATTAATGCCCCTCTGCTCTCTTATCTACCCTTTAAACCCTGTCCTGAGAGTGATAGGTAGGGCTGTTCATTAGACAGAAAATGGCGCAGAGCTCTGCCTTTCTATTATATACTAGTATCAAACTCCTTACCCACTTCAAAGGAGCACTGACCTGCACCACAGCTTCCATAGTTCCAGGTTCAGCATTATATATTATTATATTTTATAATAATGTAAAATAAAGGCAGCAAATTCCTCATTGTTGTCCTTCCCTTGGGCCGCCTCCTTGGAGGAAGTCACTGTTGTCACTCACTGAAGTCACTGTTGTCACTGCACTGCCAGCCACCTTCATATTCATCCTTGCCAGCCTCGTTATTACCTTCTCCTGTACAAATGGCTTTCTACTAGACATGTGCATTAGTTTTCGTCCAAATGCATTTTCGAATTTCAGGTATTTTCGTTATCGTTTTAACAAACGATAACGAAAGCACGAAAAACGAAAGATCCGATATAAACAAATGCTTTATTTTCGTTTTCTTTGCGGTCAAATGTGCCTAACCTTAATTCTATTAGTCCAATATTATTCTACATAGAGAGAAAAGATTTGACATAGAGAAAAAAGATTAAACATACAGTAGAGAGACATGAAGATTCGAAATTGTTTTTTTTTTTTTTTTAAGATTTAGTCGAATCTTTATTCTTTATTTTTTTCTTAGAACACTCGACAGACACCATAAGCCTTCAATGACAGATTCAACATAGAGAGACATGAAGATTCGACATAGAGAGACATCAAGATTCAACATAGAGAGACATGAAGAGTCAAAATATTTTTTTTAAAGATTCTTTCGAATCTTCTTCTTTTTTTTATTTATTTTTTGGAACATTCGACAGACACCATAAGCCTTCAATGACAGATTCAACATAGAGAGACATGAAGATTCGACATAGAGAGACATAAAGATTCGACATAGAGAGACATGAAGATTCGACATAGAGAGAAATGAAGATTCGACATAGAGAGACATGAAGATTCGACATAGAGAGACATGAAGATTCGACATAGAGAGACATGAAGATTTGATATAGAGAGAAATGAAGATTCGACATAGAGAGAAATGAAGATTCTAAATAGAAAGACATGAAGATTCGACATAGAGAGACATGAAGATTCGACATAGAGAGACATGAAGATTCGACATAGAGAGACATGAAGATTCGACAAAGAGAGACATGAAGATTTGATATAGAGAGAAATGAAGATTCGACATAGAGAGAAATGAAGATTCTAAATAGAAAGACATGAAGATTCGACATAGAGAGACATGAAGATTCGACATAGAGAGACATGAAGATTCGACATAGAGAGACATGAAGATTCGACAGAGAGACATGAAGATTCGACATAGAGAGACATAAAGATTTGACATAGAGAGACATGAAGATTTGACATAGAGAGACATGAAGATTTGACATAGAGAGACATGAAGATTCGACATAGAGAGGTATGAAGATTTGACATAGAGAGACATGAAGATTCGACATAGAGAGAAATGAAGAATCGACATAGAAAGAAATGAAGATTCGACATAGAAAGACATGAATATTCGACACAGAGACACATGAAGATTCGACATAGAGAGGAATGAAGATTCGACATAGAGAGACATGAAGATTCGACATAGAGAGACATGAAGATTCGACATAGAGAGGAATGAAGATTCGATATAGAGAGAAATGAAGATTTGACATAGAGAGAAATGAAGATTCTAAATAGAAAGACATGAAGATTCGACATAGAGAGACATGAAGATTCGACATAGAGAGACATGAAGATTCGACATAGAGAGAAATGAAGATTCGACATAGAGAGACATGAAAATTCGACATAGAGAGACATGAAGATTCGACATAGAGAGACATGTAGAGTGTTTTTTTTTTTTTTTAAAGATTCTGTCGAATCTTCTTTTTTTTTTTTTTTTTTCTTAGAACATTCGACAGACACCATAAGCCTTCAATGACAGGTTCGACCTTAATTTGGATTTTCGGACAAATGCATTTTTTTTTACGAAAAACTAAATAAATAAAAACGAATTTCGGGAGTAACTAAATAAATGTATTTTTCGGACGAAAACGAAATTACGAAACAAAATATTTCAGTGTGCACATGTCTACTTTCTACACAGCTTTATTTGACACATCCAGATCTGAACACCCGGCTGAAAAAACCCTGCTGTCGATTTTAATCATGTGGCCGCCCTTCTCACTATTTAATCTTGTTAAATAATAATATTAAATATTGTCCCTGCTGAACCGGATGAGATTCGAACCATCTTTGGCTGGCATAATGACTTCTTACGCTTTTAAAATACTCTATAAACAAAACATAAAAATAATAATACAAGTATTATATTCAGCCTATACTGTATAAACATTGCACTAAAGATATTTGCACAGAGCGCCAAATAATACAGACACTTTCCTATATTTAGCCTAACCTAGAAAGTTCAATCTAATATATATTGTTAATGTTCTACCTTCCTCTTCTCTATGCACTAGCTGTTAGCTCTTTTGTTATAGGATAGAGTTTATACATTGTTCCTTTTATACACACATGTACATTTATAAAAAGAAGCTGTAATGAAATTCCTATGCTTTCATAGCTTAAGCTCAGGTAGTGTGTTTTCCGTATTACCTTAGCAGTCCAGAGTCTTCTGATCTAGTGAGCTGCACTGTGATCTGCCTCTTATAGACAAAAGTAGCTATAAACCTTTGAACCTAACCAGGAAAAAAAGACAGACAGGGTTCTGATTATATTCATCCAATATCGCCCCCTGGTGGATAACTTCTAAAAAAAATTCAATGTCAGTTATGTACATTGTTACATTATATTTTTCCTATATAGAAAGCTGAGTAAAAAAAAATATATATTTTTTTAAAGGAGAAGTAGGACCAAAGCTCTTAACAAGAGAAGACAAGTGGCATTCTGCAATCACTAGCACTAATACAGTGCCTTAAAAAAATATTCACACCCCTTGACATTTTTCACATTTTGTCATCTTACAACCAAAAACATAAATGTTTTTTATTGGGATTGTATGTGATGGACCAACACAAAGTGGCACATAATTGTGAAGTGGAGGGAAAATGATAAATGGTTTTCAAAATGTTTTACAAATAAATATGTGAAAAGTGTGGCGTGCATTTGTAGAGCACTTGTAGAAGCACCATTCGCTGCGATTACAGCTGCAAGTCTTTTTGGGGATGTCTCTACCAGCTTTGCACATCTAGACAGTGACTTTTTTGCCCATTCTTCTTTGCAAAATAGCTCAAGCTCTGTCAGGGTGGATGGAGGGTGTCTGTGAACAGCAATTTTCAAGTCTTGCCAGAGATTCTCAGTTGGATTTAGGTCTGGACTTTGAATGGGTTATTCTAAGGCCACGTGCACACGATCAGACCGGTCCGATGAGACTGGTCCGACGGACCGTTTTCATCGGGCCACCGCTGAAGTGGTCTGATAGTCTGATGTGCGTACACACCATCAGTCCAAAATCCGATCGGGTCAGAACGCGGTGACGTAGAACTCAACGACGAGCTGAAAAAACGAAGTTCAATGCTTCCAAGCATGCGTCGACTTGATTCGGAGCATGCGCAGGTTTTTGGTCCGATGCTTTTGTGTACTAACCATCGTTTTGGTCCGCCGGACAGATTTTAAAGCAAGTTTTAAAACTTTGGTCCCATGGACAACGGTCCGATGGGCCGTACACGCGATCAATTTGGTCCGATAAAACTGGCTTTAAGGCCAGTTTCATTGGACCGGTCTGATCGTGTGCACGTGGCCTCACACTGTACACATGAATATACTTAAATCTACTTGATTTAAACCATTCCATTGTAGCTCTGGCTGTATGTTTAGGGTTGTTGTCCTGCTGGAAGGTGAACCTCCACCCCAGTTTCAAGTCTCTTTGCAGACTCTAATGCCCCATACACACGATGTTCAGTAGAGTACATGGAGAATACTACTTTCTCATCCAAATGATCTTTGCCAGATTTTTTTGTGTTACCTGTACTGGAAATATTAAAGCAGAGTTCCAGCCTTTTTTTGATGTTTATTAAAAGTCAGCAGCTACAAAAAGCATAGCTGCTGGCCTTTAAAAAAAAACACCTACTTGCTCCACTGTCCAGCGATGCGCGGCACGGAGCTCCGCTCCTTTCCCCCCTTTCCGCCGGCGCCTCTATCCTAACTGTGGGCACATGGCTGTGACAGCTTTCGGCTTCAAGGCCAGGAACTCACTCACACGTGCATGCACGAGCGGCACTACGCTACCTGATTGGACAGGCGATTTTTTTTTTTTTTTTAGGGGTCCGGAGGTCCCCAGGGGCCCGGAGGCCACCAGGGCCCCAGATGGCAAACCCCTCTTTTTTTTTTTTTTAACATATTTTTCTTTTATTTTTTGTTAAAGGGCCAATTTTTTTTTTTTTTTTTTTTAGGGGTCTGGAGGTCCCCAGGGGCCCGGAGATCCCCAGGGCCCCAGATGACCACCCCCCCTTTTTTTATTAAATTTGTATATATATAAGGCCAGGAACTATATATATATATATATATATAGGGGCGGAGGCCACCAGGGCCCCAGATATATATATATATTTTTTTTCTTTTACAATCCCGGAGGCCGCCAGGGCCCCGTATTATTATTATTATTGTTAGTATCCCCAGGGCCCCAGATATTATTAAAGGGTATTATTATTAAAGGGCACAGAGGTCCCCAGGGCCCCCTGAGGACAACCCTCCTTTTTTTTATAATTTTTTTTATATTTTATTTATTTTTTTTCTCTTTTTTTATATATAGATATTATTTTATTAAAGGGCTCAGAAGGTCCCCAGGGCCCCATGTGTCAAACCCCCTTTTTTTAATAAATGTTTTTTTTTATATATTGTTTTATTTATTTTTTATAACTTTTTTTTTTTATCATTTTTTTTAAACTGCTTTGCGGTGCCTGCAGCTGCTGCTGCCGAGTCTGTCACTCTCTCTCTCTCATCACCAGGGCTGGTAGGCTGCCTGTCCTGAGGCTGCTTTGAGCTGTTGCTGACTGCAGCACTCCCCTCTCTCCTGCTGACATCGGGCATCTCTGGCTGTGTGAGAGCTGGATCTGTGTTCGGCTGTGCTGCCTGTGCTAGACCTGCTCGTGTGATAGTAGATGGGGATGGAACACTGATTGAACCAGTGTCAGGGATTCTAAATAGACCAGTACTGTGTGCCTACACAGAGGAGACCAACACTGTATGCAGTGAAATAAAAGGTGTTTATTTACAAGGTGAACAAAACAGGTGAAGACAAACAGTGCACAAATAACAACACAGCATATATAAGTGAAAGGGGAAATGCCGTAATCGTAAACCAAAAGCCAAGCCGAGGTCATATACGAGGAGATCACAGAAGAAGCTGCAGACCGGGAATGGGCAGAAAGGGAATGTCCAGTAGAGGGATCAGGTCAGGTCGGATCAGATCAGAAGTCAAGAAAGGGGACAGCAGGCTCAGGGTCAGATATCAGATCTCAGGATCAGGTTAGTAGACAGATACCAGGGCGAGGAGTGATTACACACGCCGGGTATTATAGAGGCGTGCTGATTGCATTCAGGTCACACCTGAACGCAGGAAGGGCTGTGTGCTCCATACTGCCAAGACCTTTCCTAACAATCAGTGTTTTGTCTATCACACAAGCCTGTCTAGGGGGGGGACCTTGCTAGAGCACACTGGCCTACCGAACACAGACCTTCAGCTCCTGTTTGTTCCATGACACACGTCGGGAGAGGAGATGCCTGCTGTGTGTGATCGAGGCAATGCCATGGTGAGTGCCGTGCACAGTGTGGCTGCATTCATAGACAAAAGCGGGGATGCATTGATAGACAAAAGTGGGACTGCATTGATATGCAAAAGTGGGGATGCATTGATATGCAAAAGTGGGGTTGCATTGATATACAAAGGTGGGGCTGCGTTCATATACACAGTGAGGCTGCAATGATCTCTTGTACCATGTCTTCTGTCTCTGACCATCCCTTGTACCACGTCTGCAGTCTCTGACCATCTCTTGTACCACGTCTGCAGTCTCTGACCATCCCTTGTACCACGTCTGCAGTCTCTGACCATCCCTTGTACCACGTCTGCAGTCTCTGACCATCCCTTGTACCACGTCTGCAGTCTCTGACCATCCCTTGTACCACATCTGCAGTCTCTGACCATCTCCTGTACCACGTCTGCAGTCTCTGACCATCTCTTGTACTACGTCTGCAGTCTCTGACCATCTCTTTGTACCACGTCTGCAGTCTCTGACCATCTCTTGTACCATGCCTGCAGTCTCTCACCATCTCCTGTACCATGTCTGCAGTCTCTGACCATCCCTTGTACCACGTCTGCAGTTTTCCTGACCATCTCTTGTACCGCGTCTGCAGTTTTCTGACCATCTCTTGTACCACGTCTGCAGTCTCTGACCATCTCCTTGTACCACATCTGCAGTCTCTGACCATCTCCTTGTACCACGTCTGTAGTCTCTGACCATCTCCTTGTACCACGTCTGCAGTCTCTGACCATCTCTTGTACCATGCCTGCAGTCTCTGACCATCTCCTGTACCACGTCTGCAGTTTTCCTGACCATCTCTTGTACCACGTCTGCAGTTTCTGACCATCTCTTGTACCATGTCTGCAGTCTCTGACCATCTCTTGTACCATGCCTGCAGTTTCTGACCATCTCTTGTACCATGTCTCCATTCTCTGACCATCTCTTGTATCACGTCTGCAGTCTCTCACCATCTACTGTACCACGTCTGCAGTCTCTCACCATCTCCTGTACCACGTCTGCAGTCTCTCACCATCTCCTGTACCACGTCTGCAGTCTCTCACCATCTCCTGTACCACGTCTGCAGTCTCTCACCATCTCTTGTACCACGCCTGCAGTCTCTCACCATCTCCTGTACCACGTCTGCAGTCTCTCACCATCTCCTGTACCACGTCTGCAGTCTCTGACCATCCCTTGTACCACGTCTGCAGTCTCTCACCATCCCTTGTACCACTTCTGCAGTTTCTGACCATGTCTTGTACCACGTCTGCAGTTTCTGACCTTCTCTTGTACCACGTCTGCAGTCTCTCACCATCTCTTGTACCATGTCTGCAGTTTCTGACCATCTCTTGTACCATGTCTGCAGTCTCTGACCATCTCTTGTACCATGTCTGCAGTCTCTGACCATTTCCTTGTACCACGTCTGCAGTCTCTGACTATCTCCTTGTACCACGTCTGCAGTCTCTGACCATCTCCTGTACCACGTCTGCAGTCTCTGACCATCTCCTTGTACCACGTCTGCAGTCTCTGACCATCTCCTCTACCACGTCTGCAGTCTCTGACCATCCCTTGTACCATGCCTGCAGTCTCTGACAATCCCTTGTACCACGTCTGCAGTCTCTCACCATCTCCTGTACCATGTCTGCAGTCTCTGACCATCTCTTGTACCATGTCTGCAGTCTCTGACCATCTCTTGTACCAGGTCTGCAGTCTCTGACCATCTCTTGTACCACGTCTGCAGTCTCTGACCATCTCTTGTACCATGTCTGCAGTCTCTGACCATCTCTTGTACCATATCTGCATTCTCTGACCATCTCTTGTACCATGTCTGCAGTCTCTGACCATCTCTTGTACCATGTTTGCAGTCTCTGACCATTTCCTTGTACCACGTCTGCAGTCTCTGACCATCTCCTGTACCATGTCTGCAGTCTCTGACCATCTCCTGTACCATGTCTGCAGTCTCTGACCATCTCTTGTACCACGTCTGCAGTCCCTGACAATCGTCTACAAACCATGGGATAGATTTATGGCATTCATATTTAAATATTTTTTACTAGTAATGGCGGGGATCATTGATTTTTTAGCAGTACTGCAACATTGCAGCGGACACATCGGACACCTAATTGAGTTCTGTAAGCAACACCTTATTTTCTGGCAGTGCCCCTCCCGAGACTAGACTCTGGATCCGCCCTTGCCTTAGCGGTCCCTGGGCAGAAGGAGGAAGTGGGACAGGAAGTCCCTTTTCCCCCCCCAAAAAAATTACATGCCAAATGTGGCATGTAAGGGGGTGAGGACTGGATTAAGCTTTAACTAAGTTTGGATGCATCAGCTTGTTTGGATGGGTCATAAAAAAATCAAAACAGATATGTTTGCCAGAATGAACATTTGGAAGATTTAGGGTGTTGTCTTTCTCATATTCCCATGATCACAGAATGTCTTTTTAACCACTTCCTGCCCAAGGACAGCATATGACGTCCTGGACTTTCAGTGGGGATATTTGAAAGATGCCTGCAGCTACAGGCATCATTCAGATATCCATCTCTTCAGCCGGCGATCCTGTGCACCATAAGAACGATCATAGCGGCAGTTCCGCCGCTTGATCGTTCTTATAGGCAGCGGGAGGGGACATCCTCCCCTTCCGCCGCCATCCGGTGCTTCTCCAGGCTCTCCCTTGCCATCGGAAGACCCGGAGAAACGATCCGCCAGCGTCGGATGGAAAGCATAGAGATGACTGGTCATCTCTATGATCGTCGAAGGCCCGGGCGAGATGTTATGACGTCACGCCCGGGTACCGGAATGTAAACACAGCCGCAATCGCGGCTGAAAGCATTAGATCTGTGAATTTTTTTTCACCATCTAATGCAGAGGTGGCAAACACAAGGCCCACGGGTCGAATGCGGCCCTCCAGACCATTTCATGCGGCCCTTGCACCTCTCCAGTCTTCCTACAAACCCTTACTTTATAAGCATACTTTTCAAGCAATGCATCCAGCTTCTTCCCAGAAGCAGCATAAGGAAAGGGGACTACACTGTGATGTAAGGAAGGGTGGGGGACTCAACTTCTGATGGTGGGGTGGCTCTTGACATCTAATGTAAGGGGAGGGAATGCGCTGAACATCTAATCTTACAGATACAACCGGCCCTTTTGGGGGCAACCATAATGCTGATGTGGCCCACGATGAAATTGAGTTTGACACCCCTGATCTAATGCTTTCCAGCCTGGAGGAGAGATGTGGGGTCTTATTGACCCCGCATCTCTCCATAAAGAGTTCCTGTCACGAACCATGCCTATTACAAGGGATTTTTACATTCCTTGTAATAGGAATACAAAAGAAAGAATACCCCGCTAACAAATGATGTATGATTAGAGCAGCTAACACAGCAAAGAAGATCAAGTTGCTAAAACATATTGTGGAGAAAGCGTAAATCAACATGTTTCGTTACAAAAGAACTTCATCTGGGATACATAGGAGATCCACCACCACTTATGACAAGAAGCTTACCGGATGGATTGGACATGCACATAGCATAATTCCGTATAAATAACACAAAATGTATTTAAAATCAAGAAACTCACATATTGTAGTGGTAAAACTAGCTCATAAAATCAGGGTAGCAATGACGACAGCAGTCCTTCCCGACATGTTTCATTACAAAAGAACTTCATCTGGGGTGCTTCATCCCAGATTTTTTCGCTAGCATCATATTCATTATTAGCGCTACACTTGTAATAGGAATAAAAGTGATCAAAAAAAAAAGTGTCAAAATAAAATAAATTAAGTAAAATAAAAAATAAAATAATATATATATTTTTTTTAAAACGCCCCTATCTCCGGTAGCTCGCGCGTTTAGAGAGAAAGGAGTCACCGCTCCAGGTGGGATCACTAAATGGTTACAGGTGGTGCAGGATACAGAGGGTGCTGGCGGTGCACTAAGCAAAATGAGGACAAAGAAAAATGCATAGCCGCACTCCAAAACCTGATGGGTGGTCTTTGTTTTCCACTGCTGTGACCCTATTTTTGTACATGCTGTCTATTGAATATAGACAGCATGTACAAAAATAGGGTCACAGCAGTGGAAAACAAGGAGCAGCCAACGCGTTTCGCACTGGATCAGTGCTTATTCATGGCTCGCTCGTTCAGAAGCGTAAGTCCCGCCCACATATGTAAACGCTGTTTAAACCACACATGTGAGGTATCGCCGCATGCGTTAGAGAGCCAGCAACAATTCTAGCACTAGAACTCCTCTGTAACTCTAAATTCGTAACATGTAAAAAAATAAAAATAAGCAACGGCTATGGAGATTTTTAAGTACGGAAGTTGGGCACGAGTGTTCGCAATTTTAAAGCGTGACATGTTAGGTATCTATTTACTCGGCGTAACTTCATCTTTCACATTATACAAAACAATTGGGCTAACTTTACTGTTTTGTTATTTTTTAATTCAGGGCTCAAAATTTCAAGTCCTGAGCTACTAGCCAGGCTTCAAGAGTTACTCGCCACCAGTTGCCCCACCTAATTCATACACTGCCCTGCTCCTAATTGCACCCGTAAACACGCCTTTTTAGATTATCTCATGGAACGACACTGTTAAATGTTTTATGCAGAATCAAGTTACAAAATATTACCAACAACAACTTTAACAAAATGGGACAGGGCACTGGGGGCAGACCAGAGGGACAGGGCACTGAGGGCAGACCAGAGGGACAGGGCACTAGAACTGGTTCTCTTCCCCATTATCTTGCTGTCTCCTCTGCAACTCCCATCCATCCTCTCTCTCTCCCATTCATCTCATCATCAGGAGCCTGCATGTGCGGCTCCACGCTTGCATGTCCCGGCTTCCCCCTTTTATTCAGGCTGGCAGTGAGATGAGCTGCATGCAGTACAGCGGGAGGGAGTACAATCCAGCACTGAGATCCACACAACTGCATAGCCATTGACACCATAGCACCGCGCACACTGACACCGCACAGCACACATTGAGACCAGTCTGTTTAGGGCTCAGGCTGAACTGTTGGACACTTACATAGAGTACAAGGAGACGAAAACTGCACAAACTGGAAGGCTGCCGCTCTCATGTCAGGGCAACTTTCAGTGAGCGCTGCACCGGAGTGGTAATTTTCGCAATCCTCCACCTCACTCATTACTTTCTGCTCTCCAGCTACATTGGTTGGGGGAGGGGGGCTGGCTCAGAGAGGTCATACTGTTAGGTCCCATGGCCTAATGAGAATTGTAAGGAGAGCACCTGTGTACTGCTCTGCCTGTGCGCGGCTCACCAGACTAATTTTCCCGAGCATGCACCTTTCCTCTTCGGCCGCCAATCTCATCGGGGCTCTAAGTGTAGGCACAGATTGGAGGGAGATTGGTCATGCAGCCCTGTCATCACTCGCCCCCAGCTTAAATCCACTCGCCAAATGCTAGTAGGCGAGTGAAAATTTTGAGGGCTGTTTTAATTCATGAAACCGTTTTTTTCCCCAAAAAAAGGGCGTTTGAAAAATGATTGCGCAAATACCGTGCGAGATAAAAAGTTGCAATGACCGGCATTTTATTCCCTAGGGTGTATGCTAAAAAAACATATATAGTTTTTGGGGGTTCTGAGTAATTTTCTAGCAACAAAAATTACAGGGAGTGCAGAATTATTAGGCACATTAGTATTTTGACCACATCATCCTCTTTATGCATGTTGTCTTACTCCAAGCTGTATAGGCTCGAAAGCCTACTACCAATTAAGCATATTAGGTGATGTGCATCTCTGTAATGAGAAGGGGTGTGGTCTAATGACATCAACACCCTATATCAAGTGTGCATAATTATTGGGCAACTTCCTTTCCTTTGGCAAAATGGGTCAAAAGAAGGACTTGACAGGCTCAGAAAAGTCAAAAATAGTGAGATATCTTGCAGAGGGATGCAGCACTCTTAAAATTGCAAAGCTTCTGAAGCGTGATCATCGAACAATCAAGCGTTTCATTCAAAATAGTCAACAGGGTCGCAAGAAGCGTGTGGAAAACCCAAGGCGCAAAATAACTGCCCATGAACTGAGAAAAGTCAAGCGTGCAGCTGCCAAGATGCCACTTGCCACCAGTTTGGCCATATTTCAGAGCTGCAACATCACTGGAGTGCCCAAAAGCACAAGGTGTGCAATACTCAGAGACATGGCCAAGGTGAGAAAGGCTGAAAGACGACCACCACTGAACAAGACACACAAGCTGAAACGTCAAGACTGGGCCAAGAAATATCTCAAGACTGATTTTTCTAAGGTTTTATGGACTGATGAAATGAGAGTGAGTCTTGATGGGCCAGACGGATGGGCCCGTGGCTGGATTGGTAAAGGGCAGAGAGCTCCAGTCCGACTCAGACGCCAGCAAGGTGGAGGTGGAGTACTGGTTTGGGCTGGTATCATCAAAGATGAGCTTGTGGGGCCTTTTCGGGTTGAGGATGGAGTCAAGCTCAACTCCCAGTCCTACTGCCAGTTTCTGGAAGACACCTTCTTCAAGCAGTGGTACAGGAAGAAGTCTGCATCCTTCAAGAAAAACATGATTTTCATGCAGGACAATGCTCCATCACACGCGTCCAAGTACTCCACAGCGTGGCTGGCAAGAAAGGGTATAAAAGAAGAAAAACTAATGACATGGCCTCCTTGTTCACCTGATTTGAACCCCATTGAGAACCTGTGGTCCATCATCAAATGTGAGATTTACAAGGAGGGAAAACAGTACACCTCTCTGAACAGTGTCTGGGAGGCTGTGGTTGCTGCTGCACGCAATGTTGATGGTGAACAGATCAAAACACTGACAGAATCCATGGCTGGCAGGCTTTTGAGTGTCCTTGCAAAGAAAGGTGGCTATATTGGTCACTGATTTGTTTTTGTTTTGTTTTTGAATGTCAGAAATGTATATTTGTGAATGTTGAGATGTTATATTGGTTTCACTGGTAAGAATAAATAATTGAAATGGGTATATATTTGTTTTTTGTTAAGTTGCCTAATAATTATGCACAGTAATAGTCACCTGCACACACAGATATCCCCCTAAAATAGCTAAAACTAAAAACAAACTAAAAACTACTTCCAAAAATATTCAGCTTTGATATTAATGAGTTTTTTGGGTTCATTGAGAACATGGTTGTTGTTCAATAATAAAATGAATCCTCAAAAATACAACTTGCCTAATAATTCTGCACTCCCTGTATGATTTTTGCATGTAGGAAAGAAGTGACAAAATAGGCCCGGTATGGAAGTGGTTAAAATAGCATCCTAAATTGTGTACTCAGAAATGCTTCAGGGTTGTTATTAGTGGTGTAGGCACAACATTTTCAGAAGTTGCAGTTGCAAGCAAACACATAATGAAGGGGTCACTTTAGGACCACTTTTATTTTGGCATATTACTGTTGGAGCGCTGAGCTGTAGAGGGTATCGGAGCGGCCGGCTCAGAGAGCCTAAACCAGGTGCCAGTCCAGACATGTGGGCAGATCCCAACTTCATTGTCACGATCTTTCCTGAGCCTGGACCGGATCTGCGACGTCAGCTGTTTGCTGAAAACTGGTCACAGGAGTGCTGAAAGAGGAGGTGGAGAATTCCCTTTGAAAAACACTTGTAAATCAACCCAACCGAATTTAATTATTGTCCCGACGTCCACTTCTATACCGATCTCCCGGGCAATGTAATTGTCAGGAACTGGAGAAAAGGATTACTCCGCCGGGACTATTTGAAGATTATATATATATATATATATATATATATATATATATATATATATACAGTGCAGAAAATAAGTATTTGAACACCCTGCTATTTTGCAAGTTCTCCCACTTGGAAATCATGGAGGGGTCTGAAATTGTTATCGTAGGTGCATTTCCACTGTGAGAGACATAATCCAAAAAAAAAATTCCAGAAATCACAATTTATGATTTTTTAACTATTTATTTGTATGATACAGCTGCAAAGACGTATTTGAACACCTGTCTATCAGCTAGAATTCTGACCCTCAAAGACCTGTTAGTCTGCCTTTAAAATGTCCACCTCCACTCCATTTATTATCCTAAATTAGATGCACCTGTTTGAGGTCATTAGCTGCATAAAGACACCTGTCCACCCCATACAATCAGTAAGAATCCAACTACTAACATGGCCAAGACCAAAGAGCTGTCCAAAGACACTAGAGACAAAATTGTACACCTCCACAAGGCTGGAAAGGGCTACGGGGAAATTGCCAAGCAGCTTGGTGAAAAAAGGTCCACTGTTGGAGCAATCATTAGAAAATGGAAGAAGCTAAACATGACTGTTAATATCCCTCGGACTAGGGCTCCATGCAAAATCTCACCTCGTGGGGTCTCAATGATCCTAAGAAAGGTGAGAAATCAGCCCAGGACTACACGGGAGGAGCTGGTCAATGACCTGAAAAGAGCTGGGACCACCGTTTCCAAGGTTACTGTTGGTAATACACTAAGACGTCATGGTTTGAAATCATGCATGGCACGGAAGGTTCCCCTGCTTAAACCAGCACATGTCAAGGCCCGTCTTAAGTTTGCCACCGACCATTTGGATGATCCAGAGGAGTCATGGGAGAAAGTCATGTGGTCAGATGAGACCAAAATAGAACTTTTTGTTCATAATTCCACTAACCGTGTTTGGAGGAAGAAGAATGATGAGTACCATCCCAAGAACACCATCCCTACTGTGAAGCATGGGGGTGGTAGCATCATGCTTTGGGGGTGTTTTTCTGCACATGGGACAGGGCGACTGCACTGTATTAAGGAGAGGATGACCGGGGCCATGTATTGCGAGATTTTGGGCAACAACCTCCTTCCCTCAGTTAGAGCTTTGAGTGGGCCAAAATCCCTCCTCCAGTGTGTGCAAACCTGGTGAAAAACTACAAGAAATGTTTGACCTCTGTAATTGCAAACAAAGGCTACTGTACCAAATATTAACATTGATTTTCTCAGGTGTTCAAATACTTATTTGCAGCTGTATCATACAAATAAATAGTTAAAAAAATCATACATTGTGATTTCTGTTTTTTTATTTTTTTATTATGTCTCTCACAGTGGACATGCACCTACGATAACAATTTCAGACCCCTCCATGATTTCCAAGTGGGAGAACTTGCAAAATAGCAGGGTGTTCAAATACTTATTTTCTGCACTGTATATATATATATATATATATATATATATATATATATATATATATATACATACAGTATACACACACACACATGTATATTATATACATGCGTATGACTTTCTTTACATTGCTGCCATTGGCTCTAGCCCCAGATCTTTTGTAGACCTAGCAACATTCCTGGTCCCTGCTGCTTCATACAGGTACTACTGTCTGAGTACTACAGAAGTGCACCTGGAATCGTTCTTAAAGGGGGCCCCCCATTCACCATTGAATGAGACCTGCTTCTACAATTACTGGTCTGTTGGTGAGTTGAATATTAACTCTGTGTGACATATTGACTGACTCTATAAGTGAAATCTGTTAAAAACCATACTGCACTATCCCTCTTAAAGGCACCACCATCTATCCCTTGATGTTCTGTAACAGTTATGCTGCTCATAATTGTAACATTGAACATCTGAGATATTTCTGATATTATACCTCTGGTAATTAACCCCTTTTGGGCACTTCTCTACTCTGTTAGGAAATGAGTGTACTACAACCCATTTCCTTGTTGTGGAAACTATTCCTTCTAGCACACCCAGGGCCGTCTTTAATATGGTTTTGGCCCTGGGCAAACATTTTTTTTTGGGCCCCCCTCCAGATTATTTTGGGCCTGACTGGTTCACATGTATGTGTTTTGGCGGCCCTCATTTGTGCAAGCACAGCAGCCCATTGATTTGATTTGCATACAGAAAACTTATATTTACAATATAGATCAGCAAACAGTGACATACCTTGAGGAGCAGGACATGAAGAAGTCAGCCTCGGGAAGAGCAAACTGGAGATGTTATAAAATCACATTCTAATTTACTTTTATATACAAGCAGCACCCAGTGGCAGGAAGGGAGAAGTGCACATCTAAAGGGAAGCCAGGGGTGCTGTGCATTTTAGCAGTACTGTCACTGGCTGCGTGCCGCTGATGATTTTCAGCCTGAATTGTGGGCAGCACAGGGGCTTAAACGGGCGACAGGGCCGCCATCAGGAATTATGGGGCCCCTTACACAGCTTCAGGCATGGGCCCCCTGGAGCAGAGAACCGGGGGGGGGGGTGCTGCCGCCTGAAATTGAGAAGTGGGGGGGGGGGGGCTGCCGCGAATTTAGAAGCGGGGGCCCTTTACAAAAAAAGAAGAAATAAAAGAAAAATATATATAAAAAAAAGGGGTGTAGCCATCTGGGGCCCTGGGGACCTCTGGGCCCTTTGATAAAAAAATATATATAAACAAAAATAAAAAAATAAACATTTATAAAAAAAATTAAAAAGGGTGTTTGCCACATGGGGCCCTCTGAGCCCTTTTAATAAAAAATAAATATATATATAAAAAATAAAAAAATGTATAAATAAAAGGGGGTTGCCATCCGGGGCCCTGGGGACCTCTGGGTCCTTTGATAATAATAACATTTATTTTATATATATATATATATATATATATATATATATATATATATATATATACATATATATAAGAAATATATAAAAACTGTTTTTTTTTATAAAACAAGTTTTTTTTTTTTTTTTTTATAAAAAAAAAGGGGGGTTGCCATCTGGAGCCCTGGGGACCTCCGGACCCCTAAAAAAAAAAAAATATATTATTTTTTTTTTCCAAAGGGGGTTGCTTTGGGCCCCCAACAGTGACAGGGCCCTGGGCAGCTGCTCCTGGTTGCCCTATGGTAAAGACGGCCCTGAGCACACCCACGTCTTCAAGAGCTTCAATGGCTGGAAGCAGGCTTAATTTAAGGACTGTGCTAGAGTACCTCTTATCATGCATAGCTACGAGTTATTGTTACCTTTCTATAATTGAATTCAAGCTTAGGCCTAGCTTATCTACCAGAAGTGACTCTAGGTGAAGTAGCCATTATTCTCTTGATACCAATTTTACTGTCTTAGGCTGTTCATTTTTAGTGGGGGAAAGCTATTGTTTATGCTCACCTTACCAGAGTTTAAAGAGAATAACTACTATATTGTATTTTTTGAATATTACATTTCTCCATATATTTTTTTTATTATGACTTAAAGTTTTTTTATTTGAAAATTAACAAGACATAGCATACAACAGAAAGTCATTCAGTCAGCATGACAAACAAGGTAAGGCACATCGAAACCAACAGACTTCAGTGAATGCCAAGTGCAATGAAAATAGTCAAGCATTGAGAATTGTCAACCAAAGTCTGCTACACACAGAAGTCATGAATGCCATACAGTTAGCTAATGAGTATTGAAAGTAAAATCAAATAGGGAAACAAAAAATGACCAGAGTAAATCACATGAATCACAAAAAAAAAAAAAAAGTAAAAGACAGATAAAGAATATGCAAAAATCAATCTATGGTCGGTCTGAAATACGATATAAAAACCAGGGGTTCCATTTAGCATCGAATAGAGGGACAGTATCTCTAAGTGTGTGATGTATCTTTTTCGTGAGCATAATTTGGTCTACCCTGGACACAATCTGTGCCAGGGGAACCGCACTGGATTTTCAGTGGAGCACAATCGTCCAATGGACAGCTACACATATAGTGTGGAATAGACGCATCATGGGTCTAGGGATGTCAGGTATACTCTCGAAAAGTAAACATTGAGTGTGTGTCAGAGCCATGCGACCCCCTGCCAACTTATCTAACAAATCCAAGACCTGTCTCCTAGTGGGACGTAATTTCTCACAGTCCCAGAATAAATGCAAAAAGGATCCCTGCTGGGGACAACCACGAAAGCACAAAGGGGAACTCTGTGGAAACATCTTACTCAAAAGAAGAGGGGTGAGGTACCAGCGGGTGAACAGTTTAACTGCCGTTTCCCTAACCGAAAGGGAAAGTGAACACTTTCTCATGATTAGCCAGCCAGCAACCCAGTCCCTCTGGTCATAAGCAAGGCCCAACTCATGATCCCATTGAGTCATGTGTTTCAGAATAGAGGTACTTCCAGTCCCACCCATAGATCCGTACAATATAGAGATGAGGCCCTTCTGCCTGGGGGAAGTAGAACACAGAGTCTCAAACACTGTACTAGCACCAGACGGGACAGCCGCATAGTGTGACTGAAAAAAGTGACGGACCTGCAAATACCTATAGTACTCCCTCAAGGGAATGTCCTTTAGTGCACGAAGCTGAGAGAATGAGATAAACCTGTCCTCAAGTTGCAGGTCAGTCAATGATGGCAGACCACCGTCTATCCACCAGCTGAAACGAGCAGGTGCGTGAAAGGCCGTCGGGAACCTGGGATCTCCTAAAAAGGATGCCCCAGGAGGGAACTCAGAAGTTAGGGCCAGGCGAGGGCCAAACTTCTCCCACATCCCCAGCTCCTGAGCAACAATGTGGTTCTTATCTTTCAATAATGTGGAGACAGATTTTGAGGACCGCAAAAGGCCTGGCAGATAAAAAGGTCTAACCGAGTCCCTCTCAAACCGCACCCAGGGGACTTTGGGGTTTCTAATGTTCCATTGTGCCATCTGCGAAAGCCTACTTGCCAAAAAGTAAAACCAGAGTTGAGGTACCCCTAGCCCACTTATCCTGTAAGGTCTGTAGAGTACCTGCCTTGAGAATCTAGCGGGTTTATTGTTCCAGATAAATGTGTTCAGGTGAGCTTGGAGTTTTAAGAGAATTCTCCATATATTTTGTGTTTATACTTCAAAATCTCGAGTCTCACTTCAGGGTGACCTTAAGGTACGAACCAAAAGCAATCAGTCTTTGTTTATTGATGTGCATCAGAGGTACAACGGTCTTTGTAGAGTACAAGCTAAGAACAGAGGACCCAATATGATCAGTGGCTCCTGCGGGTGTAGTGCTATAATTGTTATGTTTAGTATCTCTTTTAGGCTGCCTGACAGATGTTCTGTTATAACTCTCTGCATGTATTAATCCATTTCTCAGCATCTCTTCATTAGCCAATGTCTGTCAGTTTGTGTCCATAGTAATCGTGAATTTACAGAGAACATACAGTACATTTTTATGGTTTATAGCAGGGGTGTCCAAACTTTTTTCAAAGAGGGCCAGATTTGATGAAGTAAACATGCGTGAGGGCCGACCATTTTGCCTGACATTCTTTGAACCATTAAAATTCTGTTTTAGGTGTGTTCGTCCGAGCAACTAATACACGGCCCAACAAGAATTATATTGCCTTTGTGGCTGTGTGTGGTGAAGAGATGAGCTTGGGCGTATTATTTGGATATACCGTATTTATTTATTTTGTGGCCCCAACGAATCCCAGAGCGCTGCTCAGGATTAAGGATGAGCTTGGGCGTGTTATTTGGATATACCGTATTTATTGGCGTATAACACGCATGGGCTTACCATTGCCATGAATGCAGCCTCACTATTGCCATGAATGCAGCCTTACCATTGCCATAAATGCAGCCTCACCATTGCCCGAATGCAGCCTTACCATTACCATGAATGCAGCCTTACCATTGCCATGAATGCAGCCTCACCATTGCAACCAATGCAGCTTTACCATTGCAACCAATGCAGCCTCACATGTGCCATGAATGTAGTCTTAACATTGCCATCAGTGCAGCCTGATCGAAGCCCATCTGCAGCCTCGGAGGGCAGAGGGAGAAGGGCGGGACGAGTGCTGACATATTACAAACAGGAGAATCTCTTTTTTACTCTGTGGCCTCTTTAATACAAAGTCCCGCCTCCTATAATAGACAAAACAGTTGTCCAATGGCATCCTAGGAGACTGACTTCCAATACAGACGCTGCTAAGTAAACAGGAGATACTCTTCATGTAATCTGACGGTGCTCGTCCTGTCCCCTCCAAGGCAGTGCCAATAAATACGGTATATATATTTTGTGGCCCAGGGGGCTGTATTAAATCAATATATATATACAAATCCCCAAGGGGGCCATATTAAATCAACAGGGGGGGCCACATTTGGCCCGTGGGCCGGACTTTGGACATGCCTGGTTTATAGGGTGAAGTTAAACTCCAGGCAATTAAACAATACACAGCGTATTGACATTGTGTATTCACGAATACACACTGGTGTATTTGGAATGACCCCCTGCAATATAAATGTATTCCACTCCTTCATCTGTAAACTCTATCCCTTCCTCTTTAAGCTTTACCACTTATTTTTAAAGTATTAGAGCTCCACCTCCTGCTTCCGCTTTGCTCTCCTGTCACCGAAAGGTCAGTCCGCATCCACCCTGGGGTCACCCCTCTGGCGAGTGTCACCCGGGTGCGGTCCCCACCCCCCAGCACCACTGCCGTCACCACTATGAAAGAAAAAGGGGAGAAATGGGATCAGTGCCACACCTGCAGACCTACTGAGCTGAGAGCTCAGGAGAAGGTAACCTGCAGCAGTCCTAGGAGATTACACTGTTAATGGATACAAACAAACATGCATAACGTTGTCCCAATGACCCAAAAGATCCTGTGGGGTCCCAATGGCAGAAAGTCACATTGATTGATTGGGCACACCCGGTCAGATGAGATCAGATAAATGTGCTGTCCCCCCTATACATTGTAAAGCACTGCATAAACTGTTGGCGCTATAAAAATTGTGTTTAATAATAATAATAATAATAATTATTATATCATCTGTAGATGCTGAGCACTTGCTGTGAGGGCAAGGTTTTAGCTCAGTGCTGATGGGATCTGTACCAATTGATTTAAAAGATAACGTGTGCTGTACAAAGCATTTATTAAATAGCAGTCCAAAAAATGTTTTTCAACTGGATAAAAACAAATACATTTACAGTAGCGTGTATAAGAAACAAGAAATCTCAGTGCAAAAAGCCAGCTGAACAATGTGTGGTAGGACAGGCCTGAATGGATGGATCCCTTGCTCAGCTCTTGTCAAAGGAGGTGGAATGGGACTCGGACTGTCAGGCTGGTTGAACTGCCAAGAGGAACTTCAGCAAGCCGCACAGGTGTAGGACAATCCCCAGAATGCCCATCGGGTTCTAGATTGGAGATGGAAAGACACACGAGTTTGTAGACCCCACCTCCCCCTTGCTCACACCGTGGAAAAATCAGCCAGTCGGATAGAGGGAGCTTTGAGTAACCCAGTGGAGTATAAATGATAAGACCGCAGTAGAGTCGGCCCTCCTCAGGGGAGATGGAGCTTGGCTGTGAGCGCGGTCCAGCCCAGGGGAGTTGGTGGAGCTGCAGTAAAAAACAGGAACAACTGAGCTGCCCTGCTCTGAAGACCTCTCACACCCACGTGTTTTCCTTCTGCCTGGGGACGGCGTCGCCCCCTGAAAAATTCTGACCAAGGCAAATGCCTTGTTTGCCTCGCTGTAGATATTCCCCTGTTAATACATCAATAGATGCAAGCAATGTAAATTCCTTTTTTTGATCTGGTATCAGCCTCTGTATAGCAAATCTCTTGAGCAGGAGAAGAAGAAGCCAGTGTTTGTGCTAACAATAGCCTGCTGATAAGAGGAAAGAGCAGAGCGACAGAGAGATGAGACCATCTGCTTCTCTTTCACCATGTAGTCACAGGCTGGGGGTGACTCGGTAACAGCCTAGGCTCAGAGCAGGTGAGTTAAATAATTTTGTCTGTCGTTCAACCCAGAAGGAAGACCTCTTGCAGCAGAAAAATAATTTGTTACCTACCTGTTCTACTCAAAGTGAGTTTGTTACTTTTAGAACAAAAACTGAAGATTTCCTATCAAATACTTACCGTAATTTTCCTTTCCTGATGGACTCCATGGCAGCATACATATGGGTTAACCACCGCCTCCACTCCTCCCCTTTAGGACTCCACCCCCATAAATCTTTGCTCTGTGCCAGAGGCCGCATTCCATAACGAGCCTCCTTAAGACACTTGTGGGTTATCCCTGCTGCCATGGAGTCCATCAGGAAAGAAAAATTACGGTAAGTATCTGATAGGAAATTTTCAGTTTTCCTGATTGACTCCATGTCAGCATACATATGGGAACTAACTCGCCATACACCCTACTGGCAGGCAATGCTAATCCAAAGGCTTAATTTGTACCGTCAACAGACAGGACCTGCAAACCAAAATAAACAGAGAATAAGGAACCATACTCTACACAATAATGAGCCATAAACATATTGATTGAGGACCACAAGGCCGCCCTACAGACCAGAGCAGTGGTCTCCAAACTGCGGCCCTTTGCTTGCCTTTATCCGGCCCTTGGGGCACTATCTCTCCCACTGATACAAGACACTATTCTGCCATCTGACACCAACAGTGAAGCACCATTTCTCCCACTAACACCACTAATAAGACAATATTCCTCCCTATGATACCAACAATGGGGCACTATTCCTCCCCCTAATACCAGATGTTTAGTCCCACTGATGCCAGGAAAGTTTCCACCCCCGCTGGTCAAAGTCCGGCCCCCCAAGAGTCTGAAGGACAATAAACCAGCCCTTTGTTTATAATGTTTGGAGACCCCTGGCCTAGACAATCCATGCCACAATCCTAGATGAGGCACGTTCCTATATATTCCACCTTGCTTAAATAGTATCTGAAAACCCGCCCGCATTGCCAAAACTTCACGGATGCTCGTGGGGTGTGGTTGGCATCCGGAATCCCCAAGGATCCACACTAATTACAATCATTTTGAGCACCCTGATCAGTATTGAGGAGTTTACTTATATATGTTGGTGACTTTGTTTGCATCATCCTTGGCTTTCAAAATTTATAACCTAGGACTCTTTATGTGTTTTATAGGAGCTAGTAACCTAGAGATGCCCGGCCAGAAGAGAAAGCAGCAGCTTGGAACGCCAATTGCGCTCCAGCTGCCATAGTCTGGAAGACACTAGAGCCAGGTAAGAAAACAGAAAAACACACGCTGCTATGAAATAGTGTTTTTAGAAGTATGCCAGCAATAACAGTCTCCATCTCAGTTCAGGTTTCCTCTCCAGAAGTTGATAAAAGTTGCCCATACATTTTGTGACCATTGTGTGCAGTCCATTAAATAATGCCTTAAAAATAAATGACTTGGGTTGCTCTCATACCTGAGCATTTTCAGCTCGTAAAACGCTTGTAAAACACCCGAAAAAAACGCCTGAAAATCGGTCTGGTTGGCTACCATCACTTGCATTCACAGCATACAAGGAACCGCTAATCTACTGGGAATACACTCTGCAGGACCAGTGTGCATATAATAGAAATGATGTTTATGTAAAACTGGTCATAAAGGGAAATGTATTGGGGCCTAAAAAATTACAAGTGCCAGGAAGTGCCACAGCATGTCTCTGAACACGGTGGTATGGGATTCCAACAAAGATGGCTACCGTTCCCTCACGCATGTGGAGTAGCAGGTGTTGGGCTCAGCCCTACTGGTTTCATTACAGATGACGGTTGTTAGGGAGACGACATGCCCTAACTGAAAAAAAATGTCCCGTTGGGGCAACAATCCCCACCCAACCCCCTGGAACTGAGGATGGTATCCATCCCAAACATTTCAACATGCCGGCTGCAAAAGGGGGTCCCGTGCAAGAGGCAAACTCAACCCACAGGTTACTATCTGGGGGGGGCAAGCAGCAGTCCGAGCACCTCTCCAAATGCAATGCATCCACTGGCTCAGTGCAACAAGCTGTAAGAGACATGGGTCTGCGAGGAGAAAAGAAGAACAGGAATGCGTCCCAGCAGTAAAGTCAATCCATTGGTGCGTGGGCAACATGATAGAGCTTTACCTTGCATTTTTCGAAGGCACAGTGAACTGTGTTTACAGACAGTGGGCCAGATTCTCGTAGATGAGCGCCTAATTATGCAGGCGTTGCGTATCTCAGATGCACTACGCCGACGTAACGCGAGTGGCAAATACCGTATTCCCTAAATAAATGCGCTCCGAGATGCGCCTGCGTCGCGTAAAATCATCGGCGTAATCCGGCACAACAACAAAGTAGGAGGGAAGTGGGCGTGTTGCATTGTAATGAAGCGTGACCCCATGCATATGCAGGCCGGGACGAACGGAGCATGCGCCGTGACGTGGTTGACCCGCGCCGTAACGTGGATGCCTTCTGCGCATGCGCAAAGCCTCCCTACGATTCGCCGGCGCAGGGTATATAATGCAGCTACACATGCGCCCGTGCAGCGCAAACGTCTCCCATTTTCTTGATTGTGACGGCCAAAGTTTGTGCAGGACAAAATGACAAGTGTTTTTAAGGAGAGGAGGAAGAAAAATTTCTCCCCAGAGGAGAGGGCCATTGTTGTGAGGGCAATGGAGAAGTATGATTCGCGGCTCCATGGTGCTGACAGTGCCCGGACCAGCAAGTCCCGGAGGGATCAGATCCTAATGAAGGTGGCGTGCCAAGTCAATGCCCTTTCCCATGAGGTCCGGACACCGCAGGACATTCAAAAGAAAATGAATGACCTGCGGCGTCTCGTGAAGGGCAAGCTGGCTGCCATAGCTCGGCATGCCAGGGGCACTGGAGGGGGCCCACCCTGCACCGTCCGCCTGACTGAGGAGGAGAAGGTGGTTGCCTGCTGCCTGCAGACGGAGCAGGTTGAGGGAGTTGGGGGCTATGAGTCCCAAAAGCCAGCCCTGAGGACAGGTAAGTGTGTTTTATATTCTATCTGTTGTGTAGCATGTGTGGGGGTGGAAGGGAACATGTGCCAAGTGTGTGGGTCCACCAACATGGGCATCTTTTGTGTCATCCACAGATGTGCAGGAGGGAGCGGGGCCATCTGTTGCTGCCAGGGCCCGTCAGGATCCTTCCCCCGAGCATCCAGTCCCTCTGGCTGCCCCCCTGGAACAGGACTTGGAGGGAAGTGGGCACACCTCAACGGAGGAGGTGGTTGAGGAGGATGTCGTAGACCAGGACCAGGACCTGTACGTTGTTTTGGAGGAGGATGATGGGTTGCCCGGACCAGCCCAGGCTATCCCCCCATCTTTATCGAACCCCTCAGTGACCCCCCCAACCTCTCCAGTCCCTCTGTTCCCCCCCCCTCATCTCCGGCCCCTCAACATCCTCCCCTTATGCCCGGTCCCCTGCCACTCCCCGGAGGCGACGTGCAAGACCAGGGGTGTTCATAAGGTCCTGCCGGAACAGATGGCCAGACAGCAGGACCAGCAAAATCGGCACCTGTCAGAGGTCGTGGAGGAGATGAGGCGCCTGACCGACAGCCTGGCCTCCTCGGGACACCTTACAGATGCCATCCAAGACCTTGCTGGCAACAGCGCAGCAACGCTGACCAGCCTGGGGGAGCTGCAGGCGACCACCTCCGACCTTGTAGGGGAGGTTCATGCCCTGCGCCTTGCAGTCGAGGAGCATGCCCCTGGAGGGCATGCAGGCAGCCAGGGAGGGACGTGGGGATGCTCCTCCTCCACCTGCTACCCCACCCCCCCACCTGTGGCTGCCCCCAGGCAAGTGTGGGGCAGGAGCCGTGGCACCAGGCGGAGCCCCCGCCAGGCCCATTAATTTTTTATTTCTTATTATTTTTATTTATATTATGCTCTGGGTAAGAGCTTTTTATTTTTATTTATGTTATGCTCTGGGTAAAAGCTTTTTATTTGTATTTATATTATGCTCTGGGTAAGAGCTTTTTTTGTTTATTTGATATTGCACAAGGTGCAGTGTGAATGGTGTGTGAATGTGAGGGGGTTGGCACTCCTGCCAGTAAGGGGTGTCACCCTCGGCCGTTGGGGAGAAGTTATCCCCACGGCTGTGTGATTGGTGTATGAATGGACAGCAACATCATTGGGGCCTTGACGTGGCGTTGCTGCTCCCAAGTCCTACATGCTGGACTTGGGCTAATCCAATGTGATGTGGATGTGGGGTGTGTGATCTAGGGACATCAGTGGTGTACACGCGTGCATTGTCTGTGTGCCATGCTGTATGTGTGTGTTTAACGGTCAAAGATTCGTAACACGAGGACCCTCCTGACTGCTCTTCCATCAGCTGATGGGGTCTCCTCTGGCAGGGGGGGGCTGTGTGGTTGGGGGGTCAGGTCATCACGTAGGGAAATCTGCAGGCCCTTTCTCATGGCAAAGTTGTGCAGAATGCAACATGCACCGATGATCTGACCCACAAAGTTGGGGGAATACAATAGGGCCCCCCCAGACTTATCCAGGCATCGGAAACGGGACTTCAGGAGGCCAAATGTGCGCTCCACCACTGCACGGGTTTTGATGTGTGCTTCATTGTATCTTCTCTCTCCTCTGGTTTGGGGGTTCCGGAAAGGAGTCATGAGATGGGGTCCCAGTACATATGCAGAGTCACCTGTAAGGGAAAAGACAGGAGGATGTTAGTCATGCATGTGCCCCTTGTGATGTGTCCATCATGGGGGGGACAGTCATGCCTGCCACCCATGTCACTCACCAACTAGCCAGCTGTCTCCATACATGTCCTGCTCAAAATCTTCTGGGATGTTGCTTTGACGGTATATGTAGCTGTCATGGCTGGATCCGGGGTCTTTGGCACGGACGTGCCATATGAGGTATTTGGCATCGGCTATCACCTGTACGTTGATGGAGTGCCAGTGCTTCCAATTGCGGTATATGTGCTCTGTGGCACTGGGGGGCTGGAGTGCCACATGTGTGCAATCAATGGCCCCGATGGTGCGTGGGAATCCGTCAATTCTGTAGAAATCTGTCATTGCCTTCTGCCGCAGTTGCTCAGTGGTGGGTCTGATGATGTGGTGGGACATGCATCTGAGGATTGCAGGGATAACCTGGTGCAGACATCTGCTTATGCTGGTTTTAACATCCCAGCCACCACTCCACTTGTACGCTGGAATGATCCACTGGCCAGGAAATGGAGTGTTGCCAGGACCTTCACCAGTGGCTGCAGTGCATGTGAGCGGTATGTCTGGCTGGTGATGTCCTCCTGCAGGGCTGTGGTTAGTTCCAGGATGGCAGCAGGGCTGAATCTGAAGATGCGATACACCTCCTCATCACCCATGCCGAAGAGGCTCATGCGCGCT